>JAFMSR010000015.1:393315-838315 GCA_022818135.1 Saxidomus purpurata
TCTTAATATGTCATTAAGTAATTAGCATACATTAGCCACAGACACAAGATGTGAAGCCACCAAGGCCCAGTGGAAGCCTGTTTCCCTCTGGATCAGAGGGTCCTGGGTTTCGATCAGGCAAGATACAGTAATTCCCTATTGCCCTTTGCTCTTCTCAAGGTTGATTCCATCTTGAGTGAGTCTCAAGTGTGATTGATGTAAGTTGCAAGAACTTGTTTTGCAACTGAGAATAAATTGATTAGTATAATAAAGACACAACGGATAAGAGTGTAGTTTTCACCTTATGTCCATCATGTGACATGTAGATAGAAACCCAAAATTTATTCAGATCCTTCAGAATCTTTGTTAGAATATTAATCATAGTGAATTAATTTTGGGATTGAAATATCCTTTTGAGTCAAAAATTTGGAAGTGATGTCAAAAAGTAGTAAATATGCAGTTTATGTGTTCATGAGACTTTGTAAGAAAATTGGTCTCGATGATTCTGAAGGTGAAAAGTAGAACAACATTCCAACCCTGGCCATATTAATTATATAAAATGAACTTGTTTGTCTTTCAATATGAGCAATGCTATGTACTTTTAATATAGGTGTTGAAACCTACGCAGCAATGTAGATTGTGATCAGTCTGCACAACCATTCTCAGTTACTAAATTTGTGTTGATCAACCCTATGAACAGTAATAAAAACTGATGGATCAGTCCATTGCAGGAATTCAGGGAAGTCAGGGTAATATGCAAAACCATGATGGATGATGTTTATAAAAAAATGTTTTGTTGTTTTCAGGTGATAGTAACATTTTATGTTGGAGCTTCTATACACAGAGAGATAGTGGATGACTACACATACTTTGGTGCTCCGTTCTTGATGGGGACTGTGGCTCTAGGTAAGGATTTCCAAAGCACACTCTGTAGAGGCCTTGTGTAAGAGAATTGTAAAGGGAAATTTCTGGTTGGTCTTTATGTATGTGCACTTAGTAAAGGTTCGAGGAAGTTACTAAAAAAAATTGGCAAAGATGTTGTTACAAGACTGATTAAACCTATGTTATCATTCCTTACTTATTTATTCCACTCTTTTTTCAGTCATGTATAAATTTAGATGCATTTTAATTGATCTTGAATCAAGTTCATTTAAAACTCCGTCAGAGCCTTGGATTTAAATCCAGTTTAAAAAATATGTTAAAGTCATAGATTGTGAAAAGTAACTGATTCATGCCAACAGTGGCTCTTTTGTTAACTTCTTAAAGAATTTTGCTTAAAAATTGGATATGAAAAGGTTGTGTATGTAACATTAAAGTACTGTGATTTTCTCCTTTGTAGGAGGTGTTGTGAACGTGATGCCAATGTTATATAGTAAAATAAGTCCACTCAAAAATCAGGTAAGAACTTGTACTTAAATTACACTAAGCAATTTCCAGGCAAGCAGGTGAATAGAATGGTCAACATAAGACAATTGTCTAGGTTTTCTAATACATAATTGTAATGTAAATACAGCAGAGAAAAATGTTCAAGCTTTTGGAAAAATGTCCTGACCGTTTCCTTTATAAACATAGGCTGTATACATATTGTGTTATAAAAGGCAGTGCTGAAAGTAAGGAACAAACTTTCCCATGAATATGCTGTATGGATTTAACATATTCCGGATATAAGTAACAACTTTAAATGGTCTCAATGAGTTTGTTATATTGGTTCAGAAAAGTATAAATATTTCATTTCAGATAGCGAATTTTCGGCTGGCAATATTGCTGGGACTGTTTACATGTACAGCGCTTAACATTGGCTGGTAAGATTGTATTTTGGATATTGTGTAAACCTAGAAATGTGATGACCCACAAACTTATAACTGTAGAGTTTTGCAAACATGAATCGTACATTAAAGGCCCATGCATAATCTGGATGTTACAATTACTTGGCCCACTTGTATTGTCAAGAAAGATGTCTTACCAGCAATATTGATTGTTCCTTGTCAAACAAAAAAACATTCCTTATGTTATTGTTTTTAAAATCGAAAGTACATGTAAAAGTGTGAAGTTCATTTCATGCACAAAGAGCAACTCTAAAACTGAGATCATTTTCAAATCCTTGACATCATGATTGGCTATATGTGAGCTAAATTTCAAAACTGACCAATTATAAAGCAGACATTTAAGGCTGGAGACATACATACAAGGTGGTTTCGTAATTGTTGGCATTGAAATTTTAGTATGAGAGAAAAAGCATATGTGTAACAAATTTATTGCATTTTAAACAAAGTTGTACAAATGTAAAGAAACAAGTCTATATACATATAGCACTTCATAAACATAAAATCAACAACCCTGGAAATAAGAAGACATGACTATGTATGATATGAACAAGATTCTATATCAGCATTGTTTTTGTTGTTGAGGTTAACGCCTGTTTAAGCCGTAACATTATCTGTATCTGATGTAGATACAAGGTGTTGAAAATATTTTTTTACACATTCTACTCAAGTGTATTAAAGTACAAGATAGCATTAATATAAGAACTAAACCGTGAACATATCTTTATGGCTGCTCATTGTTCACTGGACTCAGTAAGTGCTAATACTTTTTTGATCTAAGTATTTCATTGTTGAAGCTAATTAATTGACAATTAAGGATGTCACTATTGAAACTGTTTAATTGACAATTAAGACTGTCCAGGCATTTGTCCAAGTTTACGTTTCTGCATGGCAATTTCAGTGAGAGATCTTGTGTTGGAGCTCCGATTTCGCTTATTTGCAAACCATTTCTTCACTTGTTCTATGCCAATATTCCCCGCCTGTGCTAACATTTCAATCACGGAGCTTGTCGGATACGGATGACTCAGATTCTGTTGGTACCAATGCTCCATCAATCTTACTGCACCTTTGCTCAGATGTGGTCGCATTTTTGCAGCTTTGCTCAGTGTGTTTTCTTTATTTGAGTTTTCAAGTAGTTCCACACTTCTTTCAACACGATCCATGACCTTGTGTAACTGGTTGTCATAGTGACGGTTAACTGACTCCTTGTAACTTCCAGGATATTGACACTCGTGCAGAGTGCGGAACCGTTCTGTTTCAATGAGTGCAGATTGGTATCTAAACATGCTGGAAAGCTGTTTTATATCCTCGGGATGACTTGATTGCAGATTCGTAAAACGTTCCTGAAGATTTCTTTCCCTTTCAAAAACATTCAGATTCTTTTTAGTGTCAGTACTTCCCTGGTTTGATCCTTGCATTCCAAACAGTGACTGGGGAACAATTTCACGCTTACATTCTCTGTTCAGGAGAGCTTGTAAGTCTCCCAGAAATGGATTCTTTGACAGAGGACTGTCAGGAGGTGGGGAGCCAAGAAGGTTGCTAAGCGACTCTGTAAAGCGGGAGTCCATTGCTGGACTGTCAAATTTTGACATGTTCATCAGACCTTTGCCTGTGGGAGTTGCAGGTTCTTGTTTGACCTCATTGTTTGGTTTTGGTTGGTTCTCCCAAGGTTGACAAGGTGATCCCATGTGTTGCCATGGAGACTGTATTGATTTGTTTTCTTCAGGCGCACTAGAAGCTTGCAAAATGTCAGTCATATGTAGGTAAGTTGGTACAGGTTGTAAGACTGGTAGGTTAATGGACTCGAACTTTGAAGACTGCTTCTGTTGTTCAGTAGAAATGGTTGATGATTGCCACTTAGCAAGTGCTGGTTGTAACGGTTGTCTCTGATTGCTTTGTGTTACCATGGGATACCGTTGTTGTGGCTTGAAAATAGGAGGAAGTGTATTACTGCTTGGATTTGTCAGCAGTTTACCAGCTGGCTGTACTGTTTGCTGTATATACTGTTTATTGTAACTTTGTTGCTCTACATTTTGAATGTTTCTCATGTTATTCAATACTGGTGTATTGGTCCATGGGAGGTAAATCTTGTTTGAATTATGGTTAGAAGATGATGCTTCTGTTGTCACTGGAAGTTGACCTTGATCAATTGTCAGGTATGGCTGCTTCAGAGACTGGTTAGTGTCTTTTTGCATGGAGGAAGTGTTTGTACTGGCATACTGAATAGAATTCTTCTGAGCATCCTGCAGGGAGTTCATGGTAGTGACATTCTGCAATGAATTCTGGGTAATGACATTCTTCAATGGATTCTGGGTAGTGACAGTGACATTCTGCAAGGTGTTCTTAGTGGTGAAAGCTGGCATGAAATTCTGGAAAGAAGTATCTTGTGTAGATAGGTTATCATATGTCTGCTGCGAAAGATTCTTGTAAGTTGTATCCTGTAGGGAATTCTGGGTATCGTCTTGTGACGAATTATTGGTACTAGTTCCTGCCACAATGTAACTGTAAAGGACTGTTGCATCTTTGGTAAAACTTGAGGGTTCAGTTTTTAGACGCTTTAAGTTTTCTTCATTGATGTTTTCATCATCTGCATCGAGTTTTCTCTTCAGATGTTCTTGATAGGTTGGTGGTTGCTTGTCAGGATAAACCTGTGTGAGAAATAAACAGTTATAAGATGTCAATTTAAATCCAAGAACATCAACCATCACAGTAAAAATTGGAAGCTTTTTTGGTGTGTTGAGACTGAAAATGAATGGACTCACTTAGGACTGTGAGAATTACATGACTCTAGCGTTTATTTTTAGATAAGAGAACAACACAGAATGTCTTCTTGGAAGTGAAGCTGTACAGAGCAGACACAGAGTACAGCCATATGACCTTTTATTTTTTATGTGAGACCTTGACCTTGAAATGGCTAAATGCTATATGAGCATTGTCTCAATAAGGTGAACATTAACTTGTATAAATTTATACCAAAATCCTTTGGGAAGTCCAAACAATACATAGTTGACATGAAAACAGCTACATGCGTTTTCATTTTTAAATGAGGTATTGTCCTTGAAATAGCTAAATGCTATATAAATGATACAAAACAAGTCAGTAAAGTTGGATCTTACTTGAAGTTTTCAACATAGTTAAATTCAAAATAAGATTTGTATCTTTCTAATTTACAATAGTGTATCACAAAAAATTGGGTGATGTTGTGCTATACTTGAAACTTTCAACATCTTTAAAAGAGCATAATTTTAGAAGAAAAAATAGGTTGTGTTTGAACTGAAGTGTTGATCATAAACAAGTCATAATTAAATCGACTTTACAGCTTGTTTTCCAGAAAATCTCGTGTTCCCAGAAATGTTCATGAAGATTTGCTCTGACAGACTTCAAAAAAGTGTTTTTTCAGTATTTTTTATCTTCCTTAAAGTTTAATCATGTTAAACTTTTTCAAGATGCATCAACTTTTATTCACTTGTTTGTTTATTCTCTACAGCTAAACTTTGTAAATGAATGAAGAATTGTTAAAAAATAATAATTTGGAAGCTTGATTGGACAATTTCATCTGCCTGATAGAATAACATAGCATTTGATCTGTAATTTAACAAATTTGGCTAGAAAAAAATGTATGAATAGTTTCTGTCAAAAGGTTGCGAGTTGATATGTTCAAGACATATTGTGACTTTAAGCTCTGTTACATGACCATGAATTTTTATTTTTATTGAAACATTGCTATGTAAAAAATTTGCAGCAAACAGACAAAACATGTACAATTTCTGTACAAAAATAAAATTCGAAGGAAAACCTTGTAACTTGGAAAGACATTTTTTGCTTTTATAATGTTTTCAGGGAATTTACAACCCAATCTGCAATTTTTTCAGAAAATATCAGTAACTTTACAGATATTCTATCATTTAACATTTTCCGAGACTTGTGAATTAGAAATTTTTTAATTTCTTTCATGAAATTATGTGAAACTGAAAGAATTTTTCTGGCTAACAAAGCTAAGAGTCCCCCTGACTGTTGGGATTTCCCGGAAGTAATGAGAAATACACGAAAGCTTAACAGGTTAGAAACGACAGGTGTAGGAAACATTAACAATAAACGACAGTCTTAAAAAATTATGAACTGACCATCTTTACCAGACTATAAATAATAACACAACATGACTGAACAAAAAGCACAAAATAGTAGCATACATATCAATACAATAAGTTTCCAATTATGGAAGTTTCACATCGACTGTATCATGTTTGTAGATATAAAACAACACATTCTACATAACCGTGTTGCATATACTTAACTTTTCTTTATTAAAATTTATGTCATGACTTGTTATGTTTAGCATCTCAAGTAACGCTCCTGTATTATTAATTATATTGCAGTAGATTTAATTTAAATTTAAAGACATAAAATCTTTATCATGGTATAAAATTTTATAGACTGTCTTTAAATGTTCATGTTAACTGTAAAACTTCATAATAAGCATGAGCTTACCATATGTGGAGTGATCTCCCCTGATTTCACAGACTCAGAGTTATCTTCCCAGGGTCTCAAAACTGGGAGGCAGGATTCAGCAGTAGAATTAGAGTTATCTGCCCATTGAGGATCCTCACTCAGGTTGCCAATGGTTGCAGCCGTGATGTCAGATAGAGATATTCTAGCAGATTTACTCAGTGTCAAAGTCTCACTGTCCTCGTCAAGTTGAAAATTCAAAGTTTTCTCAGACATTTTTTTCCAGAAATGAGTATAGTACTGTTAGTCAAAGCTATTGAAAACAAACAAATTTACAGTTCTTTTCAAATTAGTCAATTACTCTCGAAAATTGTCTCCGTTTTATTTTAAGGCAATACTCTTTTTAACACACTTGTAGCTCATTTATTACTCCCAATTTGCTCATATGATCTCAAACATAAAGTCTGATATCTTTTTTCACTTACATGAACTGCACAGATATTTCATGAGCATCTGATGTCATTCAAGGCTACCAGCAAACAAATTCTAAAAACTCTGACAGTTCATTGGTTTAAATCACATTTAAGCTCCGCCTTTGCAATTTTTTGAAAGAAAGTCAGTGCTCAAGCCATGCAGTTACATCAGTAATTCACACCTGATCATTTGTTATGTTAATCCTATAATCTCACCTGCATATTTCTTTCATGTCCAATTATCTTGTGGCATAATCATGTAATTAACTGAATTATAAAAGTCAATGTTTGAGTACCTACTCAATTTGTTTGACAATGGTTTGACAGTTTGCATAATTGTTGGCTGAAATTTTTGATAGATTTTTTTATGGAAATTATTAAGTTTGATTTGTTTTTCTCTGAATTAAGCCTGGTAGTGTATTTTTGCTTATTTTTTCTTGACATACAATGTAATGATTGTAGTAAAGAGTCTTTCACATAAGGAAATAGTATTGTTATATTGTACTCACTGTATATAGGTATTCAGTGGCTTCAGCATTTACACACCTTTAACCCTGGTTAATTTCTTAAATGAGCTTGTCCATTTCTCAATTTGGGCATTTCCATTAAATGTTTGAGGGGGTGGTCAGTGAAAATTCACTGACTGGATAATAAATAGTGTAGATCATGATCAGAATACATGGCTGTGCAGGCTGATCATGATCTACACTGGTTGAAGAATTTTTTGTTCATGGCAGGGAAATGCTTTATCTGGAACTCACAAAATTCTTAAAATTGAGCTTCACCAGATAATTTTTCAGTTTTAAAAGTTCCATGTAGTTTCATTTATAAGTAGTTCTCTGTATATGTTCTGTTATGGTAGAATGAAAAACTAATTGTAGTGAGGTAATGAAGATTTGTGAAGTGTGCAGTACTGGAACTGGTAATAGAAAGAATATAATCAAAAACGTGGGAAACCGTGATTCTCAACGATTTTATCCTATGTTTAGGTGTTCAGCAAAATTTAACAGATCTATTTTTTTACCCTCTTGGTGACAGGTGTAAGATCCTTTACAATGATATTTCAGTTATTGACAGGCTGTCAGTTTACCTAATTCATTTCAGTACAACAAGTACTTTGTGAAGCCAGTGTCTCACATAAAGAAACATGATTAATAAGGAGCTTGAACCCGTGACCCTCAATCAATGAGAGATTACAGTGTTTTCAAGTCAGCTACTCTAACCACTTACAGAGATGGACATATAGTTTCAATAGTGACTAGACTAAGTGTAGACCAAGGTCCCAGTCTGCAGCGATCAGATGCTAGTTCCTAGTCTACCGTGATCAGATCCTAGTGTGCAGTGACCAGATGCTAGTCTGCAGTGATCAGATCCTAGTCTGCAGTGATCAGATCCTAGTCTGCAGTGATCAGATCCTAGTCTGCAGTGATCAGATCCTAGTCTGCAGTGATCAGATCCTAGTCTGCAGTGATCAGATCCTAGTCTGCAGTGATCAGATGCTAGTCTGCAGTGATCAGATCCTAGTCTGCAGTGATCAGATCCTAGTCTGCAGTGATCAGATGCTAGTCTGCAGTGATCAGATCCTAGTCTGCAGTGATCAGATGCTAGTCTGCAGTGATCAGATCCTAGTCTGCAGTGATCAGATCCTAGTCTGCAGTGATCAGATGCTAGTCTGCAGTGATCAGATGCTAGTCTGCAGATAGATGCTTATCTGCAGTGATCAGATGCTAGTCTGCAGTGATCAGATGCTTATCTGCAGTGATCAGATCCTAGTCTGCAGTGATCAGATGCTAGTCTGCAGATAGATGCTTATCTGCAGTGATCAGATCCTAGTCTGCAGTGATCAGATCCTAGTCTGCAGTGATCAGATCCTAGTCTGCAGTGATCAGATGCTAGTCTGCAGTGATCAGATCCTAGTCTTCAGTGATCAGATCCTAGTCTGCAGTGATCAGATGCTAGTCTGCAGTGATCAGATGCTAGTCTGCAGTGATCAGATCCTAGTCTGCAGTGATCAAATCCTAGTCTGCAGTGACCAGATCCTAGTCTGCAGTGGTCAGATGCTAGTCTGCAGTGATCAGATCCTAGTCTACATGGATTAGCCTAGCCTGAAGTTTATACGCTACTGGAGCAGTCAACCAGTATTGAAAGTATTGTACTGTAGTATATTAGCAGTGCAGACTGGGGGGGGGGGGGGGTAAATGAGGATTACTTGATTCCAAAGATAAAATGTAAATATAATAAATAAGATAACATGATAGCAGATTGTTAAATACAGAATAAATGATACGTGTATATATGTTTTCAGGAGTTGGGCAGTGCTGGATATTGTCCCACAATTACAGACATACACATGTATCCATGGCAACCAGACAGATGTATGTCATAATGACATTTCATTGGAAAGGTGAGTGCAAATGTTACATGCAATTCTGTTCTGTCAATTACTTCTGACTTTAAATTATTTTTTGTAGCGGGGCTCAATCCCATGGAACAGTGGGGGTTGGGGCAGTCCTGAAAGAGGGTAGGGATTGAAATGTAGTGAATATAGGTTGACATAGAAATAAAACACAGATGAACATAGAAATGAAAATGTTACGCAGCAAAATATGATGAAATTATAGATGAAACTAGAAATACATTGTACAGAAATTGCAGGTTGAAATAAAGAAATTATTGTTGACATTAAAGGTGCTTTCCCACTGTATTAAACATTTTAAATTTCTCCAAAATGATGAATTTATGAAATAATATCTGTTACAGTGCTGTTCATCGTCTGATAAACAATGATTTGGAGATTTCATGCGCAGTAATTAACTGTGCATCAGAACGACAAAGAGTTGTTTATTCAACAAAACAATGCTGAAAAGGATATTATTTCAATTCTAACATAACCAGATTGTTACAAAACGTGAATAAATGCAAAGCGTTATTTGCTATGCGTATATTTATTTAACGTCATGCGGCACTTTGTGACATCATTTTACGGCATATTGATTCCTGCATTGTTTATTGCATAATAAAACATAATTTTTCTATGCTTTAAAGTGACATTATGCGCATTTTTTTCAAGTAAAAATCCAGCTGAATATGGTGTGTGTACAAAAGCGTAGAGGAAATAATAGCTTTTAACCCAATACACCAAACTCTTCACGCTACCAGTATGAAATAATAACTTTCCAAATATTGATTTTCTTATTTGACTGGGAGAGTCAATTTAAGAAAAGAACAACTGCATGCAGGAGTTGCTTCCCTTCCACTGCCGAAATCTCTACCAAGACACAATCAACTATCATTTTATCAGTCCGATTTTTTATATCTAAAGCACCAACTTCAAATACTAATGCGGCATAATCATTAATTTAACACATTTAAATGAACAGCAATCAAAAATTGCTTTTTAAAACTGTCACCAAAAATACACTATGTGCAGTAAGATGCGCATAATGTCACTTTAATATAGAGACAAACTGGTAAGACATGTTGGAATAAAACATAAAATGTAATGACGTGTTGGAATAAAACATAAAATGTAAAAGTAAATGCAAGAATCAACAACACAAGTAAAAATCGACATAGCAATTTGACAAATTCTGTTGAAAATGTTGGTGGTTTTGGTTTGATGGCAGGCACTGCTAGGCTATATGGTTATATTGGAATTTCAAAAGTGTTTGCACTGCTTTATAATTTGGTAGCTTGTAATTTCAAAAGTATAGAAATGCTTTACAGGAATTTCTACTGGAACTGTTTTATTTGATGATTTGTTCTAAAATATGTAAATGTCAGACAGTTCAAAGATCCTTATTTGTTCAGCAAAGGGTGAGCAGCTTTAAAGCAAAAAACATAGAAACATTTCTACTCATCTAATATCTGGATATTTTGTTTTGATTTTCAGTGCTGCTTTAAATGGTGAAATCTCAACAATTCCACTTACAACTGTGAGTATACTGACACTAATCACCTCTGGATTACATTTGGCTATTTTTAGCTCGACTATTTGGAGAATATGGAGAGCTATTACAGTCACTTGTGCGTCGGCGTTGCTTCTTTGGTTAAAGTTTTGCCTGCTAAGTACTATCATGCACATATCTCAGTAACCACTTATGATATTGACTTGAAACTTTGTTCATGTCTTTAGGGGTGTCATACAATCAAGTCAGATAACTGTCGTATAAATTTAGTACAAATTATGGCCCTTGTTTAACTTTGAAAATTTGGTTAAAGTTTTGCCTGCTAGGTACTATCATGCACATATTTCAGTAACCACTTATGATATTGACTTGAAACTTCGTGAATGTCTCTAGGGGTGTCACACAGTCAAGTCAGATAACTGTTGTATAAATTTAGTACAAATTATGGCCCTTGTTTGACTTTGAAAATTTGGTTAAAGTTTTGCCTGCTAGATTCTAAATTTGGTTAAAGTTTTGCCTGCTAGGTACTATCATGCACATATCTCAGTAACCACTTATGATATTGACTTGAAACTTTGTAAATGTCTTTAGGGGTGTCACATAGTCAAGTTAGATAACTCTTGTATAAATTTATTGCAAATTATGGCCCTTGTTTGACTTTGAAAATTTGGTAAAAGTTTTGCCTGCTAGGTACTATCATGAACATATCTCAGTAACCACTTATGATATTGACTTGAACTTTGTAAATGTCTTTAGGGGTGTCACACAGTCAAGTCAGATAACTCTTGTATAAATTTAATACAAATTATGGCCCTTGTTTGACTTTGAAAATTTGGTTAAAGTTTTGCCTGCTAGGTACTATCATGCACATATCTCAGTAACCACTTATGATATTGACTTGAACTTTGTTAATGTCTTAAGGGGTGTCACACAGTCAAGTCAGATAACTTGTGTTTAAATTTAGTACAAATTATGGCCCTTGTTTGACTTTGAAAATTTAGTTAAAGTTTTGCCTGCTAGGTACTATCATGAACATATCTCAGTAACCACTTATGATATTGGCTGAACTTTGTTAATGTCTTAAGGGGTGTCACACAGTCAAGTCAGATAACTTGTGTTTAAATTTAGTACAAATTATGGCCCTTGTTTGACTTTGAAAATTTGGTTAAAGTTTTGCCTGCTAGGTACTATCATGCACATATCTCAGTAACCACTTATGATATTGACTTGAAACTTTGATAATGTCTTAGCGGTGTTACATAGTCAAGACAGATAACTCTTGTATAAATTTGATACAAATAAGGCCCTTGTTTGACTTTGAAAATTTGGTTAAAGTTTTGCCTGCTAGGTACTATCATGCACATATCTCAGTAACCACTTATGATATTGACTTGAAACTTTGATAATGTCTTAGCGGTGTCACATAGTCAAGACAGATAACTCTTGTTTAAATTTAGTGCAAATTATGGCCCTTGTTTGACTTTGAAAATTTGGTTAAAGTTTTGCATGGAAGGTACTATCATGCACATATCTCAGTAACCACTTATGGTAGTTATATCAAACTTAGCAATAGTGTTCAGGGGTACATTTTGTATCAAACAATTAATTTACCAAAAATTAAATATATAGTGATAGATTTTGACTTTTTTTATGATTCAACTTTCCTAGTTTATACTTAATAGATGGCAGAATTTTGTTGTGCTATTATACTGATAAAAGTTTTGTTTTATTAGCAAGCACCCACAATAGTCGAGCTTGCTGTCTTATGGACAGCTCTTGTTCAAGTTGGACTCAGTTCTAGCCAATCAAAAGTCAGAGATTTATAAGTAATATTGGAATGATGTGTTACAGTAAGACCTGTCTTATCTGGCACCCTACAGGACCACATGATCATGCCAGTAAAAGCATATTGTAGGTTACACAATTTGTTTCAGGCTCAAGAGAAAGTGCCAGATTTTCTGTTTCCAACCAAGTGCTGGATATGTCAGTGCCTCCTCATATGGCACCAGTACTGGTTTTTCCAGGAAGAGGACTCGAGAGTGACTCAATAAACTACAAGCTTTCTTCACAATCAAGCTAAAATAAATTAGTATATACCAATGATGGCATTTCTTTTTCTTTTACTATAAACACTTTACATAGAAGCATGTGACACATGTGTATTTGCAAGTACAGTGGAACTTCCGAATACCGGACCTTCCAAATACCGGAAACTTCCGAAAAATGGACGATTTACTAAGTTCGGAAATTGCCTCCTCTATTTTCTATGTAAAACATACTTTCGAACACCGGAACTTCCAAATTACGAATATAGGACGATATTTTCGTAAATTTTAACTTATCTCGGTACAAATTGTCTTCCAAAAACCGGACACTACAAACACTCAGATCATGAATAATTGCCATTGTTTGGCCAATTAATGGTAATCGTTTATTTTGACACGCGTTAGAATCACAACCTTTCAATCAAAGGATTAAATATTAACATAAGACTGTTAGTATTAGATAATGATATTGAATTGAATAAATGATCAGCGGATTAATGTTTGATTTTTACATAAACATCTTAAAACACCAATTAATTCTAATTTAGTTATTAGTAAAAGTATGATTGATTTATAAAATTAGACCGAACAATGGTTTTGTTTCGTAACATATCACAAACTGTCCCGACTTCAAATTCTGAAATAGGTTAGTGAAAATTGAACAAATTTATTTTGACGAGAATATCAATAAAATGATGACATTTTATGAAATTGTATCATTTTGATAATAAAAATGCCGAGAAAACTCCGATACGTCGTAGAATTGAACTGTCGCTAAAGGACAGGATCAAAATAATTCGTGAGTCTGAACTGGTTCCAAAACCAACTCTTAATGTGTGTTTTATTTTGAAATTATTTGATATGATATTGATTGAAAAATCGTTTTCTTGAACTATAATTGTGTCTTCTTTTCCCCGAACACGTCACAATTTTAACTTTATTTGAGAACAAATTCTGTTCTGAATTTACAATTTACAATCACTTCTATGAATTAAAAACTAAGAATTTTCAGACCAAGAAGAAGGACCTTTGATTATCTCTCCCCTTTTCAGTCTTAATAACCCCAGTCTTCCAAAAACCGAACTTTGCTGCAGGTCCCGTCGGTGTTTGGAAGTTCCACTGTACTGATATCACAAGGCAAGGTTAGATTTTATGGAGACTGACAACCAGCCTAATTTAACCCAGCTTTAAACTACTACATGCACGTATTTGTGCTTCTTTGCTAAGTATAGCCCATGTAGTAACCTTGTGATAAGAAACCATTGACAAGGATAGTCTGGCACTGTTTTAACATTGTTGCCCTAGCAAAGAAGCACAATTGCGCACTAGGATTAAAGCTGGTTAAAGGGGGTTTTAAAAATTTGTTAAAATATCTGAAAGCAGTGAGACAGTCTAAAGTCTCTGTTTCTGATTGGTTGTTTTTGAAACTCAGATTACTTTAAGCCAATCGGAAGACAGAGATTTTAAACTGGTCTAAGAGAAGAATTTTCAATGGTACACCATTTAAAAAAGACTGTTTTTATTGCAGGTGATAAATCAGAGTTACCCGACCTTCAAATGGGTGGCGATGCTGGTAGAGTTGTTTATTGTAGTTAGTATTACAGTGTCATTCCTTACAATAGGAGCTGTGCTCCACCATACATGTAAGTAGATCAGAATGATGTATCATTGGTGAATGTGATATATGTCAGTGCATGTACCATCAAACCAAGAGACTCACTGGACATAAACCAGGTGTAAAACTTATAGAATATTAGGTGATGGAATACATGTGTACTATCCAAATAAAGACATTTCTCTATTTCTGTTGTTATACCATTACTGTCTTACATAAATGTTGTTTTACTGTGCATATGTGTTCCTGTCTGGATTGGTACTAAAACTACTCATTCATGCTTTGATGAGTTTGGAAGTACAAATGTAACTCGGCACAAATGTTTATTGTACCATGACAACTGTTGTACTGTTGTTGGAATCATCAAGATCTGACATTGATGTCTGAATAGACTCACAATTGCCTTTTTTCATGTTTGTTTATTCTTTTATGATTTATTTCTCAAAATTTGACATAGCATACAACAATTCTAAATCAAAGGATTAAACAGATTTTAGTGTAATTCTGTAAATCAAAGTTTCATTGTGAGAATGTATGTCACTTAACAGTGGGAGCTCTCATTAAAATTAAAAACTTGTCCAGAAGAAATTGTTTTGTATGATACAGTGTTAGAGATGGTAAGACATTTTTCCTCATTCAGTAAATGGATGGGTTAACTCATTCTGGACGAAAGATTCCATGGCAGTGTACAGAGATAAACTGAAATCCCCAACAAGATGTTCCTGTTGTTCCTCACAGTGGTAAGTATATATAGCATTAATTATATACATGTACATGTACATTGTGTATGCACCAGAAGAAATGCTGAAGAAACGCTATCTGCACACACTCTAGATTATGGGTATGATACATGGCATAACTTGCTCATTAATGACAAATAGCATACAGACAGTGGAGAGATTGTAAAGTAATATTTTGTAGTATCTCTTTGTGTGAACACTCAAAGTAAGCAAACCCTCGGGTAAATCTAGATGGTACTTTCAGAAATAAGAATTTTTGATATCAGGTAAGCCTGTACTGTTTGCTCACCGGAGCTCTGAACTACAATTTTGTGTTGTCACATTTAGTTTCTTGGCCTTGACGTTGTGCTCAAGAGCAGATGTACTCAGGTGAGCGCTGTAGGGCTGCCATGACCCTTGTGTTTTATTGAATCAGTGTTCTAATACTGTGCCATTATTTCATTTCAGTATGTGCAATACAGTGCTGTCATTTGTAGCTTTTGGTATAGTATTTTTCATTGCGATGATGGATCCTCAGGGATTCCTTGACATGTTGGAAAAATTTGCTTCACTCACAATTAACCTAGAGGTGGCACTCTTCATTTTCCTAATGTTGCTGAAGTCAAGAAATAAAGAGAATAGGTAAGCTGTTTTTAAACTGCATGAAAAGTTAGGATATAGTTGTCTTCAGAATTAATTTAAGGAATATAATTTCATTTATTATGAAAATGTGTGATCCACATATTAGCAGAACAAGACATCACAGACTTACAGTCATTAAGTTTTTAGACAAACACCTATGTAAGCCATTATACTGAAAGTGACGAGATGGAATGTAATTACATTGGATACACATTCTTACACTTTTGCTTTTTCATCTCATATATGCAAAGGAGGATTTGAGTGTGATACGCTGTAATCAGTGATAACATTACTACACATCTGAACTCCACACCATGATATACTAAGCAGTACATCACTCAGAAGTACAATTTGTTTCCTATGTATCCTGCTTTCCTGGCATGTTGAGCTGTGCCACAATTTCTGCATTACTTTACATTGTGTTACATTGTGTTACATGACATAATGTGACATGATGTTAATTTATATTACATTTGAGTGAAATGCTTTGCATTGATTGGTCACATTTGTCACATGGCTAACAAAATGATATAATATATAATGTTAATTCTGACAAAATGATATATATAAGTTGATTCTGACAAAAGATATAATATATAATGTTAATTCTGACAAAAGATATATATAATGTTGATTCTGACAAAAAGATATAATATATAAGTTAATTCTGACAAAAGATATATATAATGTTGATTCTGACAAAATGATATAATATATAATGTTAATTCTTTATTATTTACTCTAGGAATCTGAAGATCCCGCTACCATTACCACCGTATGTGTATTATCTGGTCTACATTATACCCGCATACTTTGGTTTTGCTGTGGGTTATGATATTTACAACACTATCAGAGACATTGTCGTAGAACAAACTGGATCATCAGAGGGGAAGGTCATCACTCAAGGAATCATCGGGGTGGCCAAAAATATAACACAAGTGCTCAAAAACTCGACAGATAATGTGTTCATAAATTCAACATTGACTTCAGTAATTAGCTTGGACGTATCGTCTGTTACTGACTCGCATCTGAATGCTCAAAATGTAACAAATACAGTGCCTCTGTTATAGCAATATATATACAACCATCTCTCACTACTAAAATGCTGTAGTTCTTAGAAAACTTGTTATTACATATTTTATTGCGATCATAAGGTAATATGCTTTTAGTTTTGAATGCTTTTAAACTGGCTCTGCTGTAATGTACAGATATATACATACTTCTGATAGTTTTAGCAACTCAGTTAAACTGTATTTTTGTTATGCCTCCAAAGGTGCACCGTCTGTGTGTCCGTCACGTTTTTTCATGTCATGCATGAAAGGATTTTCCAATCATATGGCCAAATGTGCAGCACACAAAGATGACGTGTCAAGTGCAAGACCCACGTCCCAACACCAAAGGTCAAGGTTATACTTTGAGGTTTAAAGGTAATGGAATGCTGTATATATGCATACATTTGTGTCTGGACTCTGCCACGCATTGAGTGATTTTAAAATAACTATGCACAAATGTTCAACACATCAAGACGATTTGTTGCGTGCTAGACCAATGAGCCTACTTCAAAGGTCAAGGGCACACTTGAAATCTAAAGGTCATGGTATCCTGTTTACATGGTAACTCTGTCATACATGGAAGGTTTTAATATTATATGGCACAATTTTTTGTTGAGCACATGGAGATGATGTGTCATGCGCAAGTCCTGCATCCTTACCTTGAAGGTCAAGGTCACATTTAGAGGTCAGAGGTTTTAGAATAGTGGCCAATGGCCAAAGTTCATGTCCGGATTGTAACTCTGTTATATTTCAAGGATTTTAAGATGAATTGGCACAAATGATCAGCACATGGAGATGAAGTGTCGTGTGGAAGTACCGGGTCCACATCTTGAAGGTCAAGGTCACACACTGAAACAGCACTTTGGGGGCATTTGTCACTTATGAGGGACAGCTGTTGTTGTACATATATATCATTCTGTACATTACAGTGGAGTCATTTATTGTGTCTACATATATGTTTATGATAGACTCATAAGAAAGTATGAATGGTTATAAAATACCCAAAAAATGCTCAGTGTTGAACAGACATATGAAAAAAAACAACATGAAGCCTTAAATTTCAAAGTTTTTTGTTTGTTTAAATGTATATAGTAATCCTGTAGACCAACTTTAACAACTTTTACATAAATGAGGTTTATGGCAAAATATAGTTATGAGTTTATGGATCATCCTGTACATTGGCAATGTGTTGGTCTATGATGTTTGCCACTAAAATCCAGATTGATATCTTAGCATTCGTTGACATTGATTATTTACGTTGTAAAAATATCAGATTGATTTTTCTGTACCATCAAATTTATTAAAGATGCTTTAGTATTAGTAAAATGGAAGTTAGCGTAATGAAAAATAGATACATGTACTAGATTTATTCATTGCCTGAAATCGCATGTGATCCATAACAATTTTTTATCAGTGTATGATTTATAGAGGGAACAATTTGTTTGATAGAGGTATTTTTTATGCAGTGAGATGATATATTGTATAGTAACAGATGTTGATAACAAACTACATTTGTACTGTATCATTCTTTTTACTTTTTAAATTGACTAATAAGTCTGTCTACTTTCAAATTGTAAAAAATTTTCAACATACCAAAATTACGCAATTTTCATAGTATTTGCCATGTAAAAAATGGCTTTTTAGTATGTCAAGGTATCCACCAAGTAATGTCATTATCTTTCCTATGCTTTGATATAGCTCTAATCACTTTGCCTGATAAGAGTTTGTTCAGTATTGTTTGATACTGTATGTTGGTAAGGTTCCTGATTGTACCCATCAGGTGCTGTTAGAGAAACAGTATTTCTGAGCCTACCAGATAATGTCAATATCCCACTGACATCCATACATGTGCTGGTTCACATAGAATACATCTTCCATTACGTAAAACTATTTTTAGATTATCTTGTAATCCAAATTGCCAAAACTGTAAATGACTTTGTATTTATAAAATATAACAGGGTTCATTCAGCGACAAGAAAACTGGTTTATTATTCTATTTTTATTGTACTATACTATATTAGATGGATTCATAGACTTTTTAAAAGAATAGTGGAATATTCCTTGCAGTTTCGTGGAACTGACATTTTATACAGAGTATACGTTGCAAGCTGGCTAATGCTGACAGAGTGAAAGAGAAATATTTATTTGTAGTGCATTGAATGAAACTAGAACCAAAAATAAGAGTTCCAGTCCAAGTGTCAGCAAGGAATTTCTAAACAAATACCAGTCTTATATCTCTGATTTCTGATTGGCTGCAGTTAAGTTCTTTTTAAATTTTGGCCAATTAGATGGATACAGTTAAGTTCACTTTTAAATTTGGCCAATTAGATGGCAACAATGAAGTTCACTTGCAAACTTGGCCAATGAGTCGGCTACAGTTAAGTTCACTTTGCATTGGCCAATCAGATGGCTACAATTAAGTTCATTTCAAAATTTGACCAGTCTGACTTCTAGTCAGAGATTTTAGAGGGGTCTTTGAGAAGGTTTTTGAATCAAGATCTCAGATATAGCCAGATGCTATAGATCAAACTAAATACTAGTAACAAGTCCACTTAGAAACGAGATTGGTTCTATATATTAATAGTTAAATTAGAAGTTGAAGG
The DNA here is from genome assembly GCA_022818135.1 of Saxidomus purpurata. Classification (NCBI taxonomy): domain Eukaryota; kingdom Metazoa; phylum Mollusca; class Bivalvia; order Venerida; family Veneridae; genus Saxidomus; species Saxidomus purpurata. The sequence continues at coordinate 412,621 of JAFMSR010000015.1, forward strand.
ACAGGAAAGATAAACATGTATATATTGTAGTAAAGTTTGTAAATATTCTTGGAAATAATCTGTTCTTGTCTATATGATATCTTTGATATACAAATGTATTAACATTAATTTTTCCATTTTTGAAATGTTACATTGGTGCTGGTACATTATAGAGATTTCTGACATGTTTTCTGTGATCAATTTTTGTTTTTGTTTTTGTATATTGTTAAAAGTTAAACATTTAATATATATAATTTTTATATATACATGTACATCATTATATTAGTGTACTCCTATCATTAGTACCGGTACATGTGCACTTAAGGTGTAGTAGATCTCCGTCTGTCTGCTGGATCTCTCCAGAAATCATAATGTACACTTAATACTGGTAGTCCACTTAGCAATGAAGGATAGGTCTTTATTTGACTCGTTAAATTGTTGGACAGGAAGATACAACATTTCTTGTCCTAAAGGTGGTAAAGTATTCTTGGTCACACACTTCTGTCCTCGGTGCTGTACTGTATGCTGGTATACAAATGTATTAACATTAATTTTTCGTGGGGATTTTCTGAAGTTAATGCTCTGCTGGTACATTATTGATAGACCACATGAGCATTTGGCTGATGAGGACACCTTCAGTTTTTAGCTCTACTGTTCAAAGTCAGAGCTTTTGCCATGGTGATTTGTATGTCGTTGGTCGGGCCTGTCCGTAAATTATTCCTTGACAACACTCTACAATTTTCATTCAACTTTCATCAAACATGCTCAGAACATTGCTTGCAACCTGTAAATGGTTCCTTTTTTCCGGGTCAGTTGGTCAACGGTCGATGTCACAGTGTACTCCATAAGCTTATCCTTGATAATGCTCTACAGGTCACAATTTTTATTTACTTTTCAAGTTTTCATCAAACTTGCTCAGAAGGTTGCCTGCAACCTGTAGAGATGATCCTGTTTTTGGGCACAGTGGGTCAAAGGTCATGGTCACAGTGACCCAAACTTTGAAAATATTTTCCTCTCAATATCTTAAGATCTGTATCACCTCAACAGTCTTCAAACTTCATGAGATGATTGGTCTTACTGAGTTGATGATCCCTTCTGTTTATGGGGTCAGTAGGACAAGGTCAAAGTGACCTATGTTAGCTTTTCCTTGATAACATTCCAAAAGATTTCAGAACAGTCCAGTCAGTCCAGTAGAGCGATTCTGACCCTTTTAGGCCTCATGTTCATACATGAGCATTGAGCCTGTTGTGTCATGTGCAAAGCCTTTTCCCATCTGTCTAGTAGATGGTAGTCAGCTTCCTATAGGAGAGATTTACAGGTACGTCATCAATAGCTGATAAGTGTATCACGTGATACACATTTCTTAGGAAGTCGTACATTCAGATGTAAACAATGTCTGCTACACAAATTCTCACTATAGAAGTTAACAGAAATTATGTCTTTTTACAAAATCTACAAGCATAATTAAGAATTTACTGATGTTTTTATTTTATTGTTATGAAAACACAAATCATATACAATTTATATGCCATCTACACAAAACTTTGTGAAAATAAATGCTTTTAACTATATGGCTGGGTGTACAATTCACTTTACTTTAATCCCTGTACACCATGCTAGCACTTATATTCCAAACCTGTAATCCAAGTCGTTGTTTGGAAAATTTTGTTTCAGTTTCATTGATGTTTAGACTTGCAATTTTCTTCATTGCAGCATAGTTAGAAGAAGCCCCTCACATGTGCCCCATTAGACTGATATATTAAGACAAAACAATCAAGTATACTAGTGAATTAAAAAAAAATACATGTATCAGTATATTGGGTACCAGGGTTGAAGAGGGGCTTTTTTTGGGGATGAGCTAGGTTCTTACCCCACACCGGGTACCTTAGACAATGCAGTTCTGTCAAATGATAACTCAATTGGATTTCAGGCTTGTTCAAATTTTGACTATTTTGGTGTGACAGTGTCTTTATTTATGTGTTTTTCAATTATTATTCAGCAACTTGTCACTACAGCACATGAAAACTGTGTCTGAATCTGTTTTGTAAAAGAACACCCTATGTGGGATCGTCTGGTACATATCACCAGAACCTCCTGTAAATATTGATAAAACAATAAAGATCAACACTGGCATTGCTCAATTTCTAAAATAAGCTTGTCCAGGGTCATTTATTTTTAATGGTACTATTAATTGTTTAATGAGATGCTCACTGACAATTTATTTGACAAAAGAGCAAGGCTGCATGGTTGAGCAGATTCTTGATGATTTACGGGGTTGGAAAGGCAACATGTAAGAATTAAGTGCACTGTCAAAGTGCAAAACATCTATGTTTAGATAATGGTTTCTTTAGACAAATCTATTCATTCTTGACAGCGAGTTTGATAACTTATATTAATTGCTCTCAAGAATCACTCCAGAACTGGAATCAACCTCTAAAAAGAGAAAGACATTGGGAATTAAGTTGTGTCATGCTTAAGGACACTACCACCACGGCCCTGGTGGGGATCAACAGGAGATATTCCGATCCTAAGGCGGATGCGCCCACCACTGCGCCATGAGGGCACCAAATAATGTCCTCTTTGACACTGGTTCAACCCTCATTATTTTAAATTTAAACATGTATTCTTGAACCTGTTTATTAGAGCCTATTTTCCTTATCAACTGTTCATAGTTCATATTTCAATATGATACACAGATGGCAGACAAAAGCAAACAATCTGTTCAATTTATGTTTTATAGTATCTCAAATAATATTTACATGTGTTGGGGTATACATGGCAGGAATGGGATCTGTATGTTTCTTTGGTTTATGGTATTGGAAAGGGTATAATGAATGCACCTTTGATATATATTCAGTGAGTCACTGTTACAAACAGCATATCAATAATGTTTTGTAGTGCATTTTTTATTTTTATTTGCTTTATTATAAACAGTCCATTCTCATCATGTACACTATTTTAACTATCAGTGATAAGGTAGTACAAGGGAAATATGAGCATTGAGCCAGTTGTGCATGTGGTCAAAGCTTATCGTCACATCTATTTTTAGAATATCCCTCTACCTGTAAATCTCTCCTATAAGAGTCTTTTACACCTTGAGCTTTACTTCTGCAGGGAGATATACATTTTACTGAAATTAAGTTTTTAACGCCAACAATCTTGTAACGAGCTACAATATTTTGTTCATAGAATGAATGATCATGAATATGGTAAATTTAAAAGCTCCAAATGTTTGGCCAATTTGTCTGCCATCTCATTGAGCTAGAGTAGATGAGACCCTTGCACTTAAACCAAGGTTTAAGAGATGTTACTTTATGGCTGTAGACATTATTTTTAGCTCACCTGACATTAAGTGCCAGGGTAAGCTTTTAGGGTTGATGCTTGTCTGTCGTTTGTCTGTCTGTCTGTCTGTCTGTCTGTCTGTCTGTCTGTCTGTCTGTCTGTCTTCCATCCGTCTACATTTTGCGTCAATTGACATCTCCTCTGAAACCACGGGGCCAATGCTGATGAAATTTGGCAAGGCTGTTCCTTGTATGAAGGTGTATCGAAGGTGTTCTAAGAATTCCATTAAATGCAGAACTCTGGTTGCTATAGCAACAAATAGGAACAACTTTTAAAATCTTCTTCTCTAAAACCACAAGGCCTAGAGCTTAGATGTTTAGCATGTAGCATTGCTGTTAAAATCATGACCCCCGGATTAAAATTGACCCCGCCAGGGGTAGTCACTTGATTTTACATACTTGGCTTTTATAGAAAAAAAAAAATCTTCTCTGCAAGACCTAAATCTAGATATTTGGCATGTAGCATTGCCAAGTGGGCCTCTACCAAGATTGCTCAAATCATGACACCGGGTAAAAATAGGCCCAACCTGGGGACTCTCTTGATTTTACATGGATTTCTGTAGATAAATCTTGATCTCCAAAACTACAAAGCATAGAGCTTAAATATTTATTGTCTAGTGTATAGCATTGTCTTGTAGACCTGTACCAAGTTTATTCAAATCTTGCCCCTGGGGTTAATATTGGCCCCACCCAGGTGGTCACTTGTTTTACATAGACATATATAGGAAAACCTCTAAACATCTTTCTTCTCCAAAACCAGAAGGTAGAGAGCTTAGATATTTGGTGAGTAACATTGTCCAGTGGATCTCTTCGAAGTTTGTTCAAATCCTGAACCTAGGGTCAAAATTGACCACTCTCAGGGGGTCACTGATTTTCATATAGACTTACATTGGAACAGCATCAAAATTCTTCTCAGAAACAAGTAATAGTTAGAGGCTAAATAGAGAAAATTATACAATATAGAAACCCAAAGGAGGGAGCGCTAGCGACCAACTGGGTTTCTATGTTGGATAAATTTGTCTATTTTAGCCTCTTACTGACTTAGTGTTTGCCCTACATTTAGACTTTATTTACTACATTTTATGACGTCATGTGCAAACAGGTCTATATAGTCTCGCTCTATTAAGATAGAGTGATACATAGAATAACCTGTCAGAAGTTTATGGCAAATAGACAGGGAACATTTTAAAATTTTAGACATTTTCTTTGGACAAAAATGTAGGGCAAACACTCACAAGGCCTAGAGCTTAAATAGCTAGTATGTGTCATTGCCTAGTTGACCTGTACCAAGTTTATTCAAATCATGCCCCTAAGGGTTAAAATTGACCCTGTCCAGGATTCATAGGAAAAACCTAGCTTCAAATGAGTTTCTATAGCAACCAGTGACTTCCTTAGCAACCAGTGACTTCCCCTAGGAACAAGTGATTTCCTTAGCAACCATTGACTTCCTTTGCAACAAACTTAGTCCCCTAGCGACCAGTGACTTCATCTATTAACCAGTGACTTTCCCTAGCAACCAGTGACTTTAGGAACTACTGACTTCTTTAGCAACAAGTGACTTCCTTAGGTAAGTGCACTGGTACTCAGGTGAGCGATTTTGGCCCTCTTTTTATTATTAGCCAGAGGTAGAGGCTGTAAGTGGTACATGGGTCAGGGGGTCTGCTAGTCAAGGACATCAGACCAGGAATTACTTTTGGTTATCTGCAGGGAGATGCCAGTATACATTTTACTGAAATATTATTTTTAACATAGGGACCACGAAACTAGTAAGGAGCTGCTATATTTTGTTCATAGAATGATCATGAATATGGTACTAGTATATTTAAAAGTTGATATGGCTGTACTGTATAAATTATGTTCTAATACATTAACTGTCTTTATCCTATTTTTAGGACATTTTTGTTCGATGCATGTACTATTTAATTTAACTGTCTGTGATTCATAAAGAATCGCCCTGGGCACTTGTGTGTTAAGGTTTATAAAATATGTATATACAAAGGTTGGAGAACTGTTTTAATATATTGACCACATTTCAATTAATTTCAAAGAAAAGTATGTTTGATCAATACACGTATATTAAAAGGTTTTCAAATAGATCAGTGTTGTTCTTCTTAGAAACGATAATGGGCATACCTGTACCAATTTATGTCTTACTTATAAAATAATAGGTGTTAGGTGTACTCACAGGTTCATTCCATCTACCAGTTTCAATACAGAGTCTATAACAGGACAAACGAAGCCTTGCAAACTAATTATTGACCTGACTGTAAGTTTCAACATGACAGTACCAGTCTGTACTACAATTTGTTGCAGTTGGGAAATAGTTTACACTGTCGGTCACATTTTCTGGTATAACATTAGAACATGGAGAGGTTTGTTTTTCTGTTTCTCTATAAGAATTGAAAATGCATTCTTAACAATTTCTTCCTCCACATTTTGGCCATATGTTCATAATGAACTCTACAACCTAGAAAATGATTATTGTTCATGCAACCATAAAACAATCGGGGGTCCATGGATGTGCCATTACATTCTAGAAGCTTAAATTTGTCGATTCTAATGTGCAGTGGAACTTCAGATAGGGTCATCAATAGTTCAAGCGGACCTAAACCTCCTTTGGTTTAGTACCAGAACGGCCCACATCTAGAAAGGCCCAGTCCAGAACAGCCCACATCTAGAAAGGCCCAGTCCAGAACGGCCCACATCTAGAAAGGCCCAGTCCAGAACGGCCCACATCTAGAAAGGCCCAGTCCAGAACGGCCCACATCTAGAAAGGCCCAGTCTAGAACGGCCCACATCTAGAAAGGCCCAGTCCAGAACGGCCCACATCTAGAAAGGCCCAGTCCAGAACGGCCCACATCTAGAAAGGCCCAGTCCAGAACGGCCCACATCTAGAAAGGCCCAGTCCAGAACGGCCCACATCTAGAAAGGCCCAGTCCAGAACGGCCCACATCTAGAAAGGCCCAGTCCAGAACAGCCCACATCTAGAAAGGCCCAGTCCAGAACGGCCCACATCTAGAAAGGCCCAGTCCAGAACGGCCCACATCTAGAAAGGCCCAGTCCAGAACAGCCCACATCTAGAAAGGCCCAGTCCAGAACGGCCCACATCTAGAAAGGCCCAGTCCAGAACAGCCCACTTCTATCTATCTATCTTCCATATAGTCAAACCCCTGCTGGGGACCTAGACTTGACGCGCGTCAACTGACAAGAATGTTAGTAAAAGAGCTGAAATAAAGAATATAAAAGTAATGGAAATGAGTATATTGTTAAAAACAGGTTAAAAATAGAGAAGGTATTTTAGGGAGACGTATGTTCAATCCGGCTTACAGCCAGACTGAACTCGGGGCCAGACAAGTTTATGATATCAGGTGGTAAAGCATTCCAGTGGACTATTGTTCTTGGGAAAAATGAATATTTATAGTAATCAGTTTTAGTTTGGACTTGTTGGAATGCATGGGGATGGGATGTTCTAGATGATCTTGTAAGAGGGATGATATATTTTGGGAAAGGGATAGCCACCTGGTCATGCTTACAGCCAGACTGAACTCGGGGCCAGACAAGTTTATGATATCAGGTGGTAAAGCATTCCAGTGGACTATTGTTCTTGGGAAAAATGAATATTTATAGTAATCAGTTTTAGTTTGGACTTTTGGAATGCATGGGGATGGGATGTTCTAGATGATCTTGTAAGAGGGATGATATATTTTGGGAAAGGGATAGCCACCTGGTCATGCAAGATGTTGTGAAACATGACCAGGCGTTGGTCAATACGCCGAAGGTCAAGGCGCCTCCATTGAAGGGAAGTCAACATGTCAGTGACACTTGACATACGGCTGAAGTCATGTTTGACCCACCTAGCAGCCCTTCTCTGGACGGACTCTATCTGGTCAATGAGAGTTCCTGTGTAGGGGGACCAGACCGTGGAGCTGTACTCAAGCTGGGGCCTGACAAGTGTCTTGTATGCAGTTGACTTTAACCTTTCTGAATGAACTTTGATGTTTCGGCGTAGAAAACCAAGTGTTTGATTCGCCTTTGTTGTGATGTTGTTTATGTGTTTGTTCCATGTTAGATCATTTGATATTGTAATGCCAAGGTATTTTGCAGATGGAACTGTTTCTAATGTGGTGTTATGTAGAAGGTATTGTGTTGGAATGACTGTTTTTCGTTTTGTGATTTGGATAACCTGGCATTTTGATGGATTAAATTGCATATCCCATTTTGTCTCCCATTGTTCAAGTTGGTGTAAGTCATGTTGCAGTAAGCTAGAATGAGAAGCGACAGTCAGAGATAGATAGATGGCCGTGTCATCAGCAAATAGGCGGACTTTAGAGGATTGGACATGTTCAGGAAGGTCATTGATGTATATAAGAAATAAAAGAGGTCCGAGGACCGAGCCCTGGGGAACACCGGAGGAGACTGGTATGGAGCTGGATGTGGAGCCATTTACCACCACGGACTGTGACCTGTTATCAAGAAAACCTTTGATCCATTTAAGAGTTTGACCCCTTATACCGTAGAAATGCAGCTTATACAGAAGTTTTTCATGGTTGACCATATCAAAGCCATATCACACTTTTAAGTAGTATTGACCATATCACACTTTTAAGTAGTATTGTTTGTACATGTACTAATTTATTTATTCTTGATTGCAAAACAAGTTCTTTCAACTTGGATTAATCGCTCTTGAGACTCATTCCAGATGGAATCAACCTAGAAGAGAGAGAGGCAATGTGGAATTATTTGTGTCTAGTGCTTAAGTATTATTAAACTAGTATTGGTTAGAGTTACGGTCTAGCCACTGCCAATATATTTAGTGAACTTGAACTTTTTTGTTCCTCTGACATGTCAGTCAGAGTAATAATAGATATTCTTACTTTACTTTTCAAAGACTTGTCTTCCATTTCGTCCATAAAGCTAGTACTGTGAATAATAATTTGACAGAAGGTTTTGTTCTTCCTAGAAAATGATTCGTGTATTTAGCTGTGATGTGTTCCGTGGCCGAATCTAAATCGGAATTATATTAACCTGTGCCCTAGAAAAATGGCGGAGACCCGTGAACCACAAACCACTGATTTAAGTCTTGAAACTAGTGTTCTAAGGCAAGTTTTCAGTCAAATGAGATTTGAAGTACACACAACATTAGATATATATGCTAAACACAGGGTCTAGTACCACTAATTATGTCTTTTACAGAAGAACTTTTAGTAAAACGCATCTGCATCAGTCGGACGCTTTTATATCTTATTTGATTTGTTTTATAAAGCGTCTGTAGGATTGCAAAAAACGATGAACGTTTCTCTCTACCTGCGGAGGCAGTCACCAGGGTTAGAGTTGGGTTTCTGGGCAAGCAAGCATGGCGCTTCAAGCTTTTATGATCAGTCTCACAAATCCTTCACACAATACAGTATCTTTAAATCCTAACCGGAAAGAAACAAAATACAGTATCATGCACATGTCAACGAACTCTTGAAAAATACCGTAGTCTGCTGCCAAATGCATTTGCATACACAATTCTGAGAAAATGTTATACTATTGGGTAGGAGGCCAAATTGTTAACTTTCAAAATATTACTGAAATTTCATTTGAAACATGTCAAGCTGGTCAATTTCACGGGATCAAATCATACCCCCACGCCCCCTCCTCTACTTCCTATTCTCGGCTTCACCGCTACTTCATACTGACCAGTTAAGCAATCTTATTGTTAGGTCATGTTCCTTTCTTTATTCGGTAAAAGTTGAAAACTCGGTCTTTACCGTTGACTCGTATGCAAGGTTAAATTTATAACGAAACAAAAAGCTTTTTACAACATAGAATTATTATAAAAACAATCTGGTTGTTTTAAGGTAATGGAAGATTGCCATCTTCTTTCATTTCTAATCTTGATTATTATATTATTCAAAGTTAAAGATGCATAGAGACCAGTGAAGACAGCCGAGGAATCACCGTTCCAGAATGTAAATATATTTTCAGTACCCGGATGAGCGAAGCCGAGAATATAATATACCCTCCCCTACTACCTATACAATATTATATAGGTAGTGGGTGGGGGGGCGGGGGGGTGAGTATGACTTGATCCCCCGTGGTCAGTTTCAGACATGATACTCTGTTAAATAAGAAAAAGACAGTGATCAGTTTATTCTCAGGTTCGCACATCCGGGTTCTGATAAAATATTTATATTGGGTAAAGGTGATTCCTCAGCTTTCATCGCTGGTCTGTACACATTCTGTAATTACAAAATGTACAAAATCAAAGAAGAAAAATTAAAGAAGATGAGTGCCTGCCATTAGCTAAATATAACCATAAAATTGAATTTGTAATAATTTATGTTATTTAAAGCTTTCTGTTTCAATCAAAATGAACTTAAACTTGCATATGGGTGTACCGTAAAGACTGAATTTTCACCTTTTTTCCGAATGAAGAAATAAACGTGATCTAATAATCTGATTGGTTAACTGGCTAGTATGACATCACAACAAAATCGAGAATACTGATTTATTTTAGCTCAATTGTGAAGATAACGGTACATATGACGATGAATTTGTTTTAGGGATGGGAATGAATATTCGAAAATCGGCCGAATATTCGAATGCGAAAATCAAATTCGAATATTCGTAAATTAATAATTTTTTTTTAAATAGGTAGCAATCTAAAGAATGCTAGTTATGCCGAATAAAACCGTTTGTTCTGTATTGTTTGTTTAGAGCGTGTCAAAAATTTCCCAATTAACACGAAAATTGCAATGCATAATTGACAGGGGGGCATCGATACGGATTAGCAGTTAGCATCAGGTGTTACTGTGGTGACTTTTTATCTTTTGTTCATTTTAATTGTCGGCTGTTTTATGTAACAAATTTTAAAAGTTGTTTATCTCACAATGTTCCAGGATCAACGTCATGTTTATGGAAACGAATAACCAATCACGCTTATACATGTATTAACTCAACTGATATAACTCTTTCGTTGTCCAATCATTCGAATAACTCAAATATTTTCCTTTAATAAATATGTTTGAAATTATTTTTAACATCCTTACTTTAAGTTTGATCTTCGCTAAACGATATTTATTTACTGTACGCTCTATCAATTAACATGCCTCCCTCGCGTGTTTGGACTTATTTCACGCGATCTGTAGATAAAACACAAGCAACATGCCATCTATGCAATCAGCAACTCGTATTTTCCATATATATATATACAGTTAGACATCCATAGTTTACAGATAAGGGAGGTAATCTCTTTTATTTTAATTCCATTTTGAAGGCTATTCTGAAAGAATACAAATTTGTTTTTTTTAATCTTTATACATACAAATATTTTACGTAATACAAAGATAAAATCGTGAAATGTTAGCCAAACTTCTCCTTGTGGAAAATTAATAATTTGTTTCTTTATATACCGTTTTTAAACATACTGTAGTGGCGTATCCGTCGTGTTAAGAAAATATACATGGACACCACAAAGCGAATATTCGAATATATTCGAATATGCCAGACCGAATATTGGAATATTGATTTTAGTATTCGTTCCCATCCCTAATTTGTTTACATATAAAATGTACCGTCACTTGTAATGATCTTAAACAGCTTTCACTGACACCAGTAGGGTCTTTATAAGTTTTTTTATATCTAAAAATGTTCTATTAAATTCCTATTTTTCAAACCCTAAACTGAGTTAACATCTCTTAACATGCTTGTTTTATTTGATTGTTTTTTACTCTATATTTAAATGAAATGATTAAAATTTGAATGAAATTGTTAAAAACATCAGGTCAGTACATGACCAAAATGCTCTTTGGATTTTGCCTCAAAGTGATCTGAAATGCTACAAAATCTAGGAGCTTCCAGGGGCTTTGCTCCCTGGTCCCCAACAGGGGCTCTGCCCTGCACCCACAAAGGGCCTAGGCGGCCCCTTTGATCCCTGGCCAATTTTTCCTCTTTTCACTATATGCTGTTCTCACCCCTGTTCATTTATTTCTCTAAAATGTTTCAGACACTTAAACAGATTTAACTTAAGCTAGTATAAGACATTCTGACAGTTTCATGTTGTTTTTTTACAGTCACAGAAAGAAAAAAGCTTTGTGGAAAAGACAGAGGAGAAAATTGAAAAGACAAACTGCAGCTCAGGAAAGAGATGAGAAAATACAGAAAGGTAGGATAGAGTCGAACAAAGACAGCTTTTGTAACTGAAGTTAAATGGTAAAGAATGACAAAGGAAAGAAGTGAGATGGGAAGGAGGCTAAGAAATGCCAATATGTGACAGGGTGCCTCTGCTAAGAAAATATTGAAGCTATAAGAGAGCAAAAGAAGAACAGACATTTAACTGTGCAGAAAAAAAAAGAAAAAAAAGATAGAATAAGGTCATTACTGATTAAAATATAAAACTTATAAAAAGGAAGGTGACACTGTAGAAAAGTGATCAGAATTAGAAAATGTAAATTGGAATGAGTGATGTTATTTTCCTAGGCAACCTAAGCAAAAGTAACTTACTTGGAAGGAATTTCCTGGACGATTAAATAAAAATGTAGTTCTTTTCAAAACGATTCAGGTATTTTCAAAGCTTTGTGACTTTCTTTTTGTAGAGGAAGAAATTAGAAAGAATTCCCCAAATTATGCTCTCAAATTGGCTAAAGAAGAGGAAGAAGAAAGGGCGGAGTTATTACAGATTGAGGCAGGGTCTAGAAGACAGTGTGAATTGTGGGAGTGGCATGAAGAAATGTACAAACAAAGATTGAAAGAAAAAGAAGAACAAGCAGAGAGAGAAAGACAACAGAAGTTGGAGATAGAGGTAACACAGCTGCTGGTGTGTCAGAAATTTGATACTGTATATTGGGTAATGTTTGTGTGATGAAACTTGCGTGATTTGTGAGCAGACAGACTTACTTGCAAAAATAAGATCACCACATTTATTATATACCTATAAATATTTTGTAATAAATACAGCCTTTATTCAACCATCAAATACGGCCTGACAGAAAATAAAATCCGTATTGTATGTACCTGCAATACGGATAGTGCGGCATTATTTGTAAGAGTGCATTCAATTGGCCCTAAAATAAACATGACGTTAATAACGTTGCTTTTGACTGGGTTGTTACCACTTGTTAATACGATGACGTCAATAAAACAATGTCGCGTACTACGTATATTTCACGCTTAAAAGAGTTTGCCTTTAATTTTATGCTTGAAATGTCATTTTAATATAGTTTATTGGGGCAAACAAGTGTCAAAAGATATATAATAAAAGGGTTATTAGAATAGTAATGTGATCCATAAGCCCGATTGACTCTTGTCGAGGTCGGATCATACTCGTGCCATGCACTTGTATGATCTGATGCACAACTTGAGCAAATCGAGCATTCTGGATCATGTTACTACACTAATTACCCTATTTTATTACCCAACTTACAGTACACTGACTCTAGATATAAACCTGTACATTTATCTAGAGTTTTTCTGAATCAAAAACATGAAGGAAACATTTGTTTCACGTCATTTTCATTTAAACTTGTTGCTTTATTAGTCATTTTGGACAGTGCATCATGCTTCATTCCTCTGGTGCAACAAGGGCATAAATCATTCTTTTAAACGTTCTCTTAGAGGAGTACTATGGATGAAACATGGCCCTAATATTACCATGATATATGTCTTACATGCGAAATTGACCATTGTTTGTATGAAACACCTACTAATTATAAATGGACAGTACATTTTATTTAGAATAATTCAGTACAGGGCAGAATTTTTCAATGATACTGCAAAAAGATAAGAAACTCTCTGATGATGCTTTTTATCGAAGAAGCAGTACAAGTTTGTTGCACCAATTGGAAGATGTAAAGAGTTATCTATCTTGATTGTCAGATATCCAAGACTGGTGAAAAAAGAAACTGGTTTGGGAGCAAGGAGGTAATTTAGTGATGAAAATTTGTATTTCAGAAAAAAATCAAGGAGGAATGGGAGGAGAGACAGAAGAAAGAAAAGGAGGAAGATGAAGAGAAAAAGAAGAAAAAAGAAAAACAGGTGATACATCTAGAGAGATGGGATTGGATGAGATATCCTCTTGTAGTGAAAATATCACTGTAATAATGATAAGTAGAAAACAGGTCTTTCTGACTAGGTACTTTTCAGAAACATAATGTGTTGAGGAATTTTCCACAGGCATGCTTCTTACTTTATGGTTAAATATTTATTTATGAATATTGTTTACTGAAAAGTTAGCCTGTATTTGTTGTCGAGTGGTTGCAGTTGGTGACTTCATTGATTTACAGTTATATACTGTAACTGACCCATTTATACATAGTGGCTATTAAATTGAATATATACCTTTTCAAACAACTATGCTCCGAAACAGAAAAAAAAAAAATACAATGTTGTTTGTTCAGGGTTCAAGTTGTAGACTGCGTCACAAAACTAAAACACCCTGAGGTTTGTCCAAATTGGAAGTCAGAAGATTCCATTGTTAAAATCTAGGTAGAAATAGGTTAAGGTGGATAGAAATCTGGTACTAAACCTTCCAAGTAATGGTAGTCAAGTGTTCAGCCTGCCTGGCTATACATAACCAAGATACATGTACTCTAAAGTCTTAAAATGGGTGTTACACCTTACAAAGTTGCTGGAAAGACCAATCCTTGATCCAGATTGTTTCTTTGAAAGAAGCTCGAGTTCCTTATACTTATAAACGATAAATGGCAGTTTAAAGCTTGTTGTTTAATTTTGGTTCATGTTTTATTTTGTGTTGAAATTAAATCCTTAACCATGGAAACCTACAGTATCAAAGGGATGTGACGAGGAAGACTGTATCTTTTACTTTAAGCGTACAACACATACTGTTACCATCACAGCAGTTCTAGAATAAACTGTAGTTTGTGGCTGAAGTATTTGTGTGTTACTAGACAACATTGACTTTAAAACTTTTTTAGAAGAGTAAACTGACTATCATGAAAGGCAATAACATAGCTGTTTATTTTTGTGCAGTTCATTCTGTAACTATTGTTAGCAGTTAAGCTGCTACAGTTGCTGAATTTAGAATCTGACTACAGATCAAGGCCTTAGCTGTGCCAAGGTTTTGCTGTAAAGTTGTATTTTTATTGGTACAAAATTAAAGTATAAGAATTATCAAATAATACTCCTGTCAGGAAAACCTATTTATATACACTATCAGTTACTGGCAAGTGATTAGTCATTTAAAACTTACAGATTTAAAATGGATGAACTAACAAGCTAGGAACAGGCAATATTTCTACGTTTGTGTCATTTAGTTGTTTCTCAGCTTATATCATGTATATTAGTGCCTTAAGATTGATGTTAGCTTTATTTCAGTGTATATTTTGACATCTTAACAGTTTGTTCAGATTCAGATTTTGTTTGTTTTCGACCTGTAGGAGGAGCTACTGAAACAAGCAAGGGACGCTGAAAATAAGGTAAGTACAGATTAAAGCTGCTTGTGCTCACATTTGGGTGAAAAGTGCCAGAGTGAGCTATAAGGATTGCTCACTGTCTGTCGTCCGTCTTCCGTTCACATTTTCCTTCAAACAACATCTCTGAAACCACTAGGCCAATGTTGATTAAACTTGGCAGGGATGTTGCTTGCATGAAGCCCTGTCGTAGTTGTTCAAATAATTACATTCCATGCAGAACTCTGGAATCTTCTCAAGAACAGGAAGGTCCAGAGCTTAGATATCATTTTTAGCTCAACTTTTCTATGAAAAGGGGAGCTATTCTACTCGCGTCGGCGTTGGTGTCACACCTTGGTTAAGTTTTTCGTACCACCCCACTTTATTTCAAAAGTATTAGAGGTATGGCTTTGAAACTTACCATACTTGTTTACCATCATAACCTCCATCTACAGACAAGAGTACATAACTCTGTCAAGGTTTTTGACAGAATTATGGCCCTTTTTTGACTTAGAAAGTGTATTGAGCTTGGTTAAGTTTTTCGTACCACCTCACTTTATTTCAAATCATTGGAGGTATTGCTTTGAAACTAACCATACTTGTTTACCATCATGACCTACATCAACAGACAAGAGTACATAACTCTGTCAAGGTTTTTGACAGAATTATGCCCCTTTTTAGCTCGACTTTTCTATGAAAAGGGGAGCTATCCTACTCGCCCGGCGTCGGCGTTGGCGTCACACCTTGGTTAAGTTTTTCGTACCACCCCACTTTATTTCAGAAGTATTAGAGGTATGGCTTTGAAACTTACCATACTTGTTTACCATCATAACCTCCATCTACAGACAAGAGTACATAACTCTGTCAAGGTTTTTGACAGAATTATGGCCCTTTTTACTTAAAAAGTGTATTGAGCTTGGTTAAGTTTTTTGTACCACCTCACTTTATTTCAAAACCATTGGAGGTATTGCTTTGAAACTAACCATACTTGTTTACCATCACGACCTTCATCAACAGACAAGAGGACATAACTCTGTCAAGGTTTTTGACAGAATTATGCCCCTTTTTTACTTAGAAAATACATTGAATATGGGTAAAATCCACTTATTGCCTTAACCCTTTGAGATATTGCTTTGAAACTTTTAATGCTATTTCACATCATTACCCCCATCTGTACGCAAGAGAAGGTAACTCTGTCAGGGATTTGTTTTAAAAATTAAAGGCCTTTTATCGACTTAGAATCTTGGTTAAGTTTTTCGTACCAGTCCACTTTTTTGACTGAACTGTTTGAGATATTAATTTGAAAGTTGGAATACTTGTTTACTATCATGATCCAAAAACATGGGCAGGAGAAGGTAATTCTGTCAAGGATTTTATTTGAATTATGGCCCTTTTTGACTTAGAATTTCAGTTAAAATTTTCATTCTTGTCCACTTGTTGACTTAACCATTTGAGATATTACTTTGGAAGTTGGAGTTCTTATGTGCCATCATGAGACCTTAGTCATAATCTGTAAGCAAGAGAAGATAACTCTGTGAAAATGTTTCTTGATTTGTACTTAGAAATTCCTAGTTAAAGTCTTGTGTGCCCTTAACTGTCAAAGTTTTGTTTTATAGGCAAGCACTAAAAAAGTCGAGCGCGCTGTCCTTCTGACAGCTCTTGTTGTGTCGCCCTTTCGGAGAAAAGGCGATACATAGGGATCGCTTTGTCCGTCCGTCCGTCGGTCCGTCCGTCACACAAACTTAACATTGGCTGTAACTTTGCCATTTCTTAAGATTTCTTCATCAAACTTTACAATTGTATTGCTTATGACAATAGGGTCATAATGCCACGAAATTTTGTAGGTCAAGGTCATATTTGACAGAGTTATGCCCCTTTTGCTCACATTAAGAATAAGGAGACTATTGCACTCCGCCGGCGTCTGCGTTGGTTAAAGTTTTTCATAAAGTCAAATATCTTGAATACTATCAAAGGTATGACTTGAAACTCAAACTATATGTTTACCATCAACATCTTCACCTGAGGAACAATCCCCATAACTCGTTTTGATTTTTGACAGATTTATGCCCCTTTTTAACTTAGAAATTTTGGTTAAAGTTTTTATAAATTCAAAATCTTGAATACTATCAAAGGTATTGACTTGAAACTCAAAGTATGTGTCTACCATCAACATCTTCACCTGAGGAAACAATCCCCATAACTCTGATTTGATTTTTGACAGATTTATGCCCCTTTTTAACTTAGAATTTTTGGTTAAAGTTTTTATAAATCAAATATCTTGAATACTATCAAAGGTATGACTTGAAACTCAAAAGTATGTGTCTACCATCAACATCTACACCTGAGGAAACAACCCCATAACTCGTTTTGATTTTTGAGAGATTGATGCCCCTTTTTAACTTAGAATTTTTGGTTAAAGTTTTTTTAATTCAAATATCTTGAATACTATCAAAGGTATTGACTTGAAACTCAAAGTATGTGTCTACCATCAACATATACACCTGTGGAAACAATTCCCATAACCGTTTTGATTTTTGACAGATTTATGCCCCTTTTTAACTTAGAAGTTTTGGTATTTTTTTTTGTAAATTCAACTATCTTGAATACTATATAAGGTATTGACTTGAAACTCAAAGTATGTGTCTACCATCAACATTATACACCTGAGGAAACAATCCCATAACCTGTTTTTATTTGACAGATTTATGCCCCTTTTAACTTAGAAGTTTTGGTATTTTTTTTTGTAAATTCAAATATCTTGAATACTATATAAGGTATTGACTTGAAACTCAAAATATGTTTACCATCAACATCTACACCTGAGGAAACAATCCCCATAACTCTGTTTTGATTTTTGATAGATTTGTGTCCCTTTTTAATTTTGAATGTTTTGTTAAAGATAGAATACTATCGAACGTATTTACTGTCAACATCTTCACCAATGTTTTTGATTTTTGACATATTTATGCCCTTTTTAACTTAGAATTTTGTCACAGTGGAAATAATCAAAATGGCTTTCTTTTGAAATGCCATAGAAAATTATGCAGCATGAAGCGGTCATGCTTTTTTAATTCTATACATATCAATTTTGAAAAGTTACAAAATTATTCAGATCAAATATACAAGGTCATGTATTTCTTTGAAATTATCCCCCCATCCTCCCTCCAGTTGGCTTGCAGAATCCAGAGTAAGGCCTTGAAGCAAGTACATTTACAAAAGGTCTTTGAACAAGTTTCATATCTTTGACCTTAATTCTTATAGACAATTACACAATACTCCTGTTCTTAGACAAAAACCCCATTTTACCAACAAGCTTTCGAATAGTCGAGCGTGCTGTCATGTGACAGCTCTTGTTGTACTTAGATTACGTTTGAGATATTACTTTGAAAGTTGGAATACTTGTTTACCATCATGATCCCAAAACATGAGCAGGAGAAGGTGATTTTGTCAAGGATTTCATATGAATTATGGCCCTTTTTGACTTAGAAACTCGGTTAAAATTTTCATTCTTGTCCACTTGTTGACTTAACCATTTGAGATATTACTTTGAAAGTTGGAGTACTTATGTACCATCATGAGACCTATCTGTAAGCAAGAGAAGATAACTCTGTGAAAATGTTTCTTGATTTGTACTTAGAAATTCCTAGTTAAAGTCTTGTGTGCCCTTAACTGTCAAAGTTTTGTTTTATTGGCAAGCACTTAAAAAGACGAGCGCGCTGTCCTACTGACAGCCCTTGTTACATAGGCATATAGGCATAAAATCTTCTCTAAAACCACAAGGCCTAGAGCTTAGATATTTAGCATGTATCATTGCCTAGCTGACCTCTACCAAGATTGTTCAAATCATGACCCCCAGGTCAAAATTGACCCTTTCCCAGGGTGTCACATTATTTATATAGGCTTATATAGGAAAAACTTTAATCTTCATCTCTGAAAGCACAAGGCATTGAGGTTATTTATTTGACATGTATCATGGCCTAGTTGACTTGTACCAAGATTGTTCAGACTATGACCCCCTGTCAAAAGTGATCATTTTGGGGGTCACTTTATTTAACATTGGCATGTATAGGGAATTTGTCTTGTCCAGAACCCCTTGGCCCAGAGTCTAGATATTTAGAATTATGACTTCTTTGGAACCACAAGGTAGCTTATATGTTTGGCATGTAGCATCGCCTAGTGGACCTCAACCAAGATTGTTCAAAGCATGACCCCGGGTCAAAATTGACCCAGCCCAGGTGGTCACTTAGTTTCACATAGGCTTATATAGGAAAAACTTAAAAAATATGGCGATGTAGGACTTCTTTGCCCTCTTGTTCCTGGAACAGTTGACGATACAAATGTGTGTAACATCTTTTGATTGATTTCCTAAAGACTTGATATTTTGATATTGATTTTCCAATTTTCCCGTTTATATATTTGAAAAAAAAATTTATTGCCTAACTATTGGCTGCAATTTTCAGTATGTATTTAACACGATCAAGACGTGTATTTGACTAAGGTTCTGTATGATCTTCAGATAAACAAGGCATATTTTAGTCCTTTTTACTTGTCAGAAACTGCTTTTTGACTACATGTATCTATAGTATGTTTGGATTTTGAAATAATTGTAGCCGAATCTCGATCAAAGCGAAAAGATGTGTTGCATGTAAAACGAGGTTGCAATTACTGGTAGATACTTCCATCTTGAGATAGTTTAACAAATATTGTAAATTCCAGGATGGTGATTGGTCAAATCCGCTGGCACCAGTGCATTATGGGAAAGAACGTCAGATTGAAACATGTCCTTTCTTTGCCAAAGTGGCAACTTGCAGATTTGGAGACAGGTAAAATATGTAACACAAGTTGAAAAAGAAATGTTTGCATAATTTAATTTTGCTGTGTTGACTTCTTTGATAGGGAAAGTGACAGCAGTTGGAGAGGTGTGTTAGCATATAACAAGAGTATTTACCCCTTGATGATCAAAATTACAGTAAATCTGTGAAAACCTGAGTAAGAAAAAAAAAAATTAAAGGAAGATACATGTTGTATATTTTATGCATTCGTATTTTAAACAAGTGGCCTTCACATGTGTACACTGATGTAATCTGTTAGGATTGGCGCAGTCAGAAATGACCGGAGTTTCAGTATAGACCGATTCAGAACGTTTAGTTTCAACAAACAGTCAGGTTTACACTGACATACATAAATAAAATGCAGTGGACAAAAAAGCATCACTCTAGCATAATTAAAGAATGCCACAAAATGCACAAATATGAGACTTCCTTGCAGATATGTACATAGAAGACTTTTGTAAATTTTGCTTTGTATTGTTAGACTAAACAAGCCCAGTTCATTGTCAAGTAATTTTCAATTTTATTGAAGTTAAAAGTTCTAATTTTTTATTTGTTTGTAAAAATAAATGTTTGAACTTTTCACAGATGTTCGAGGGCACATCCCTACCCTGACTGTAGTCGGACATTATTGTTTTCCTGCATGTTTAGACATTTCCAACTAGACCAAGGTCTCTGTGAGGAATATGACACAGGTATAGGAATTCAAGCTTTAATCTTTATAAATGTACAGCATTCATTAAGAAGGTAGACTAGTAGGTATTCTGTGTTTAGCCAAATCAGTAAACTTTATTTTTGAAAATAGCAATTTTGTTATGTGAACTATTTGTAGCCTTATTACTGAAAATTTTATTACCAGCTCATTTACACTGTCCAAACTACATCTGGGCATATTCATGTCAGACAGCTGGTGAAATGACCTGTGTAGTATCTAGATTGTTATAAGGCTGTAGATTTTCTCCGCTGATTTCTATGTCCCCTTAGCTAGGACTGAGCTATGTTTTGAAATTGACCCATCAGGAACAGACAGATCTTGGGAGATTATATTCATTAATGCACTTTCAATGTAGATGATTTTTGACAGGTAATGTCTATTAAATATACCACTGTTTAATACCTCGTTTAATTATTGTTTTTACAGATATAGTATTAGAGTATGAGGACAGTGAAGTATACCAGAAGTTCAGGGAGTTCTATGAGGATGTTCTACCAGAGTTTAAAGCTATTGGTCATGTGGTACAGTTCAAGGTGTGCTGTAACTTTCAACCACATCTACGAGGAAATGTTTATATTTCTTATACAAGGTACAAGTATACTTAGTTGGATATTAACTTTGGTTAAATAAGATTGTTTGACTTCTATTTTTAGCTCAAATCAGCACACAGTGCTCAAGGTGATTATTGTTATCACCCTCTGCCCAGTGTTCATTTCCAACAGTGATCTTATGCATGCTTTAAGGTTGCAGTTTTCATGGAATCATGATGAAATTCTGTCAGAAATTAGGTGATAAAATCTTAGAAGAGTATGAGCCATCTAGGATAAAAACCCTAGGTCGAATTATGCAACATAGGCTATATTTTCATCCCAATCATCATGAAAATTGGTCTGTTTTGTTGGAACTCAAAAAATAAGACACTAGGTCATTTAATAGAAAAACTTACCAGTAATCAACACTAAATCCCAATCATCATGAAAGATAGTCAGGGTATTGCCCTTGATGAACCATATGTTGAGTTTGAAACTGGTTTGTGTTAGTACAAAAACAAGGTCACAGATCAAATTATAGAAAAATTTAATGAACACTCTAGATGGCCCAAGAATCCTAAGCGACATACCATCTTGTTCATGGTTTAAAAAGGCACACTAAAACTGGATGAATATAGAAATAACAATATAACTATATGTACATATGTCTATGTAATTCTATCCCCGTAACACAAAGTGTAAGAGGGGTATACTGGTTTCAGCTTGACTGTCTGTCCGTCCGTCTGTAGACGGAATCTTGTGGACATTAAATCTCCAAAATCCGAAATGAGAATTTAATGATACTTCACAGAAGTGTTAAGTACCATAGCAAGTTGTGGATGGTCTATGTTTTGGGTCACTAGGTCAAAGATCAAGGGGGATGAGATAGTAAAGTCTTGTGGACTCTTAATCTCCAAAACTCAGTAAAAAATCTCAGTAACCAGGGGGGGGGGGGGGGGGGGGGTTTTTTTGTTTGGTGGTTTTTTTTTTTTTTTTTTTTTTTTTTTTTTTTTTTTTTTTTTTTTTTTTTTTTTTTTTTTTTTTTTTGGGGTTTTTTGTTTTTTTTTTTTTTTTTTTTTTTTTTTTTATTTATTATTTAATTTTGGGGGGGGGGGGGGGGGGGGGGGGGGGGGTTTTTTTGGTTGTTTTTTTTTTTAGGGGGTTTTTTTGGGTATATTTTTGGTAACCACTTATGGGATTGATTTTAAACTTCAGTAATGTCTTCAGGGCTGTCAAACAGTCAAGTTAGATAACTCTTGTATGAATTGAATTGTACTCCCCAAACAATTGTTTGGAGGATATACTGGATTCAGCTTGTCTGTCTGTCTTGTCCGTTAGTAGATTGAATCTTGTGAACAGTAAATCTCCAAAACTCCTGGTCAGAATTAAATGATACTTTACCATGTTTCGGGTCACTAGGCCAAAGGTCAAGGTCACTAAGGCTAAAATCTCCAAAATTCCATTTAATGATAGTTCACAGAAGTGATAAGTAGCATGCCTTGTGCATGGTTCATGTTCCTGGTCACATGGGCTCGAGATAGTAAAATCTTGTGCGTTTTTAATCTCCAAAACCACTGATCAAAATTTAATGATATCTTACAGAAGTGATAAGTACCATGCCTAGTTGTGCTTTGGTCCATGTTTCGGGTCACTAGGTCAAAGGTAACAGGTGCTGGAGATAGTAAAATTCTTGTACGGTCTTAATCTCCTAAATCACTGGTTACAATTTAATATTTCACAAAATGGATAAGTATCATGCCTAGCTGTGCATAGTCCATGTTTAGGGTCACTAGGTCAAAGTTACATGATAAAATCTTGTGCACTCTTAATCTGATCAGAATTTAATGATACTTCACCATGCCTAGTTGTTCATGGTCCAAAAATTAAAGCATCAAATTTTACAAGAAATTATATAGGGGTGGGGGGGGTTTTGGGGGGTTTTTTTTTCTTTTATTTGTGTTTTTGGTTTTTTTGTTTTTTGGCATTTTTTAAAAAATATTCATGGTATAGATTTATAACTTCAATTTAGTCTTTATGGGTATCAAACAATCAGGTTAGTACTCCTGACTGAATTTTATACAAATGACCCTTGTTGAACTTGGAAACTTTTGTTAAAGCTTTGCATGCAAGGTACTTCACATCAAATTTTGCATGCAAGGCAGCGTAACACTAGGGATACTGATTCAGGAAAACATTAATTACATAGATACACAACATTTCCTGGTGGGGTTCTGACAAAAGTTGGGGGGGGGGGGGGGGGGGGGGGGGGGGGGGGGGGGGGGGGGGGGGGGGGGGTGGGGGGGGTTTGGGGGGGTTGGGGGGTTTTTTGTTTTTTTTTTTTTTTTTTTTTTTTTTTTTTGGTTGGGGTGGGGGGGGGGGGGGGGGGGGGGGGGGGGGGGGGGGGGGGGGGGGGTGGGTTGGGTTTGGGTTGGGTTTGTTTTTGGTTGGGGTGGGGGGGTGGGGGGGGGGGGGGGGGGGGGGGGGGGGGGGGGGGGGTTTTGTTTTTCTTCCCCCCTTTTTGCGGGGGGGGGGGGGGGGGGGGGGGGGGGGGGGGGGGGGGGGGGGTGGTTTGTTGGGGGGTTTGGGTTTTTTTTTTTTTTTTTTGGGGGGGGGGGGGGGGGGGGGGGGGGGGGGGGGGGGGGGGGTTTTATATTTTTTTGGGGGGGGGGGGGGGGGTGGGTTTTTTGGTGGGTTTTTTTGTGGGGGGGTTTGGGGGTTTTTTTTTTTTGGTTTGGTATTGGCACCGGGGTGGGGGGGGGGGGGGGGGGGAGGGAGGGGGTTTTTTTTTTTTTTTTTTTTTTTTTTTTTTGTTTTTTTTTTTTTTTTTTTTTTTTTTTTTTTTTTTTTTTTTTTTTTTTTTTTTGTGGGGTTTGTTTTTTTTTTGTGGGTGGGGAAAGGGAAAAAAAAAAAAATATTTTTAATAAAATTTTTTTTTTTTTTTTTTTTTTTTTTTTTTTTTTTTTTTTTGGGGGGGGGGGGGTTTTTTTTTTTTTTTTTTTTTTTTTTTTTAATTTTTTTTTAAAAAAAAGAGGGTAATTTTTGTTGAATTTTGGGGGGGGTTTTTTTTGTTTGTTTTTTTTTTATTTTTTTTTTTTTTTTTTTTTTTTTTTGATGGGGGTTTTTTTTTTTTAAAAAAAAAAAATTATTTTTTTTTTTTTTTAAAAGGGTTGGGGTTTTTTTTTTTTTTTTTTTTTTTTTTTTTTTTTTTTTTTTTTTCTTTTTTTTATTTTTTCCCCTTTTTTCAAAATTGACCCAACCTGGGGTGTCACTTGATGTTACATAGGCTTATATAGGAAAAACTTCAAAAATTTCTTCTCGACTAATGCTTAGATATTTGGCATGTAGCATTGCCTAGTGGTCCTCGACCAAAATTGTTCAAATCATGTAACACCCCTAGCTGGATTTTCATAAAACCTTTCAGGAAGCATCTAGTTGTGTATATTATAATTGGGGGTCACTAGCTCAAAGGTCAAGGGACCTGCCACCATCCTCTAAAGAGGCTATAATCGGTATGACCTGAAAACAGAAAATCTTGTCCGCACTTTTTCTCTAAAACCCCTTGCTGCATAAAAAACTTCGCAGGAAGCAATAGTATGAAGTTCAGTTGTGCATATTATGATTATGGGTCACTAGCTCAAAGGCTAAGGTTATAGGGGTTGGAGACGTACCTTTTTTCGTGTAAAGCAATCTCTAGTTGATGTTATAAGTTATGACACTGTATATTAGATTGACTTTGCTACATTTTCAGTGAGGATCATGCTGTACAGGCATACACAAAGTTCAATGCAAGATGGTACGGTGGTAAACAGATCTCCGCACAATTTGTAGATATTCCGTCTTGGAGAAGAGCAATTTGTGGTGAGTATATTTATTAGCTAATCCTTCCAGGACATGCTAGAAGAACACAGCTTTCTGTCTATTATCTTATAAAAAATGGCATGTTGAAGATAAGAGTAATTTCTTAGGTAAAAATCTTCAGGCACAGAATACGTCTTGAATAAGAATAAACACCATATACTAAGTATGCCTTTTTTTCCCCCACTTTGTTATATGCCAACAGATAATCAGTCCAGACAGGAAGTACCTTTTTGGTTCACACCTTCATACAGTTTCTAAGTTTAGAAGATTCTTGGTGAGGAACATTGTGAACTTAAGTTTGAATTTATTTGTGTTTCAAATATATGCCTGTTTAATTTCAGGTTTGTATGGTAAAGGACGTTGCCCAAAAGGCAAGGAATGTAATTTTCTACATGTGTTTAAGAATCCAAGTGTTGAATTCAATATGGCAGACAGAGATATGGAGCCATTTACTCCACGGCAAGATTATCATTATAGAAATCGGAGGTCAAGGTCACGAGACAGGAGATACTCACCTTCAAGGTCATCGAGGAGATACAGATACTCGAGGTCAAGGTCAAGATCACCAAGGAGACAAAATAGTTACAGATCAGATAGAAGATATTCAAGACATAGGTCTAGATCAACAGATAGACATAGGTCAAACAGTTCTAGACAAAGGTCAAGGTCACCTAAATATAGGTCACATCATTCCAGACAAAGATCAAGGTCGCCAAGCAGAAAAAAGTCACATAGGTCAAAAGTATCTAAATATAGATCAAACTCTTGTGAAAGTGACAGTAGCTCCAGAGAAAATACGCCAGTTAATGCAAGTACCAAAGAAAATAAAAACAATGGTACAAAACAACCAGCATCTGTGGAAAATTTAATGGGAAATAATGAGCACAATGATGAAGAGGTATGGGTGGAAAAGACAAAGCATAACATTAATAACAAAGAAAGTGCTAAATGCATTGGTGCTCGCAGACACTATAGATCTCGATCATCTAGTCCTGAAAGTGACTGTGATGAGGATAGGCAGTATAGATCAATGTCTTACAGTGATGACTCTCTTTCAAAACAACTTAAAAAGAAAAAAACTCAAAATAGGAAACGGTCGAAAGATCACTAAATCATCCATCAAGTTAAACATGCCAGCTAAATAGTTAAGATATCTATTAGCTGATGATACAGAACCAGCAAGACACAAATGACAAAGTTGCTACATTTTCTGTATTTAAATGTTGGGAGCATTTATATCAGTCTATTTGAACTTTTTCTCTGTACAGTTTTGTTTGGTATTGGTGATAGACACCACACATATCTCTTGCTCTCTGACATAGTTCTAGATGCTGCAGCACAAGTGCAGTTTACGTCAAGATTGACTTAGTATCTCTAGAGTTATTGCCCTTTAATTATCTCAAGACTGTTAAGCTTTGGTTGGAACATGGGTCACGAGGTCTAATCTTGATCACCTGGGATTAAAAACTAGGTCACATGATTAAAGCAGAATGTTTGACCAAATTATTTACTGGTCAAATTTGAAACTGGGTTACTAGGGATCAAAAACTAGGTCACTAGAACAAATCAAATTACAACCTCCTTGTAAACTGCCTTAAGGCCACATTTATTACCCAGTTGTCATGAAGTTTGATCGGAGTGTGAGGATCATGTAAATTAATTAGAATGTTTGCCTTGTCAAGGTCAAACAGAGTGTTTTGTGTTTATGATAGCCTTCAGTTCAGAATAGAAAATAGAAATTGTTGCATATTTACTTACTTTAAAATGCATTTTATGTGAAATTAAACTAAAATTAAATTCCAGGCAGCTTTTTTCACTTTTTAGCTCGCAATCGGTGTTCAATGTGAGCTATTGTGTTTGCTTTATGCCTGTCATTCGTCCACACTTATCCTTGTGTATGTAATAGAGACTGCATTTTTCATTTGAAATGATTCCCTAGGTCTAGTTTGAATGTGGGTCAAATTGTAGAATACGATTATCTAGGGTTAGCAATTGGGTCACCAGGTCAAATCATGGAAGCACCATGCGCTTGCAATAGTGATTTGAACTAACTTAATACAGGACCACTAGACAATGTTGCACACCAAATATCTAAGTTCTAGGCCATGTGGTTTTGGAGAAGATTTTTAAAGTTTTCCTTATACCAAGTGAACCCCAGTCAGTGTCAATTTGGACTCTTGGGGCATGATTTGA
Source organism: Saxidomus purpurata (assembly GCA_022818135.1). Lineage (NCBI taxonomy): Eukaryota > Metazoa > Mollusca > Bivalvia > Venerida > Veneridae > Saxidomus > Saxidomus purpurata. The sequence goes on from JAFMSR010000015.1 coordinate 439,456, forward strand.
ACACAGATGAGGTACACTGAGAGACACTGTTAAGCACTAAATATCTAGGCTATAGACATTGTGGTTTTAAAGGTTTTCCTGTATATGTTTATGCAAGACAAGTGAACCCCTGGGTGGGGCCTGATTTGAACAAACTGAAGAGGTCCACTGGACACTGTTACACACTAAATATCTATGCTCTAGACCTTTTGGTTACGTAGATCTTTAAAGGTTTTCCTATATTTGTCGTGTATAACAAGTGACCCCCTGGTAAAAGTAAAAGCTGGACTTCATCCAGTAGAGCTAAAAGTCAAGTGTCCTCCAAGCGGGTTCAGTAATAGATACTAGTAGGTCTTGTGCAGTTCTATTTTATGTTTGCATGCTTTAAAACACTACGTTACTATACACCAGTCATGGGCTAAAAACATGGAAATGTTAATGTATACAAACACTTTAGACTGTCACCACTATGCATCCTTAGAAATATAAAGAAAGTTACAGTTGTCTTTACTGCAGAGTTATTTTTCTTGACATGAAATTCCTTGCTTATTTTTGCATAAACTCGTCTAAATTTCCTTTTCTTAAAATTCAACACTTCAAAGATTGAGAGAATTGCCTGCATGACAATATAATAAAGTCTTATCACCTTTCAATATGGGAACACAATATCATAGTTAAGAAAGATTACTTTAAAACATGCAAGAAGTTGTATTGCTCTATTTCTCTTTTTACAAGATAGATATGAATCTAAACCTTACAGAATAGTCACTGTTGGATCATTCATATTTCAACATATAATGTCAATACAAATAAAACTGTTATACAAAATTCATATACTTGAGTGGCTAACTTTAGTAACATTCCTGTCTCTAAGTGTGTAAATCAGTGTTAATTATGATGGTCACTTTGATGGGTAATATAACTTTGATCAAAATATAATCTTGGCTTAGAAGCTGTTTGTTTTTAATTTTCAGTGTAAGAGTTGTGGTATAATTTCTAAGACATGTTTGTGCTCGTTCTGCTAGGAGAGATCTTCATCATCAAACAGATCTTCAAAATCTGCAAATAAAACACAAGTATTTAATTTCTTTACATAGATCTACAGAAGACAAGCAAATACAGTCAGAATTCTGTTCAGGTCAAAATAAAGTAGATCTATCACTAAATGTGATTAATACCCCCCCCCCCTCACAAGACTACTTTGTCAACTGATGGAAGTTATTAGTGACAGAATACCTTGTAAAACAAGAGTGCCAAACTGTCACAAAATACGCCCATCAAGGAGGCATAACTCAGCATCTGGCAGTGCATTTGTTTTGCAAATCTGCTAGAACTATAGAGCAAACAACACTAATTCATCTGATTGAACTATAGCGCTGAGAAGGCTAATTTCATAATTTTTCGATAATTCAAGGGCCATAATCCAAAAGTGCCTTGCGCGATTTGGCTTGTTATCAAACATGGCCTAGATGTTATGCCCACAATTATTTCACAAAGTTTGGTGAAGATCTGATGAAAACTGTTTGACTTGGAGAGCAGACGAGGCTTATTTCAACAATTTTGCAAAATTCAAGGGCCATAATCCTAAAGTGCCTGGGGCGATTTGGTTGGTTATCAAACTTGGCTGACACATTTTGCCAACAAACATTTTGACTAAGTTTGTTGAAGATCGGATGAAAACAATTTGACTTAAGGAGCGGACTAGGTGGATTTGGTCAATTTTGCATAAATCAAGGGCTATAATCCAAAAGTGCCTGGGTCAATTTGGCTGGTCATCAAACTTGGCTGAGACATTATGCCAACAAACATTTTGACCAAGTTTGGTGAAGATCCAATGAAAACTGTTTGACTTTAATAGGCATTTAATGTAGATCATTTTACGGTAGTTTATATCCAATGGACCTGATTAACACTGACGACCAAATCACAGCTATGTGTGAAAGTAAATTTAATTGAGGCTATTTAAACTGAATCTTCACATAAAAGCAATTATAATATAGAGTCTGGCCAAAACAATTTCATACAATCAGGGACAGATATTGCAAATTATGATAGCCTAGCAGTAGTAGAGTGTGTTGAGTGTATCATTGTAGGTAATTAATACACCCCAAACACTGCACCTAAAATTCATGTAACATTTGATGCTTTAATTATTTGACCATGCACAACTAGGCATGGTAAGTATCATAAAATTCTGACCAGGGGCATTGGAGATGAAGAGCACACAATATTTTATTATGTTAATCCCCTGTGACTTTGACCTGTTATTAAAAGATAAAGCAAACTTCTCTACTTCTTTGACAAAGTTACAAGTAACTGGATTCCCTGTTGGCAGTAAGAGGGAACCTCATGCTTTCTGTCACAATTTAATGATGCAATAAAGCCTCCAAAAATGTTTTCTGCAACATGCTGAAAAACAGACGGGTAGGTAGTTAGGGATCTTTTTAAATTGAACTTACTAGTACGCTTAAAATATTCAGCTATTACTACTGTATGTCACTGATGTAATAGTTTAAGATCTAACAAACCTTTCACCACTTCACAAAGTTTATTATTCACAACTTTAACAGCATATCTACTCAATTTTCTGCCCAAGTATTTTCATTAATGGCTTATCATTTAACACAGACTAAAGCTCCAGCTAAAGATACAAATCTACTAACCATTAAAGAAATCTGCATGGACTGATTTCTCTTGAGCAGCTAGGTCCATCAACAGTGCACTTGAGCCTCCTGCCTGCAAAACAAAATTGGAAATTCTTGTATACATTTGCTACGTAGCCAGACTTGAATACCTAGACTTTTGGCCTAAATAATAGAAGACCTACACTGAAAATGCTGGAAAAAATCTCTATTTGACATTACTGTCTGACTGTCCAGAAGGAGACAATAAAATTTTAAATATCTGACAGTAAATATTGAAAATCTTTTGCATTGTAATAAAGGACAAGAGGGCCAAGATGGCCCTATATCGCTCACCTTGGTACAAGTCCACTTGCCTGGTGGAAGATCACTAGATAATGTTATATACCAAATAAGTTTTCCTATATACGCCTTTGTAAAACAAATGATCCCCCCCCCCCCCCGGGCAAGGTCAATTTTGACCCCAGGGGGTATTCAAACTCTGAAGAGGTCTACTAGCCAATGCTACATGCCAAATATCTAAGTTCTAGGCCTTGTGGTTTCAGAGAAAAAGATTTTTAAAGTTTTCCCTATATAAGCCTATGTAAAACTAAGTGACCCCCAAGGTGGGGTCAATTTTGACCCGGGGTCATAATTTGAAAAATATTAATAGAGGTCCACTAGCCAATGCTACATGCCAAATATCTAAGCTCTAGGCCTTGTGGTTTCAAAGAAGAAGATTTTTAAAGTTTTTACTATGTAAGCCTATGTAAAACTAAGTGACCGCCGTAGGGGGTCAATTTTGATCCGAGGGTCATAATTTGAACAATCTTGGTAGAGGTCCACTAGCCAATGCTACATGCCAAATATCTAAGCTCTAGGCCTTGTGGTTTCAGAGAAGAAGATTTTTAAAGTTTTTTCCTACATAAAAACAAAAATAATATCAAACAGGGAATGCCACGTACCAAAAACGCAGCCTCCCCAAAACGAGCCCCACAGCACCCAGAAGTGCACACCACCAACACACACACACACACACACACACACACACACACACAAAAATAAGCCATGTCAAGGCTCCGCCATTTTCAAACTTCGAAACATTCTCTTCTCTTACACAGTATTTGCAGGGTTGTTTTTTCACGAAATCATGCGAATTACTGGCTGATGTAATCACCCAGTCAAATAAATTAAGCCTATGTAAAACTAAGTGACCCCCCGTGCAGGGTCAATTTTGATCCGGGGCTCATAATTTGAACAATCTTGGTAGAGGTCTACTAGCCAATGCTACATGCCAAATATCTAAGCTCTAGGCCTTGTGGTTTCAGAGAAGAAGATTTTTAAAGTTTTTCCTATATATGCCTATGCAAAAACTAAGTGCCCACCCGCGCGGGGTCAATTTTGACCCGGGGGTCATAATTTGAACAATCTTGGTAGAGGTCCACTAGACAATGCTAAAAAGCTAACAGAGGTCACTGTTACCATAACCTTTGACCAACTGAACCAAAAAAACGTATGGATCATCTACTCAGCAGTCAGGGATGTAACTTGTATAAGTTATTTTGAAAATAAGTTCTGTAAGTGATATTTGAAACATTTTGTTAATAAAATTACTTCCCTTTGCTGAAAGAATTAACTCCTTTGAAAGTTGAGGTGACCAAAATAATGGGAATATATGAAAATAATGTATACAGGTTACAAATCAACATTTCAGTTTTTCTTTAATTTCTTCATTACTAGCAGATTACCTCTGCAAATACCTTTAGGTAAGAGAAAGAAATGCAGGTTCTTTCTTTATAGCTGACAGTAATGACTTAAAATTCCATTAGACATAATGGATTTATCGCCAAAATTGTCTAACAAATGACCTGAAAAATGCCCTACTTCGAAGCCCATGCGTAAGAAGGTTTTGTCGGTGCATAACATATTTTATTTCATAATCTTGAAGTTCAATGCTCAAAGAAATAGAAAACAAGAGCTGTCCCTCACAAGTGACGAATGCCCCCGAAAGAGGTGCCTCACAGTCTGTGTCCTCTCCATGTGCTCAATAAATGTGCTATGTAATTTTAAAATCCTTCCATGCATGACAGAGTAATCATGCATACAGTATTCCATTACTTTAAACACTAAGTGTGACCTTGACCTTTGAGGTAGGGACTTGGGTCTTGCACGCGACACATCCACTTGATGTGCTAGACATTTGTGCCAAGTTATTTTAAAATCCTTCAAAGCATAATAAAGTTATAGTCCGGACACAAATGTATGCATATATACAGGATTCCATTACCTATAAACTCTAAGTGTGACCTTGACCTTTGTGGTATGGATGTGGGTCTTGCAGCGACACGTCGTCTTGATGTGCTAGACATTTGTGCCATACTATTTTAAAATCCTTCAAGGCATGACAAAGTTACAGTCCGGACAAGAATGTGTGCATATATGCATATATAGAGGAATCCATTACCTTCAAACTCTAAGTGTGACCTTGACCTTTGAGCCAGGGACCTGGGTCTTGCACGCCACGGCGTCTTGATGTGCTAGACATTTATGCCAAGTTATTTTAAAATCCTTCAATGCATGACAAAGTTACAGTCCGGACACGAATGTGTGCATATATGCATATATAGAGGAATCCATTACCTTCAAACTCTAAGTATGACCTTGACCTTTGAGCTAGGGACGTGGATCTTGCACGCGACATGTCGTCTTGATGTGCTAGACATGTGTGCCAAGTTATTTTAAAATCCTTCAATGCATGACAAAGTTACAGTCCGGACACGAATGTGTGCATATATAGAGGATTCCATAACCTTCATACTCCAAGTGTGACCTTCACCTTTGAGGTAGGGATGTGGGTCTTGCACGACACGTCGTCTTGATGTGCTAGACATGTGTGCCAAGTTATTTTAAAATCCTTCAATGCATGACAAAGTTACAGTCCGGACACGAATGTGTGCATATATGCATATATAGAGGAATCCATTACCTTCAAACTCTAAGTATGACCTTGACCTTTGAGCTAGGGACGTGGATCTTGCACGCGACATGTCGTCTTGATGTGCTAGACATGTGTGCCAAGTTATTTTAAAATCCTTCAATGCATGACAAAGTTACAGTCCGGACACGAATGTGTGCATATATAGAGGATTCCATAACCTTCATACTCCAAGTGTGACCTTCACCTTTGAGGTAGGGATGTGGGTCTTGCACGCGACACGCGTCTTGATGTGCTAGACATGTGTGCCACGTTATTTTAAAATCCTTCAATGCATGACAAAGTTACAGTCCGGACAAGAATTTGTAAGTGGGGACGCACGGACGGACGGACAGACAGTCAGACGGACAGACGGTGCGATTTTAATATGCCACCCTTCGGGGGCATAAAAATGATGTAACTCCTGAGAAAATTTGTATCCTTGTGAAAAAATGATGTTAAATCTTTGTACTGTTTGGACGAAAATAACTTGAATAAGTGATCATGACTGAAAAATAACTTAAAGAAGTGATTAAGTGAGTGATGTGTAAAAGACAAATATAACTTGCAGAAGTTATCTAAAATAACACTAAAATAACTTAAACAAGTTACACCCCTGACTGCTCAGAAAGACCAATCATCCGATGAACTTTGAAGAAAGTGGGTCATTACAGATCTGAAGATATTGAGCGGAAAAGATTTTAAAGTTCCAGGCACTGTAACCTTGACCTTTGACCCACTGACAACAATAAAATCAGGGATTCTCTGCTCATTTAAACAAATCATCCTACATAATAGTACATTGTATATTTGAGGATTGTTGGTCATATAGATCTCAAGATACTGAGTGGAAAACTTTTTCAAAGTTTGGGTCATTGTCACCTTGACCTTTGACCCACTGACAGTGGTTGCTATAGGAACTCATTGGAAGCAAGGTTTTCTCCTATTACAGGGTTTCCGCTGCCATTCGCCATTTTCGGAAATGGCGAAAAAAAAATGAACGTGGCGAAAAAAAAATTCTACGCTGGCGAACATTTTTTTTTCATAAACATAATAAACCTATATCATCAAGGCATATTATCCATGCGCTAATTGTATAATTGGGCGCCCGGAAATAGCAATATACAACCTAATTGGTGACCACGGTATGTTACGTAATTGACACGGATTAAAAGTTGATACCTACTTTATCTCCCGAGCTGTCAAAATAATTGATGCTTGCATCATCGCCAATCATCGGCGCGGTACCGCCCTCGTGTGGGCGGAGCAAAGATTAACGCAAAATTCTGCCGACATTTATGTAATTGTCGGCAGCTCTCTACAGTCGGATCGTCTGAACAATGATTAACCCTCGGCGTCCCAATATCAATAGTTAATTATGAATTAAATCAAAGGACGTTCGCAATCGAAATTGTCTTGGTATAATGTTGTAAAGTTAAATAAATTTCTTTGCAAAATTCTCGGCCATTTTTCGCAGTCGAATCGAAGAACAATAGCTCAATACTTATAATTAAATAAGCCCGAAATAAGTGCCGACTTCGAGGACGGGAATGTTCTTCGTAATAAACAAACTAATTAACTTTTGTCAAGCAAGTTTAAGCATTTTATTGTTTAATATTGAGAATCTTAGAGCATCAGAAATCGTTAGATTCATAAAGAGGTTACAGGGCACTTTTTTGTAATCAAAAAATGTCCTGTTAGACGGAAAAATTTTCCCTTGAAAAGTTGACAAAAACTTGAAGATTTGATAAATGTACCGTTAGCTTGTTTGGAAAACGTAACTTTCTATCAATAAAATCATTTCAGCATGATTTCTTGCGATTATTTGGTAAGTTACATGTGAAACTGTGATACGAAAATCGTTTTTTCACCTATTTTCGCGATCCCGTTTTTTTTTATTTCTTCAAAGAAAACAGTGTTATAAAGACTCAAAGTACAGATATAAATACGATGTTTTCAGCTAAAGACTGTATTTTACTACATATTTAAATAAAATGATTAATATAAATTAACTGTGTTTATATTAAAAAAAAAAAAACATTTTAAAATAAAGTTGGTAGAGCTAGTAATATTAAATGCTGATATGACTGTTACGAATTATCATCATCATGTACAACAGACTTTGCTTCTTTATTTGTCAAACTACATGTCAGGAAAAGCTTTGAAATGTGTTTAAAATGCTTGCTTTCAGGCGCTTCCGAGGGGCGAAGACTGATTTTTTAAGAAAAAAAACTTGTTCAGTACATATGACAGGGCATTATTAGCTTCCAAGGCCACAAAAATTAGTGTATATCTGGCCTTAACACAAGTTGTAATTCAGCTTATACAGGTATTCAGCACACTTCAAATGGTGTCTTGTTTATCTGTGAATTAAAAAAAAGCCAAGAGGAGGGGGGGGGGGACACCCCTCCTGGAAACTCCCCCTTGCATACCGCTGTATATATTGCATAACGCTGTATATAATAATTGTGGCCAAAAAAAATTAAGGGCCAGTGGAAACCCTGTATTACTCTATATAAAGGGACCCTGGGGGCATGATTTGAATACACTTTGAAGAGGTCCACTAGACAATGTTACACACTAACTATCTAGGCTCTAGACCTTGTGGTTTTGGAGAAGATTGTTAAAGGTGTTCCTATATATATCTATGTAAAACACATGAGCCCCTGGGTGGGGCCAATATTGAGAAGATAATCATTACAAAATAAGCCATGTCAAGGCTCCACCATTTTCAAACTTCAAAACATTCTCTTCTCTTACACAGTATTTGCAGGGTTGTTTTTTCACAAAATCATATGAATTATTGGCTGATGTAATCACCCATTCAAATAAATTAACATGATTAACACTTACCTGTTTCTATATGAAGTATTTCTTCTGATTGATCAATAACTTAAACATGTTAATAACTGAAGAAATGTATCGGCCTTTTTCTGATTACTGAAACGTCCAAACTATAGAGAACTCAGACTTTTATCACGCCATTTCCCAATCCGGTAATCGAAATAATTATTAAATTTAATCTAATGAATCCTGTTTGAAGTCAAAGTTGATGGACGGACAACGGACAATCATCCATCCTAGAACTCACCCTTGCACAAAGAAGCACACATATATTATGTGTAACAATTTTCAACAATATTAAACAGGAGTTTTAACGACATTCTGTTGCATACTTAGTAAGGTTACTTACTTGCAGGGAAGGGCCACACAAAGGTACGATAGTATTTAATTGAATACTGAAAGCAATAAAATTAATGAATTCACAATTACCCATGGAAGATTTCAATTTGTCCGCACCCGTGGACGATACGATAACATACTTATAATGATACACCGTTTGTGCGTTATTTTCGGGACTTGAACTGTTTTTGCGTCCCCGAAAATTCGTACCATTTCTAAAAATGAAATTCCTGTTATGCTTTCGCCAGATATAGGTATTGCCTATTTTCATATTATGAGAATATCTCACACAAATGTACTTCCATAAAACTGATTTATAAACCTATTTTCATGGCGATACATTTCATTTCGTTATGCTTCACCCAATATAGGTTTTGCCAATTTTTATATATCTTAAACAATTATGAATTGCTTATACAGTTTATGAATTTATAGAGTTAGTAAGAACAAAAACATTTTCGTCAGAACCAGGTACGAGATAAATCAAGTACGAGTAGACATTGGTACGAATAGAGTGGGAACAATTTGTAATGTAAAAAGGGGAGCACAATTATTTAATATATGAGACATAGTTGTCTATTACAACCTCTTCTATTTCCATGTAGGGTCCTGCACCCTCAGGAAACATTTCATCGGCCACGATCGCTGGTTTCATTTTTCTTTCCGCGACCGGTGTCGTGGTAAAATTCGAAATTGTGATAATTGGGTATTAGGGTTAAACGACCAGAATCATAAATATAGTAAACCCACCTATCCAGTATTGACCAATGCATTTTTTCCCAATCACATTAGCCTGCTCTTGGAAACAAAAAATCTGTTTTGAAATAGGCATTACCAACCAATTTCTTTTTTTAATTTTGCATGACCGACACCCGGTGAGATTTAGTGGTCTAAAAACAAAAATAATATCAAACAGGGAATGCCACGTACCAAAAACGCAGCCTCCCCAAAACGAGCCCCACAGCACCCAGAAGTGCACACCACCAACACACACACACACACACGCACACACACACGACACACACACACAATCATGTACACACACACATATACACTACCAACACACACTAGCATACAAAGCAAACACACGAGGACAAAACGAACAATTAAAGGAACACAGTGGGGCACCGCCCTGGAACGGTCAGTGGCAAAATCACCACCGGGGAGCCTAAACCGGCTTATGGTGCGCACCCAACCTCACTCTTACCCCCACCATGTTCCAAAGTCACAGGACAGTGTAAATAAAAGTAATCCCTGCTAGGTGAATCTCTAACACACGCAATGGAAACAAAAGGCATGGTATGTAAAACACAAAAATGCTCGTGTATAAATATATAAAAAGCAAACCTTGAGAACCAAAAAACGTATGTACTCAATGCCTTTGCAGAAGGCAGAGCACCAAGAGAAACACCCCTTAAGGGGCCCGACGAAACAGGCCAGAGGACAGAAATCAAAACAGTTTCGTCCCAGTGGGATTTAAAAACTGCCCATCACAGAGTCCTCCCCCCCTCTTCAGACACAATCAAAGAGGGAAGCATAGCGTCCAACTGTAAACGGGTTGAACACCAAACATGCGGTGTGTCTCAAAACAGTTGGGTCGTAACCTCTTTTAACAAAACGTTTTATAATTTTAGCAAATACAGTTGGAAAATTGCCATGACCCAAAATCTTACGAAGTTTGTAAACCACATCCCCATAAAAATCGGGTTTTGAAATACCTTCTCGCAGAAGAGTCTTTAGATTACTATTGAATTTCAAAACCAAATCAGAATTACGATAGTAAAATTTAGCAAAATATTTACGCAATTTGTAATAACGGTAGCCCTGTTGAAGAAGTTTATTTGTAATATATTGATTACGTTCATTGAAATCCTCAACATAACTACACGCTCTGGCAAACCGAATTAACTGAGAAATGTATACCCCATAAGATGTAGCATGAGGTACATCCCCATCCAAATGGGGGAAATTTACAAAACTAAAATTAAAATCATCCCTCTTGTCATAAATTTTGGTATGTATAATATTGTTATAAATAGAGAGATGTAAAACCCAAAAATGAAGCACCAGTATCCAAATTGTTAGTTTTAATTAACTGGAGTTCCAGGGATAAATAGTGTCCACCAATTGACCAAAAAACGGGTTATCCATATTAAGAATATCATCCAGATAGCGTGATGTATTATTAAAAGCAGTGATAATGTCTGCCTGCGTGTCTGGAGAAAGACTCAACATAAAGTCTCTTTCATAACAATATAAAAACAAATCTGCGACAAGGGGTGCACAATTTGTTCCCATGGGAATACCGATTACTTGTCTGAAAACTGCATTCCCAAACCTTATATAAATGTTGTTCAGTAAAAAGGAAAGGGCTTTACAAACTTCATCACAGGTCCACATAGTATAATGTTTAACAATACAGCTAGTAAAAAAAGCTTTATCGAAATTGCAGGCGAGAAATGTAACATTCTCCCTGGCAAAAGTCTTTTGAATTAGGGCAGTTAGCTTGTCATTTATCAAATTATGTGGTAAAGTGGTATACAGAGTAAAAAAATCGTATGTACTGACTGAAGTTACTTTGTAATTATTAACTTTAAACTTATCCAGGATTTCGCCAGAATTTTTGATCGACCAAAATAAATGTTTACCAGAGTTTTCGTATACTTTATCACAATATCTTTTCACGGGGGCTTTTATAGCAGTTAGGCAAGATGTTAATAGTTTTGAAATATTTGTAGTGGTACAAGAGCTTGAATTAGCGATGAAACGAGCTTTATATGGTTGTTTATGTAATTTAGGAATCCAGTACATAGTAGGAAGTTTAATATGTTGATCATCTATACGAACTTTCAAATTAGAAACTTCACTGATGTGATCAGTGACCACATTTTGTTCAACGGAAGGACTCAATATATAAGCTTTAGTGCTATTTAGTTCGTTTTGTAAAACATTAATATAATGTAGGCGTCAAATGATGATAACCGCATCTGCATGTACGCCTTAAATTTTATTTAAATGACGTTTAAGTGTTATATATTTATGTAAACCAGTCCTAAAATATCCCTTTGCGTACAGAAGGCATTGCAGGTAATGTCTCGTTTTATCTTACGGTATTTAGCCAATCCCTGAGCCGGACTCCAATAGGATCATCTGACCAAATTACCAAATGCTGTTCCACGAATTTCAGAACTGCCACTGGGCTAGGTTCTGAAAAATCACGTATCTTGCCCAATATTGTCATGACTGCAGGCATTAAATTTCCAAGGTAATTAAACAATTCTTATACTGACGATGAGAAAACTGACCATACTTTTAGTGTAATTCAGAAATACTGTTTTCTTAGTCTAGCGTTTACACTGTAATGCTTTATTATTTACCTCTAACTTGAGACATCACATATAATTATGTATATGTGTTTTAATGCAAATAAATAGGTTGAACATATTTTATTTCCAAGCAATTTATCATGTATATCAGATTTCATAGCATAATGGAAAAGGGGGTTAGTTCACAAGTTCTATCAACATAAACTACGACCTTCGATCCCCTGAAGGCAAATAACTAAATACCTGTACCATAAGTGTGTAATTGATGTATCTAGATATTCATGTTAACATTATTATTTTAATCACTCGGTCATAAACCCGTAGCGTTCGTGTCTAGGTGTCTAAGCAAGAACGTAGAATTGATTCTACGTTCCTGGTCTAAGCAAACGCAGATACGTTGTCTAATCGATCAGGATTTTAGCCTTTTTTGGATCAAAATTCTGCAAAGCACCCCTATTTAAAAAAATAGACATGTCCAAACTGGAAGTCAGACGATTTCATTGGGAACATTTTGGTGTAAATGAGTATAACTCACTTGTAATAATATATTTTAACGCTCTTTATAGATAAAAAAAACATATCTAAAACAATCGAACTTGATTTGGCATGTAAATTCATTTTGTGATCACTTCCTAAGCAATGATCGAAATTAATTTGCCACGTAAATTCATTCTGTGATCACTTCCCTTTGGATTAATTATTTAAGTATTCACAGATTCTTTTATTTGATCGGAGCTGATCTATCTCAGAATGTTGCCATTTGTTGCAGTATCACAAACAACACAAATAAAATCATATTTACAAATAAACAAAAAAATAATATGATATAATACAACAGAAGGGACCCTCTTTTCAGGGTTCATCTTCACTTACCGTCACAGGGGAACAGCTACCTAGGCAGAATTTGCGCAGCTATACCCTATAATGGCATACAAATTGACCCAATTTGACAAAACAGGAGGGTGGCATCTCCTACAAAAACATATCCCTTTGGACATAAAAACATATTTTAACAGCATTATTGGAGAAATGCTGTGTTCGGTTGATTACTCAAATATGAGCCTCGGGTCTGACCTTACCAAATTCAGCACGACGGTTAAAAAACCGCGATAATACTTATATTTTCTTTTTATGAGGAGATGCTTATTTCATCAGCAGGAACCATTTGAGCAATTTTGGTGGAGGACTATCCAGGGAAAATCTTGTGAAGGTTGGTTGACACTGGCCATGAACCTATATACACGTATATAGGTAGACGAAATTGCCTCAGTGGATAAGGAAGAGTTAATTAGGTGTCGTTTCAAGGGTCCTTTTAAAAACATTTTTTCCCCTGGCCATTTTTGATCAGCGGAAAATAATGGGTAATTTGATGGAGGACCATCCGAGCATCAATCCCGTAAAGTGGTCAAGTAGATGTCGTTTCAACATGTTCAATGTTCGTCTATTTTAACCTCTTGTGGCCATTTTGTGAAGCTTCTAACTTTAAACGCAACACCCGCCGTTTTTCCTTCTTTATTTAATCATCAACCATTCCAATATCTGTCAGCTTATTTTAGCAGCTATCATGATTTGCATTTATGAAGATATTGCATGTAGATACTTCCGTTACATGAATTTAAAAATGTGGTACCAATTCATATGGCAGAGCATTTTATGAGTGGGTTTCCCAATGAAAAGGCATCAAGGCAACCCATGTTAATTCTACGGATGTTTAAAGACTAATTTACAATTTTCTGTCACATGTGATTTCTTGTCATAATTTGATAGCGAGGAAAAAAGTGGCACAGCGAATCCCATCATACATGGGTGTATAAACCCAAAGGACAACTACTTTTAATATAGATGTTGTAAAGGGACTATTGTGGCTAAATTATGTATGCAATAACACCATACATGTAACATAGGGTTGGATATTAGGGGAACTCCCGGTAAGAGGTTCTAATTCCAGCCCGAGCACGAGGTGTGTCCTTGGGAAAATACACTGATGCCACACGTGCCTCAGTCCGCCCAGCTGTAAATGGGTAGGAGTGATGAAAAATTCGCTGCCATTCTCTCGTAAGCGTTCTGACACTTGGAATGACCTAGTTATTGACCCCATATGACCCATATTCAAATTCGACCTTTCATCAAGACAATCGTACTGACCAAGTTTCATGAAGATCCAATGAAAAATGCACCACTATTGCGTACACAAGGTTTTCCTTTGATTTGACTGGGTGACCTAGTTTTTGACCCCAGATGGTCCATATTCGAAGTCGACTTAGATTTCATTAAGGCTTTCATACTGACCACGTTTCATGAAGATCCAATGAAATATGCATCCACTTGTGCATACACAAGGTTTCATTTCTATGATTTGACCCTGTGACCTAGTTTTTTACCCAAGATGGTCCATATTCAAAATCGATCTAGATTGCATCAAGATAATCATTCTGACCAAGTTTCATGAAGATTCAATGAAAAATGCAACCTCTATTGCATACACAAGGTTTTTCTATAATTTGACCCCGTGACCAAGATTTTGACCACAGATGACCCATATGCAAACTCAATCTAGAATTCACCAAGTAAGTAATTACGACCAAGTTTCATGAAGGTCCAATGAAATATGCAAACTCTTTTGCATACACAAGGCTTTTCTGTGATATAACCCCATGACCTAGTTTCTGATCCATATTCAAACTCGACCTAGATTTCATGAAGACAATCATACTGACCAAGTTTCATGAAGATCCAATGAAAAATGCAACCACTATTGGTCAATAATTGCATACACAATGTTTTTCTATGGTTTGATCCCATGACCTAGTTTTTGAGCCCAGATGATCCATATTCGAACTCGACTTAAATTTTAGTAAGGTAGTCATTCTGACCACTTTTCATGAAGATCCAATGAAAAATGCAACCTCTGTTGCATACCCAAGGTTTTTCTATGTTTGACCCTGTAACCCAGTGTTTGACCCAAGATGACCCATATTCGAACTCAATCTTGAATTTATTAAAGCAAACAAACTGACGAAGTTTCATGAAGATCAAATGAAAAATGCAACCACTATTGAATACACAAAGTTTTTCTATTACTTGACTGGGTGACCTTAATTTGAGCCCAGATGATCCATATTCAAACTCAACCTAGATTTCATTAAGGCCATCATACTGACGTTTTGTGAAGATCCAGTGAAAAAAGCAACCATAATTTCATACACAAGTGTTTTGTACGGTTTGACCCCCTGACCTGGTTTTGACCCCAGATGACCCATATTCGAAGTCGACCTAGATATCATCAAGGTGTGTCGTTCTGACCAAGTTTCATGAAGATCCAGTGAAAAATGCAGCCTCTATTGCATAAACAAGGTCAAGTCTAGACAGATGACGTACACTATGCCATCAAAATAAGTTTCATTGAGCACTCCACAGCTCAGGTTAGCTAGGGTCTATCAATATTATGACCTCCCCCCCCTTGGCTTTTTATCTAACCCCTGGGAATTCAGTGTATACAATACTTCTGTCTAATTATCGGTATCACGTGTCGGGGTATAATGACTTTATATTCAGGATTGATATATTTTACGAGCTTTGTCAAAAATTTAATTCACATTTTTTTTTGAGCCGGGGCTATGGGGTTCGGGTCTCAAAACACCATATTCAGGCAAATGGGAGAATGGCATGTATGACCAGCATAGAAGAAGGAAAAGGTTTCATTATGGTTTATTACAAAAATGCACTAACATAATTCAATAATGTACAAGAACCAGTTTCAACAATGTACCTATAGCCTCATACATGCTCAAACAGATCGGGTCAAAAGACTTAAACACCTTTTGTTAAGAAACAGTCTTAAATTTCTGCCTTCTGATTGGTTATACCTTGAAAACTGACCAACAAGAAAGCAGATAGTGAGCACACACTGAAAACTGACAAATCAGAAGGCAGAAAGTGAGCACTCCTTAAAATTTACAAATCAGAAGACAAATAGAAAACTGACCAATCAGAAAGCAGCTAGTTAACACGGTCACCGTTTTCAAAGAAGGTATTTTTTTTATCTTTGACCCAGTTCATAAAATGATTCCTCTATCTGAATGTCAAAGACATACAAGATAACAAGGTAAATAACAATTACAGATTGCAGTTATCAGCTTCCACACTAAAAAACTGTTATTTGCAAAAAACTGATGGATGTCAACTATAAGTGGTCAACCCAAACTGACCATATTAAGGCTATTCTATGTCCAAAACTTCTACTTGTTGATAAGCACGATAACTTAAATGGAAAAAAATGTGAAAAACATTGGGAATATAGCCTTTTTTTCTTCAAAATATTACCATAAAGGAATGTTTTTTTTGCAAAACTCTATCTCTGCTTACCACTCTTGATGAAAAATATTTGAAAGGTTGACATCATGTGATTGACTACTTTTAAATGCTTCTTATATAAACATTACAAAACAAATTCAATGGCAATAAAATTGTCCCTCTGTATGTATGTTTTCTTATACATGAACATGTTTTATGAATAGTTTTTGTTTTGTTTACGAACACCTTTAGATGTGTCACTTAGTGTAGCAGTCCTCATCGTCAGTCACAGTAATATTGACCAATGCTCAACTGTTAAATTTTGCATAAAAATACAACTGGACATTTTTTTATACAACAGCCATGTAATTTCTCCTATACATTTTACACTCCCCTCCCCATCCCCCTATATTCATGTTAGAGCCATAACTCTGAAATTACCATGTTATGGTGCATCAAGTTTTCAGTTAATGTATGTTCAATACCTATGATGAAAAGTTTTGCATTTACCTAAGGCCTTATTCATGTTTGACTTTAACAGTGAAATTAACTTCCTTCTGCAAGACTAAAACGTACTGTTCTGTCTGTTTGTATATCCTTGTAATGTATTTTACATTTTGAAAATCATGTACTGCATGGTAATGGTTTTTACAATTTGAAAATCATGTACAGTACAGTACAGGCTTATAGATCCTGTTACTTGTACTTGTATTTTTTGTAATGGTTTTTAAAGCTGACTGCAATTCTATTTAAAATTCTTTACCTTTAAGAAATATTGAAATGGTTTACACTTACAAAAATTCTAATAATGATTTGTTCATTTTTCAAATACTGAAAGTATTCTTTGTAAAGTGATTATTTACAAACTGGTTTGCAAGCACTGAGAACCATAGATAACATATGGATATCATAAAACAGGCAAAATATCTCACGAGCCCCTTGAGTCGAAAGTAAGTTTTTTTCTACATTGGCAACAACAGATTGCAGAGCATGGCTACAGTAAGTTTAGTGAAAATATTCCCATGGTTACCAGTTGTGTTTAAGATGATAGAGGAATTATGGGTCTCAAGAAGCAATGAAACTAGTGCAATCAAAGTTTCAGACCTTTTTTCAATCCTTTACTCAGAATAATGACAAAAATATACAATTATGACAGTTAGAAAATATATCTAAACAACCATGTCAGTATTTGGAAACGATGAATGACATGTACAGATATGAGCCGTGCTGCTTAAGAGTAACATGCCTGGTACTTGGTGGCCAGTGTTACACCCATCAGCAGCCCCTCTGTGACTAGTGTGGCATCACAGGTGGAAGGAACAGTATCTGGGACCTAAACACTACAAGGATACAGTGTTTGGGTCCGGGGTACATTCCTTCAACCAGTGTGTGGCCCTAAAGCAGCCCCAACATCTCCTAGACTCACCTGAGTGGTAGTTAAGCAGTTGTATGTGCATACTTTTATATAAACAATGGTAAATACTCACACTGACTTAAGGTAAACCTTTAGGTTTAAGCCTGGCAAGGTTCATATATACAGTACATGTAGTTTTAAGTTTAACACTTACCATACTCAGTCTCTAAATTGGATTGCTCCTCTAGCTTTCAATCCCAAATTGGGACAGAACTTTTACTTAAAGCGGTGCTCATTGAAAACTTACACAATGAGTAGCAAACAGTGCAGATCATGACCAGACTAGACAGATGTGCAGACTGATCATGATCTACACTGGTTGCAAAGGCAGAATTATTTGCCGCAATCAGGGTTAAGGTTTAAAAAGAAATAAAATCACTCGTGTATTCCTAAGATGTGACCAGTCATAGTTAAAGGTACCAAGGAAGAATGAAAACTTGCTCCTTGTGCTGATACAATGTAGATTTTACATTCTATATATTTTGACTTTTCAACTTCTTGATCAGAATCTACATTGTTAAAACAATACAAGCATGAACAATCATTGTTTTACATGGAAATAAGGGAGGTGTACTAGAAATGAGGAATTCTACATAATTTTCCTTCCTGTGAAAAATATTGCCAAAATCCTGAATCACAAAAACCTTTAACAATCATGAATTTGTTAATCTATAAACTTAAATTTATGCAAAGATAACATTTTTACCAGCAATTATTATTTCTGTCACACTTAAAGTGATCCAGCATATACTGATCAACTAACATTGGTCAGCGGGAAAATAGCTCAATATAAATAAAACTTAAATACTTTTTTCCATCTACATACCGTATTTTCTGCTTTAAAAAATCAATACATCATTATTTTACAAACAAAAATAAAAAAATTATTTCATCAGAATAATTCTATTAAACCAAACTGACATATTTTTTCAGTAAATGCTTCAACAATGTAGTATACCTTAATTAATCTTATAATCTAAATGAACCTGCGATGAAAGATTTCCTGAATTTATTAAATTTCTTCTATTCTTTATTTTCTCGACAGTTTTAGAAAAATAAATCCAAAAAGAATATGACCCAAGACAAACAATGATGTAACAGGCCTGTACCCCTCTATGACTTCTGAAACCTCTCTCAACATATTCAGAAAATCCTGTTTTCTGTTTTCATTGATCATTCTGGGTACTAGTCTAGAATAGACCATACTGGGTACCAGTCCATTTTCATTGACCATACTAGGTACCAGTCTATACACAAAAAGCACAAATAAATGTTTCTTGCAAGCACTACAATGTAACTATAAACAAGAAGCCAGGGTTATACAGTGGTACTCTTGGGCTGAACCTGAGGACGTGCATATTCTACAAACTCGTCTATCAACACAGGCCATGCACCTGAAAAATAAAACATACCTTGACATGTATACACAGATAAACAAAGACATCTGGCTGCCATATTTGTTACTTTACTTAAACTTATTTATTTTAATTTGATTGTAGAACAAGTTCTTGCAATTATTTCTAGCTACTCTTGATGACTGTTTCCTGGAGTTTCCACCATTTCTCATGCAGTAAGAAGAGATTAAGGAGGTCCTGGTTAAAAGTCGCTGTCACAATTTGAACCAATGACTTCATGGTAGAGTCTATTACTCTAGCACTACACCATAGCACCTCCCTGGCACTTTTTTTTATAATCAACACGCCTCGAGCATTCTTGGAATAGGGTAACTCAAGTAATGAATTCTCCCTAAGAATTGAGACTTGGAGGTTTCATTTCACCAAAATAAGTCAAACTGTTGGCGAGTGCTGTGTTTGATAGTGTTTTGAAATTACTTCGTATGTTTCAACTTTAAAAACAAGACAAAGCATTTAACAAAAATAGAAACCATGCTTTTCAAATAATAAAGACAGACTGGACAATCTTGATAGTAATTTTTGTGGAACTATTTTAAAATCTGGCTACATGTTTTTGATAAGACTTCTTAAGTTTACAAAATGCAACAAAAATGTCATTCCTGTTATGACATCAAAATGAAGTAGCTTTGTTAACATAAAAGTTTGGATGTCTACATGTAGTACACATACATGTCACCTAACCAATCACACATGTAGACTGACTGAAATAGATTGTTGTTGTAGTTTAGCACCCGTTGTAACGGTATTTGGTCATTTTTACAGGCAGGCAGGCAGTTTACCTATCCATTGTTCCTGGGAAGGACCAGTACTAGATCCCTGTCCTCAATAAGAAACTGCCAACTTTCTCACATAAAGAGACATGTCAGAGACATGGTCGTGACAGTGCTTGAACCTATGACCCTAATTCAATGAGAGAGTACAGCGATTTCAAGCTAGCAACTCTAACCACTTGACCATGGAGGCGGACTGACTGACATAACACTGACTGACAAAATGACAGATTTACCTTCTTCATCATAATTACTCATGTCTTCATTGATCATATTACAAAAGTCCAGTAACAAGTTCCAAGTATCTTTTGGTATGGATCTTTTATGATGTTCCTAAAATAAAGAAAACATTCAATCAGAATACCCAAGTAAAGATTTATCTAAAGTCTTGGCTATCAAGTGACTCATAATAAATAAACACCCAATATTCTTTTTAAACCAATTACAAAAACAAGACAAGACATTTTAAATTTTAAATGAAATCGTTTTTCTCTCTCTTATTTTGTTACCGTCACTTCAAAATAGGAAATAAGAAGAAAAGTAAGACTTTATTTCAAATAAGTTACGTTACAATACAGTGTCTGATATTCTTGTACTATTGGAGAATGTTAGCTCTTCACGTTCGTTTATGTTTGAACATTTTTTCAATTTTTATATTTTGTCATAAGAGGACTTTTGTTCAAATGATTACCTGTAAAAATTGACTCCATAAAGGTAGAAATTTGAATCTTCCTGATAAAACAATATTCCAGTATGCTATTGCCATATCTAAATCTGAAAGGAAAAACAAATTCAGTCAAATATGTTGTCTATGAAGGTTTCTACATTATCTACAGGATGTGTAAGTCACTTAAGAAGTTATCTGGGTTTCAAACCAGTACATGTATATGTCTCGGCTCCCTGCCAGTCAGCCACAACTCAGCAGTTGTAGATAGAAGGCAAGGTGACCAATCTTTCATGGAGAAATGATGCAAATACGGAATAAGCAAGACCATAGGAATATTGCACATGTACATAAACATAGTGTGTGAACAATGGAAACAATTTGACAAGTTTATGGTAAACATTATATACACCTGATTTAGGCTGAATATGACTTTTAAATAATAAAATCTCAAATGACTTACCCAAACCTTTTTGTCCTGGGTTTTTAGCATAATTAAAAGTAAATTGATAAAAGTCTTTGAACTTTGAGGGATCTCTGATGTCCTGCTCTAATACAGTGCACTTCTGTTTCAACCTTTCTGGTGTATCACATCTGAAATATTTTAAAATATCATCTCAACATCATAGTAAAAATAACACGGCTTCTCAGTAGTTACTAAGGAAACATACTTCGAACCCAGTTATATATTTTGATAGATATCAATTACTACGTCTTTGTGTTAAAAGACTGGTTTGTTATAATCAAAATCCTAGTTGCCAAAGAACAGATACATGTACTGTCTTTCAATCTAGCATTTAAAGCATGTTTACCTGTAACAAATAAATAGCATGCCAAGTCGTTCTTCACTTTATTCAGTTCTGCCATTTCTAGACTTCAATGATGTAGACTCACAGAATGTTGGATCTTGGTCTCGGTCTCAACTTCTATCTAAGTATCTTGAGATGTGTATATCTATAACTCACCCTGTCTTGAGATAAGTATATTTATAACTCACTGTATCTTGAGATACATGTATTTATAGCTCACTCTAGCTTGAGATATGTGTATTTATAACTCACCCTAATTCAGTCATGCCATTTAGGAACTCCTCTTTTGTAAATTCACACTGTGTTGCAGCTTTGAATCTCCAAGCTATCACTAAGACTGTCCTGGATTCAGGGTTCAAGTTCAAATCTTCAAGAAACTTCATCACACCATCTACAGTCATTTTATCCTCTTCCAGAGGATCTTTGCAAAAGAAAATACAGAAACATCAAATGCCAGAACTAATGAGCTACAAATGTTTCTCAAAATCTGATTCAATTTCCCAGAATGTCAAGCTTGTCTGTAATCTTTTCATCATGAAAATAATACCATCTACATAGCTTGTTTGTTTGTTACTTTTAACTCAAAGGGGGAAACTTTGAGCTTCACAATTGGTAAAAGGACTGGTAAGTTTTGGTATGCATATGCAGCTGAATTTCTACCTTTAAACTTGCAGGTCAAGGCCTGTGATCTCATTACTTCATTGCAATTATAAGGATACTGGGAGAGAGAAATATTTTCTGTAGTGTGACTCAAACCTGTAAACCTACTTTTTCCTCTTGTGGAACTAATGATTTGGATAAAAAAAACCTGGACCAAGTCCTGTCTTCAATTAATTTCTGTTTGATGATTTCCTCCCACCTTCCTACCATTAACCGTTCACAATTTTTCATGTTTCTGTTGATAGAATAAAGGTGTAAACATAGGAAGTTACCAACCATGTTTGTTTACCTTTTTTCAAAATCCCTCCATCCCCAGTTATCGTGGTATTAAGATTAAGGCCCTATTATGTGCTTATGGAATGTATTCACATATATGTGACATAGCATAAAAGTCAATACTGTGAAGTCTTAGTTTACCATAAACAGTGTTTTAGAATATTTTACAGCTTTCAGCTGAAAAGAAGAAAGCAGTGCTATATAATAAGAACAGCTTCAGACATTACAATTTTTGTTCAAATGGATTCAAGATTCCTGTCTTGGTGTGTCAAATTTCTGTGCTATTTAAGAAGCATAGCTTGTGTTACATGTTAAATCATTCCGACAATAAATAAATATTGTATTGTAAGAAGGTTATTACTCTGTCTCATTATTCTTTTGGATGTCGACCATGAGTTAGTCCATGACAGACACCAAACCAACAATTCAATAGCTAAACATATGGGTGTCTCTTTATTTTTCAGGGCGTCCGGTAGGCTTTGAAACTCAAGGGTCATTGACTCTTCAGCCTAAATTTTCAAGGGTCAAAATCAAATTTTCAAGAGTCAAGGTGAGATTTTTAAGGGTCGAACCATGGGTCATAGGGTTTCCAGCCTTGTACTCTAGCGCTGGCACATCATATTTTTCAGTTTGTGTTCTGAAGCTGTACTGTTTTCAAAAAATTCTTAAATTAGATAGATCTAGCTGCTGATGCCTTTCCCAGGCTAAAATGTACGTTGTTTCCCGTCTGTCACATATTTTCGCGATCTCGTAAGTCCGCGATTTTCGTCCTTTTTCCCCGCGATTTTATTGTAATTAACAAATATTGAAGGTTATTTGACACAAATTTATAAGATGCATTATTTTGTTTATCTTTCCATATCAAGTTTTTTATGCATGATGGAAGAAGTGAAAATAACGTTAGTTAAACTTTCAACATGTAAGTCAATATAAATGCGCTGTTACAAGTAATTTAAACTCGCGACGAATCTCACACTTGAATATATTACTCGACTAGACCGCCGAAAAAACATCCACTAATTATCTAATTCGAGTGTCACCATCATCTACTAAATGATGCGCATACTCTTTTGATTGCATCATTTATATGCCGCGTGTTAACAACACCTTTTACACATAATAGATGCCGAACATGTGTTTATTGCTTGTCAATTAAATCCAATCATCCATTGATTACGTCATTATCAAGCCGAGACAATGTGCACGTGCGTAATCGTCGCTGATTGACTGAAAGCGAGTAGATTAAAATACAAGCTCCGCCTCCGTTCTCACTTTCTGACGCGTCAACGGTTGCAACGGCCCGAGTGTTTGGAATTAACAAGTTGATTGACACGTACGCTAAAGAATCGACGCATGAATGAAAATTCCTACGGGTCAAATATGACTCGTTGGGCGTTTTCATCGCGGGTCAAATATGGGTATTTCGAAATTTTCACGGGTCAAAACCCGGGAGCTCGGGTCTACCGAACGCCCTGATTTTTGCCATCAAACTGACAGTGGCTAGACTCCTCACGTCATCACATGATCAAAGAAACTAGATTCGCCAAAACAAAATGACAGATGATGAACTTGGAGCAATTTTCTAGAGATACAGAACTTACATTACTGCCTGATGAAAAATGGCAGGCGAACCTAAACAGAAAAAACAAAAATGTCTGACCCTTAGAATTTCTACATGACCCAAAAGCTTATAAAGGGGGCCTGAAATCAGAGCTGGCAGAAACACTGCAACTGGGAGCAGTGGTGTAGAGGTTAAGGTGTCTGCCGCTAATCCCGGAGGTTGCCGGTTCAAGCCCCACTAGGGGCACGACCTCATAATACACAAAAACTGGTTTTTCAGGAAGCGGACTTGAGATTGACTTGATAAGCTTCAAGCTTTCTTCACAATTGGGCTTAAATAAATTTGTATCAAAATAAACTAGTCTGGGCGACTCGAGTCATTGAATTTCTACACATACCTTTGTATCTCTGCCAAAGTGCTTCAAGTCGTTTTCTGTCAACTGTTGGACGGGAAGATTCATTGTACTTTTCTGGATTTTGGAAGTAATTGTCAACTGCAACATCTAATTTCCAATCATGACAACTTAGACAGTGAATTCCTGTTTTTTCTGTTGTTTGTGTAAAGGCTATGAACTGTCTAACTTTGTCTCTTTGAGAACTTTTTAACTTGTGCTGTAAAAAAAAACAAATAAAGTAAACAACATGAAAGTTAATTTTCATGTGAACTGAATTGATTATAAGACAAAAAACGTAAAAATCCTTTAAAATCTTACCATTTTTCTAATCGTTTCTTTTTCTAGGCAAGGACTAACTTCTAGTACGAATATATTTCCGCGGAATGAACCTGTCCCGAATATATGTACTATCGCTGTCATCTACAGAAAAACAGACAGGAAAGTTGATAAATGGATGCCGATGAAATAGGTTTTTTGTTTCGTATTGATATTTACTGTCTACAAGAATATTATACACTCACATTATACGGTATATGGCACTACGTCTACTGTAAATATATATTTTTTTTATTATTGTTCACCCCTGGGTGAACTTACCAAGACCCCTGACAGGCGAAGATTGAAGAGAGACAGATGCAGATACAAGGAAATCCAGGTACCAGACCCTTATTCTTTTACGAATAGACCCATTGCTTTGTTTACATTCCCGATGTATAGCACCAATGCACGTGAGACTACCTCTAGGTTTCTAACTAGTTCATCTCTAGATAGATGGGAAAACACTAGGTAGTCCAGAGCGTTAACCACTCAACGACCGCACGTCAAAATGCATAATGTGGCGTCTTTCTAACAAAGACCCTAAACCGAGATCCACATAGTATTTAAAAGCAAAAGAGGCAGTAATGGAGTAATCATAATCAATTGATCTTTATCAGCAATATGTAAATGATTACATGTTTCTAGACACGGTAGATTACGATTAAACCATTAAAGATTCTGGTAACATTAAGTCATTGTATGCAAATTTTCTGGACTTTAACAAATTTCAACTTGGACCAAGTAGTAAAAATTCCTACAAGAGAAAACAATGTACTTGATTTATTTCTAACAAATCAGCCATGTCAAGTTCATTCTACCAAAAGTCTACTAAACTTAGGATCATCTGACCACAAAATGGTGTTTCATGAGATTAAAATACCAGTTAGAAGACCACGCCAAGTAAGACGAGAAGTGAAGATATATAAAAAGCAAACTTGGATGCACTTAAAGCAGACCTATCACAGTACTATGGAAATGTTTTTGATTAGAAGAATGGGACAAACATTGGTCAATGGAATTCAATCCAGATAAATGTGAAGTAATTAGAATTACAAAAAAAAACTCAGCATTATTACTCAATACAAACTACAAAGTATTGAACTTAACACAACAACAATGCAAAATACCTCAGGGTTACCGCCAGAAATGACTTTAGTTGGAAAGGAATATTGAAAACATATCTTCTAAGGCTAGACATGCTCTTAAATTTATCAAAAGAAATGTACAGAATGATAATAGAAACCTAAAAGAAACAGCATGTAAAACCAATGTTCGCCAACAACTAGAATATTGTAATACAATTTAACATCCGTGGCAAAAAACCCTAATCTATGAAATCGAAAGGGTGCAAACAGCCGCAGCAAGATATGTAATGAATGACTTTTCATACCAGAGAAGTGTAACGTCAATGCTAGAAACACTAAAATGGCAAACACCTAAACATAGAAGGATACATGCATCGCTAATAATGTTGTATAAAATTGCGAACGATCTTGATCGTAGATCATATGACCATCTTACACACTCGAGAAATCTCAACTACAGTATTCCCTTCTCAAGAACCCAATATCACATGAATTCTTTCTTTACCCGCACCATCAGATACCTGTCGTATACCATCAAGTCTCCAAAACTTTATCGATAGCCTAAACTCGTACATGTTCTAATTCCATCATGTCACACGTAATGTTACTTTCAACAATTCTTTTTAAACAAATTATCCTGTAACATTCCTTCTGATTTTTAACATATCCATTCCCAACCTCTTATTAATGATCAGAAAAATTGATTGTCGAGACTACCCCCGTAGATGTAGATATACACAAAGTATTTCAGTGTCTTAGGTAATCAATATTCTGTCATTTTCTGATTACATGCAATTGTAATTTAATAGAATGCACTGGTGAAATAGCAAGTAATTATGATTTTATGATTACATTAGATTAAATTACCCTTTTTTCTCAGTTCCAATTTTATTGAAGATAAAATGCAAACTATTCTACATGTATATCTATTGAACTATTTTGGAAAATAATGTGAGACACTGAATAACACATACTTAAAAGTCGCCAGTGTGCCGCTAGATATTACATCCCACCCAATGAAACTTCTACGGCCCCCTAGTTCAATATTAAATATATCACGTTTTATCCATTGTACAGCAACAAAAATGTGTACAGATGCATTAGAAGTGAAGGCCAATAATGTCATATAACATTTTCGTCCATTTTTAATCCTGTTCACCGACTTTCCGAATGGGATTAACAATACGTCCTATATTGCACTTTCTGCACGTGTTCAACACAAAATGACACTAATGTTTGTAATAAGACGACCAGCGGATAGCTTTAATTAAAAAAACATAAAATGGCTCGAATGTCAAATCAAGATACGGCAAGGTTGATAAGTATTTTAGAAAGCAGCGCGCAAGAACAAGAAGTTGTTACATTTACATCCCGCTTATTTACACTATTACAAAACAAAAATCGGCTAATTTTTATTTTTCCATGCGGATCGTTTCAATTTTCTACCACGGATGGTTTGTCTCTATGTCATATTTTTTAATGTTGATATGAATTGACATTTCAGTTTTACTTTTGGCTTACTGTTTGTCCATCTGTACGAACACTGTATTTGTAGCATAAATTAAACTTTCTTAGAATTTCTTCGAATTCTGAAGAAATACTTTGGAATGTATCATAATATCGTATTGATCTAAAGTTCAATTTCAAATAAGTGGCGTTAAAGTCGTGAGATGCGTTATTCGACCTAACCTTGTGTCAAAATGCGTAATACATGTAGATGTCACTATCATGAGTGCATAAGGCGGTCACATGCACGCGCTATTTGAAGAGCCCTGTTCAGATCACTTAGTCGGAATACTTCGTGAAAATTATTGCTGAATTTGTAATTTTGTTAAAATCTAATACTGTTTGTATGAACTTGTTATCTTACAGGTATACACATTATGTGATATTAAAAGGGTGAAAATCAGTTATTTTGGTAATATTAAATACACCTCTTTTGGGAACTTCATTTTATATGGTCATGTAATAGAATCGATTATATAACAAAGAATTGATGTCGATATTGTTTGCAGTCTTTTTGAAGATAAACTGTTTGTGATATGTTTTTAAATTTAAGAACAAATGGTTTCCGATTAGTTGACTTATTGCACGCTATATACCAGGGGGGCGTTAGAAAATTTGGTTAGTGTACGTATACTCATTATCTCACTGATGCTAAGGCTCAATAAGATCAATATCGTGCAGTAAATTTTTAACAAATAATTTTACGAATTTTGGCGATAATCTGATAAATAAAATAATATCACTTTTTATACAAACTGGATAAGAAATATATGAACCAATTTACTCAACAACTGCATTGCTATTTGGTTTGCGTGACTATGTGTATTTTATAGTCAATAATCAGTTCTGTATATAAATACACGTCGTATTTGGTATTTTTTACCATTTCACCGTGTTGTGTTACATAATAGTAACTGATCGTTTTGATACTTGACCACTGAAAGTATGCATTTCACTGTTTATGTACTTAAAGTTTGTTTTGAAGTAATTTGTATTTACCTTAGCACGAAAGTAGTGAGGTAATCATGTACATAATAACTTATTTATAAACGTTAAAGTAATTTGTTTAACAATTTTAAAATGAAACACAATGTAACTGTAATACATGTATAATCAAAGACATTTTAGCATTTTGCATTAAATCAATCCCAGTTTTAGAGTACTAGCAGTACTAATAAAAACAAAAATAATATCAAACAGGGAATGCCACGTACCAAAAACGCAGATCCTACCGAATCAAATCTCTGCTTGAGTATATGTTATTTATTGTTTGACGTGGTGTATGGGGATATAATACTCGCGTAAATTAAAATTACCCGAGCCATTAGGCGAGCGTGTTATCATGTCGAGGCGGGTAAAATGTTCAAATATACCACGTCAAAAGACAAATAACAATTTTATTACCCTTTTTTTCTTTAAAATTTGAAGGATTAGGTTCTTTTTTAATGCATTTCACGCTGAACATAAGCAGACCTTCAAATGCCCTCATGATATATCAATGTCACTTCTTGACTTCCCTGAATAACAGCACAGATCAGTACGTACTAATACATTGACGTATTGTACGCGAACACTCTCGCGTTTAAAGCGTGAGGTAAAATGGCGGGATATGTCAAGTGTATATTACCGGCTTGCTCGTCAATGTCAATATCTATTAATAACGGATCGTTGACCACTCAGAAGACCGGAAACTATATGGAAGGAAATACAATTTTATGTCAACGGTAAAATGTTAATATACTACTAGCTTAGTTGTTAAGATAAGTCTTTGTTATTTTGGAACTTTGTGTATATCAACAAATTGTATGCCCGATAGGGCCCTAAACTCTGTTAAATAGAGTATTCTATACTATTCTACTTGCTCGGCAACAATGATTATTTTAATTCGTAATAATGTAAACATCTGGCCGACAAAGATGAAAGAAGTTTTCAAGGATCTGCAGAATAACTGGGCAATTTGATGTAGTGAATTGATTCCTTTTGGAGTGATTACAAACGCCGGAATTGGTCAAGAAACGCCGGTGCCCCCAGTATCGAAAATCCCTGTATTTGCAGTGACTTCAACGAGACTATTAAAGGTGTGCCACAGGGAAGTATGTTAGGGCCTGTTTTATTCAACATTTTCATAAACGACATTTTTCATTTTGTAAACAAAATTAGGTTGTGCAATCATGCTGACGACAGTACTATGTCATATACTAGTAACTCTATTACATATCTGGTTGAAACCCGTGAAAAAGGTAATCTTTCTTTAATTAACTAGTTCTCAAAAATCAAATGAAAGTAAATCCTGAAAAATTCCAAGCAATAGCCTCATGTAAAATAAATAATCGCATCCAGAAAACCTTCAATTTTAATTCCATGTTATTACCATAAAAGTGTGAAGAAGAAGTACTGCTAGTGGATGTAAATTAAGATTTTTTGTTAAACTTTAACTCTCATGTTTCAAGTAGTATACTAGTATACAGGACAGCTTCCAGACAACTAAATGTTATGAAAAGAATATACAAGCACTTAAACAGACTGGGTAGATTCACTATATACTATTCCTTTGTTATGTCAAATTTTAATTATTGTCCTCTAACATGGCACTCTTCAAGTGGTAATAGAAGGAAAATCGAAAAAAAGTAAAAGAACGAGCACTTAGATTTATTTACAAAGATTATAGTAGAAGCTATGAGCAACTATTGCACATAACAGGCTTAGTTTCTTTAAAAGTTAGACGGATCTTGAAACCTCTAAACTATTAAACAAGCTTAACCAAGTAAGTATGCGGGACTCAAAGCCATGACTAACCATGAAAATGTTTAAGGTTACAGTGATTTTAAGTCAATGACTTTAACACCTTTACAATGGAGGCACACCTACAGAAATTATTATCATAATTTAACCACAGCTGTCATTTTTCAGACCAATACAAGATGAGATTTAAGCTGTCAGTGATAATCTGGATGAACATTTTGCATCTTGCAACTTCAAAGAACGAAGACCCACCTTCAATACAGAAGCTTACGGCAACATGCAAGGAGACAGCCACCTGTGCTGTCAGCTTCTCCAAGAAAAACCTGCTGGAGAGACTCACCTTCATGCAGTACAAAGTCACCCAAGAAAATTGGACAGAAAGGTACAAGATCTTTGGTTTGGAACTTTTATAACATTTACCCCCGCTAAATATCTAAAATGTACTTGTCCATCTTTCAAATTGGACAATACCAGTAATTGTTCGTAAGGGTGGTCAGTGATAGTTTACTGACGGAATAGTGAGCAGTGGATTCCATGGTCAGACTGCACAGATTTTACACTGGTAGCAAAGGCAGAATTATTTGCCACAAGCAGGGAAAGGATTTTAGGCTCAGTACTGTCAATTTCTATTCCCATGTGTTGGATTGGCAAAGGTTATAAAACACTACTGAATGGACCAATTTAATTTTCCTAGCTTCAGGTTGAATAGAGATTCAAAACTCTTTGTCAGAGACCAATTTCAATTTCCTGGCTTCTGATTAGGTACGCTTATAAACCATCCGAGCATTGTTTTGGTTTCTTTTTTCATTAAAAGACTAGATATTTTGATGATAATCTATCTGACCTGGAGAGGGAAAGGTCTGGTTTCCTGTTTTGTCAGTTGTCACTATTACTGTCGTTCGCAAATGTAGTTTGTACTCTTGGGTAAACCATGCATTAGGTCGGTTAATTGTTATCCAATATACAGTGCTTAAGGCATGAGAAGTTAATTCTTTGCCTGGAACATAACAATAAAGAAGATGTATTATTGAGCCCATATTTATGGTAGATACAGGAAAGCCTTGTCTTTTTCTTGCAGTTAGTAGTACATGTAATGCAAATTAGCCTGTATGGTGAAGTGATTAAAGACAGAGGCTTCCTTTATGTGTTCATAGGGTAGCCAACATACATAGTATTTCCCTTCCTTAACTTATGACAAAAGGACACGGATAATTCAAAATTGCCTCTCTCTCCCTATTCGATATTGATTTCATATGGAATGAGTCTCGAGAGCGATTAATATTAGTTTCAAAAAGTTGTTTCGTAATCGAGATCAAATAAATTAGTATTAATAAATAAAACTCAATTCTTCTGGTCTAGTGGAAACCTTGGTTGTGTTTGACTACTAAATATTAATGCAAAAGGCTCATTAAGGAATAGAAAGATTGTTATGTGTTTCTTCTGATATATTTACAGACCTTTCTCAGGGCAATATGTCAACCACAAAGAAAAGGGATCATATAGATGTGTGGTGTGTGGGAATCGCATTTTCTCATCGGAGACAAAGTTTAATTCGCACACTGG
This sequence comes from Saxidomus purpurata, assembly GCA_022818135.1. Classification (NCBI taxonomy): domain Eukaryota; kingdom Metazoa; phylum Mollusca; class Bivalvia; order Venerida; family Veneridae; genus Saxidomus; species Saxidomus purpurata. Next base: position 471,009 of record JAFMSR010000015.1, read on the forward strand.
TTGGCCATCCTTCTATGACGTCCTTCGGCCTGAGAGTGTGACTTTGTCCAACGACACTTCATATGGTAGGTAGTGTGTGGAATGCTTTAAAAAGTATAACTTTGGTAGTTTCATCTGATATATATTTGTAATAAATATCTTGTTGTGTGTAACTGTTATCTGGTTTGTTTGAAATTGTTGTATGTCATAAGTTTCTGCTAGAAATTAGTGTCTAGCCTACGGAAGGCAGATCGTCCCATATATTTGACTGTTTAGTTAAGACTAAGCTTCTCAAATATGTGCACACTTCAGTTTATTATTAAAAGAAGCTAATATTGTAAGGGATCCCTTTGATATTTTGCCTTGAAATGCTCCTTTAAGACCATTTCCCCTGAGATGTCCTACTATCCAACCAATCAACCATTCTTTACTGGGAAATTGTAAACCTGAATGACTACTATTGTAGGTATGATACGTGTTGAAGTTACTTGTGCAAAATGTGGGGCACACCTGGGACATTTATTTGAGGATGGGCCCAAACCAACCGGAAAGCGTTACTGCATTAATTCAGCTGCCCTAGAATTTGAAAAGAAGATAACCAGAAACACGTTGAACTGAAATCTGTGTTGCGAACTGTAAAATTTGAAAAGGTTTCAATAAAGTTCATTGCTTATAATGACGTTGGTTCACTTTTTTACTTTACATACAGAATTTCTGTCCATTGAGCAAATAAATGATTCCAACATAAATTTGCAAAAAAAAAGGACAGACTTTCTATACATCTTTAAAGAGTCTAATAGTTTTCACCAGCTTTAGTAGTTGTCCAGAACATGTTGAGCAAGCACTATTAATGTTCCTGCAGAGCAAGCACTATTAATGTTCCTGCAGAGCAAGCACTATTAATGTTCCTCCAGAGCAAGCTCTATTAATGTTCCTCCAGAGCAAGCACTTTTAATATTCCCCAAGAGCAAGCACTATTAATGTTCCTCCAGAGCAAGCACTATTAATGTTTCTCTAGAGCAAGCACTATTAATGTTCCTGCAGAGCAAGAACTTTTAATGTTCCTCCAGAGCAAGCACTATTAATGTTCCTCCAGAGCAAGCACTATTAATGTTCTTCCAGAGCAAGCACTATTAATGTTCCTCCAGAGCAAGCACTATTAATGTTCCTTCAGAGCAAGCTCTATTAATGTTCCTCCAAGAGTAGGCCTGATGTTTGCGAGATACAAATGTACTCGTAACTGTATGTAGTGTAGTTAATGTAGTTACTCTTTGCTGGTTTGATCAGCGGAAATTTTAAAAAGCTTCACATCTAAAACAGTTCTTCACTTTAAAAAGAAAGACGTTTTTATTCTCTACCTAAGATTTTCATCAAAATGTGGCTGACAGAAGTCGTTGTTATATGGGAAATTTTATTTAAAAATATATCCTCTACCCAGAAACATACACCACCACTACCACTACTTCTACTACTACTACTTTGGCATATTTTGAAATCATTTTATTGGAATGATCCTTACTTTTCCCTGTACCACAGTTGTTTAAGAGATCTTTGAAAAACATGGCTGTTGAAATGTATGACCTCTTCCATTTTAATATATTATAGGCATGTATACAGGAAAAACATATGAAATACTTTACTCTATAACTGCATTGCTCTTTGGTTTAGAATAGATTGCGAGACACTGAATAACAAATACTTAAAAGTCGCCAGCAGTGTGCAGCTAGATATACTAATACGTATACTCATTATTTCACTGATGCTAAGGCTCAATAAGATCAAATCCGTGCCTGAAATTTTAACATATATTTTCACGAAGTTTGGCAATAATCTGCAAATAAAATGATATCACTATTTCTACAAACGCGATAAGAAATATATGAAACAATTTACTCTGCATTTGTTTTTAGTTTGAGTAACTATGTATTTTTATAGTCAGTAATCATACAATCCTGTATAAATACACAACGTATTTGGTATTTTTAACCCTTTCACCACGTGATGTTTTATAGTATTGACTGATCATTTTTGTGTCGCCCTTTCGGAGAAAAGGCGATACATAGGGATCGCTTTGTCCGTCGGTCCGTCCGTCCGTCGGTCCGTCCGTCCGTCACACAAACTTAACGTTGGCTATAACTTTGCCATTTCTTTAGATTTCTTCATCAAACTTTACAATTGTATTGCTTATGACAAAAGGGTCATGATGCCGCCAAATTTTATAGGTCAAGGTCATATTTTACAGAGTTATGCCCCTTTTTGTATTTGGATTTTGTCATGAAAACTTAACGTTGGCTATAACTTTGCCATTTCTTAAGATTTCTTCATCTAACTTTCAAATTGCATTGCTTATGACATAAGGGTCGTGATGCTGCCAAATTGTGTAGGTCAAGGTCATATTTGACAGAGTTATGCCCCTTTTTATACTTAGATTTTTACTATAACTTTGCCATTTCTTAAGATTTCTTCATCAAACTTTACAATTGTATTGCTTATGTCAAAAGGGTTGTGATGCTGCCAAATTTTGTAGGTCAAGGTCATATTTTACAGAGTTATGCCCCTTTTTGTACTTAGATTTTGTCACGAAAACTTAATGTTGGCTGTAACTGCCATTCCTTAAGATTTCTTCATCAAACTTTCAAATTGTATTGCTTATGACATAAGCGTCATGATGCTGCCAAATATTGTTGGTCAAGGTCATATTTGACAGAGTTATGCCCCTTTTTGTATTTAGATTTTGTCACCAAATTATTGGTTATTCTGACAAAGCGTAAGAGGGCGACACAAGTGTTCTAATGAACACCCATCTAGTTATATATATCCACTGTTAATGTGTATTTCACTATTTATGTAACTAAAGTTTATTTTGAAGTTGTTTGTATCAAGCTTAACTGGCGAGGCAATCATAAACACAATACTATATATTCTAAAATGAAATAACTGTAAAACGTGTATAATCTAGGACATTTGAGCATCGTGCATTAATCAATAACAATTTCAGAGAATCATCCCAGCTTCTGACAGAAGTATCAACTACTATCTACCGAATCAAATCACTCCTTGAGTCATTGGTTACATGCTATAACTTTCAATATCGTATACCTGTCATAAATACTTAATCCTGATTTCGCTCACGTGCCGAGTGCGCAAAAGTATATATCTTATACCTGTCACAAATACTTAATCCTGATTGGCCAACAGCGCTCACGTGCCGGGTCTGCAAAAGTATGTGTAGACCTGGAAAATGATGTGTAGACCTGCACGGATTTTAAGACGTCATTTCTGTTATTTTTTCGCATGATTTTCACTTCTCTTATGAGGTATACGATATAATAATTTTAGACTAATGTTTCGGCCGATAGATAGTTTTGCGGACCTGTGAAAAATGATATTGACCTCGGACTTCGTCCTCGGTCAATATCACTTTTATCAGGTCCGCTAAACTATGTATTGACCTCAAAATTAGTCTATAATTGAATAATATTGTATACCTGTCATAAATACTTAAAGTGACATTATGCGCATTTTTTTCAAGTAACAATCCAGCTGAAAATGGTGTGTATACAAAAGCGTAGAGGAAAAAATAGCTTTTAACCCAATACACACCAAACTCTTTCCGCTACCAGTATGAAAAAATAACTTTCCAAGTATTGATTTTCATATTTGACTGGGAGAGTCAATTTAAGAAAAGAGCAACTGCATGCAGGAGTTGCTTCCCTTCCACTGTCAAAATCTCTACCAACATCAAAAACGACACAATCAACTATCATTTTATCAGTCCGATTTTTAAAAATCTAAAGCACCAACTTCAAATACTAATGCGGCATAATCATTAATTTAACGCATTTAAATGCACAGCAACCAAAAATTGCTTTTATAAAACTATCACCAAAAATACACTTTGTGCAGCAATATGCGCATAATGTCACTTTAATCCTGATTGGCCGATAGCGCTCACGTGCCGGGTCCGCAAAAGTAAGTGTAGACCTGGAAAATGATGTGTAAACCTGCACGGATTTCAAGACGTCATATCTGTTATATTTTCGCATAATTTTCACTACTTTTATGAGGTATACGATATAATAATTTTAGACTAACGTTTCGGTCAATATATAGTTTTGCGGACCTGTGAAAAATGATATTGACCTCGGACTTCGTCCTCGGTTAATATCACTTTTAACAGGTCCGCAAAACTATATATAGACATCAACATTAGTCTATAATTGTATAGTGTAGACCTGGAAAAAAGTGTGTGTAGACCTGCACGGATTTTAAGAAATCACATGATTTTCATAACTCGTTATAATGTATACGATATAATAATTTTAGACTAATTTTGAGGTCAATACATAGTTTTGTGGACCTGTGAAAAATGATATTGACCACAGAATTCGTCCTCGGTCAATATCATTTTTAACAGGTCCGCAAAACTATGTATTGACCTCAAAATTAGTATATACACCGTTTCAATTATACGGTTATTTGATTTATCTGCCCTTTGATGACGTCATACGAGGATGCGACTTGAGAACGAGATAATGGCGCAAGCGTGATTGTTGACCACTGCATATATTATTTCATCGAAGGAACGCTAGATCTGCTTTTACAGCTTGAAACTGTAAACATATACCGTATAAAGATAACTTAAATGAAATCATAGTGGAATGACGAAGACAAGTGAATTATTACATGTTTGCGCGATTTAACCGGGAGCTTTTTTATACTTCAAGTTTTAAGCGACTGGTGATATGCAGGTGTAGATGTAGCAAAACCAGATGGTACTCCAATTGACTCACAAAAAGTGTTTACTTTATTTATAAAGAAATCTACAATAAAGAACAAATAAAGGAACTGCTATAGAAAAGTCTGTCTTTTCTAACATCACTTTTCATAAGTGATTAAATGATTTGCATGAAGAATCATTTTCAGTTTTCACATCATCATCAGTGATGCGCAACAGGGCTCAGTCTTGAGTTTAACACTCAATCATCAATTCATATATTTTGCTACATACAAATACATTATTCAAACAATTATTTTACTCTTATAAGGAAAAGACATTTTCTCTCTCTTTTTTTCAGATCATTGCAGGTTCCCAATTGTCAAACCAAATTTCCTACGCGTATGTGGCCACTGTGTAGCCTCTTTAAATAATCTGTTTTTGATCGATAATATTTAGAGGTCCCAAACTGGGAACAGTCATCCACGGCGTTGGGATCTCGGACACAAAATATTTAGTTAAGAAAACAAATACTAGTTATTTATTACAAGTGTACATGGATTTGTTAAAATAAACCATGATTTTTCCAATTAGAATACTTATACTTGATAACATGCTAAACTGTTAATTAATTTGTATAATCCTAGATTTCATATTAGATTTCATATCAGTTAACACTAGTTTCACACTCAACCATAAATGGATTATGCTACATATCAATAACTGGTCACCCAATTTGTCACTAATTGGTTAGCTGTTTATGCGATCACTGGACGTTTCATAGAGGTTTTATGGCACTATGTGTATTGTACATGATTATGCCCAAGGGCATTCCGTGGCCACCTGATGTTTTATGACATAATGAACACTGCAGTATATAGGTCACCAATTAATTGTATAATATACTACTACTTCTGCACTGGTGATCGTCAGAGGATATAAGTACTTTGCGAACAAAAGAAAATGGAAGTGATTTATGCTACAATTGAAATTTATATTCAGAATAGAGACACTGAGTGAATACTTCTCTGTCATATGATTTGTATTTTACTGCACAAATAAAAAAGAAAATTCAGATAAATATTAGATCTTATAGGTATTGATATATACCGCAACAAATAAAATCGCTGTCATAACGGATAAAGTCACACCACCAAATTTGACAATCGTTTTGTAAGCGTGTTTCCCATTGGTCCATAGAATATTATTGCATGTCAATGACGTAAATAAAGTCACTTATAATTGGATCGTTGCGTCTTGTTTATGCAATGACGTCAAATATATGACGTCGCATACAACACCTATTTCGCACTCTATAAAAACTCTATAATTCACTGGAAAACATATAATAATAAAAATTAATAATAAAAGTTAAAGTGACATTATGCGCTTTTTAAGTAAAAACCAGCTGAATATGGTGTGTATACATAAGTGTAAAGAATTAATAACTTTTAACAAATACACCAACCTCGCAAGAGTATAGAAAAATAACTTTCAAAATATTTTTGGAGAGCGATTTAAGAAAAGACCACGCAAGGAGTTTCCCTTCCACTGCCGAAAACTCTGCAACACCAATTAAGACACATTCAACTATCATCGTCGTAATATTAAAGCACCAACTTCAAAACAAGCGGCATAATCATTAATTTGGATTTTTTTTATCCAAAAATACATAGAAATGCATATGACTCAGAGGCGCATTAGGCTCTTGTCAAGGATATAAAACCTGAACCATACACGGGTTATGCTCCTCGCTCTTATGATCAGATACGCGACTCGAGCAAATCCAGCATTCTGAATCACATTATGACATACTTTGTTATTATTTACGACAGTTATTTCATTATTGTTTCAGGTTTTCATGACTACTTTAAGCTCATAAATATTTTTTTCATTTTCTGCGTATTAGCTTATGGTTGTTAAGCTTGCACTAAATTGGACATGAAGTATTCTATTCTATTCTACGTGCCCGACAACAATGAATATTTTTATTCGTAATAAAGGAAACGTCTGGCCGACTACGATGAAAGAAAATGCCCGTATACGGAAGTAAATACTTGAACGAAATGTAATCGGTAGTTTTCAAGGATCTACAGAATAACTGGGCAGTTTGGCTCAGGTGTTGTGAATTTATTCATTTTTGCTAACTTATCTGTTTGTTTTTTGTTGCATGCCATGTTTGAATAGCGCCTCAGACGGTCTTGGTAAAAATAATTGGACTTTTCAGAAACTTTGCTCCAATTTTGTGACAGCACGCCCCACTGCTATAACGGATCTATGTACACATGGTTTGGCAACTTCCAAAAATGGATGAAACGATATTTTTGAAATTTATCCAGAGAAGAAAAAACCTAAGTTTCCACCTGAGATTGAACCCTGACCTCCAGCATGGGAAGCGGCATCACAACCACGGCGCTAAAGGGTTAACCTAACAGCAAGGCTTTTGGAAGTGACCTATAACCACTACATTCCTCCCTTTTATCTATTTGGAGCCACGCATCATCTGCACATTCCCTACAATTTCTAGCTCGTTACCATCTATAGATAGATACACGCCAACATACTTTATTGAAAAGAAGAAAAAACACCATATTTGATCATTTCAATGGAAGTTTTGCTGCTTAATTTTTTTCTTTATCCATAATAAAGCAGCCTATTTTTATTATATATACATTAAGCATACTGTTCGGCTCAATTCAATATGAATGAGGGGCAGAATCTCTGTAAAATCTCGGCTTATGCAAGATCTCCCTCATTTGTAGATTGGCGTGTATCTATCTATAGATGGTAACGAGCTAGAAATTGCATAAAATGATGTTAATTCAATATAACATTGTAGTCTACATAAACACAATTACACACGAAACCTGTCAATCAAGATTGGAAAAAAGGGGTTTTTTTTTTTTTTTGGTGAAAAGGGTACACAAATTTCATCAGGTCTTGCATTGTGTCATTGTATATTGTCATGAATCGGAACGCGATTCACGAAATTGCAACCGTGGAATCATTGTCGGATTTTTAGCGTCCTTTTGGGAAAAGTATGCGTAAATAGCGGAATTAAGCGTTCCGAAACCCTGGTGGAACCTATGCTGGAGGTATCCCATGCTGGTGGTATCTCCGAAAAATGGCCATTTACAGAAAAACAGATGAAGAAAAAAATTTACTTGAAATATAAACATCAAAATCACCCGTCAGCTCTGTGAATAAGTCAATTGTACTCGATCCATTTTGCTAGAAAAATTCTTTTTGATAAAACTTATTTATTTTGTATAAAAATACATATTCTACGGAAACTGTTATCTGTTGTTAGTTATATTTAGGCTCTAAAACTGTTTCCCACTTGTTGGTTGTCAAATATCACATACCGCCAGCATTGGTTCACTTCGTGGTGAAATTTCAAGTTTTGACATGTGTCGTATCAATATTTCCCAGAACGACATAGTCACGTGATGACGCACATCAACATCTTGTTTCGATTTAGCAGGGATAACATTATGTTTTCGCTGAGGCAAATCAAAATGGTTAGGATTTCCTACTTTCTGAACGGCTGATATACATTCAAAATACCTCCAGCATAGGTTCCCCCACTCTATATGAAAATAGAGTTGCCAATCCATGTGTATATAGATGTGAACAGACATGGACCTATATGTGCACTTCGATTGGAAACTCCTGTAGAGTGATATATCATATATGGTCCTCTTGTTTCCTCTTTTTAATGCTTGTTCAACCATTTTCAATTATTTTAACAGACAGGAAGTTTCCTAACCATGGTTCATGGGAAGAACCAGTACTGTGCTTATGAGAACCCTATCCTCCATAAGAAGCTTTCTCACATAAAGACTAAAAGAGACATGTTAGGCAGAAGGGCTCAAAGGCATGACTGATCCTGAAACAATTAAAGGTCACAGTGATTTCAAGTCAGTGATGTTAACAACTTTACTATGGAGGCAGATCTTAAAATGATTATCATAATTTAATATACTTAATTATAGTATATAGCTTTCTTTTTCAGGTCAATACTAGATGAGATTTCAGCTATCAGTGATCACCTGGATGAACATCTTGCATCTTGTATCTTCAAAGAAAGAAGACTCCCCTTCCATACAGAAGCTTAAGGCATCATGTAAGGAGGCGGCCACCTGTCCTGTCAGCTTCCCCAAGGAAGACCTGAAGGAGAGACTCACTCCCATGCAGTACAAAGTCACCCAAGAAAAGGGAACAGAAAGGTATGAGGTCTTGAGTTGTGAAACTAATTTAACTTTAACCCCTGCTATATTTTTAAAATGGACTTGTCCGTCTTTCAAATTGGACAATACCAGTGATTATTTGTAGGGGTGGTCAGTGAAAATTGGTGCCGACCCACTTCGGACCATGGACACTTCGGACCACATTTTACGGACACTTCGGACCAGATTTATAGACACTTCGGACCAGATTTATAGACACTTCGGACCATGAAAATATATTGTCGCAAACTCTGATATGACACTTCGGACCATGAAAATATTATAGCAAAATATTATGTGACACTTCGGACCACAAAATCGTAATGATTTTATTATTATTTATAATCTTCTCATTTTGGCACCGCCACTGACGATAAATTTCCCAATGTTGATTAAAAACAATTTATTAAAAAACCCAAACATCAAATCAATTACTAAATTAGAATTTAAGGCCGCGTAATATCAAACAGAACGATTTAAAATTTTCTTTGAAAATTAAAAAAATTTAAAGAAGGCGTGAGTTTAGCAGTTGATTAATTGCAAAGATTCTTAATTCTTGTAAAGATTATGAACTAAAGTTGTTTAACTAATAATGTAGACAACAAAAACGAAATTTTAGATGAATTTAGGTAAATTTCAGGTCTAGTAACATTATTTATTCAAATTGTCATGTTCATTGACTATTTACGATTTCTTTGCAGAATGTGTATAATATCAAATGTGGAAATATTTTGTGAAGGTTGCTATTTCATGGTTAAAACTTTTGCAATTTTTATTATCATAGTGCTTTTTGTTTTCTACTCAGAAATTTTAGAGAACTGGATAATTATGTAGATTTTGTAGTAGTCAGTTAATTGAAAGTGAGACTCATTTTGTGATAGGCTGTTCATTTTATAGACATATTCGATTTGATTGTTTTGCAGATGTTTATGGGACTGTTATTTTGGAGTTATAACTATGTCAATATTTATCATTCTAGGAGTATAAATCAATAATTACTGTTTTATTTAAAATTATGATGGTCAGTTTGTACGGTAATATCACCATTTTACATAATCTTTTCATAATTACTTTGTCAATTTGACACTACACAACGCTCTTTTAAAAAGGTGCGAGACAGTGACCGAACGTGTCAATTGTTAAAACAACAACTTGTTACAATGTTGGCAAATTACAGCCGCAATTTACGATATAAACAATTTGCAATACAAACATCGACATACACAAAGTAATCAATGAATTTTAATATGTTATACTCCTAGTTAAACGATTATAAACTTAAAAATTATAACATTTTAAATAAAGATATATTATAATGTGAAATTAATTTTGTTTTATTTCTATGATTTATAATGATTACAAATCTGGTCCGAAGTGTCTACAAATCTGGTCCGAAGTGTCTCTAAATCTGGTCCGAAGTGTCTGGTCCGAAATGTCCATGGTCTGAAGTGTCCGTAATTCGTGAAAATTTACTTAATAGTGAACAAGGACAGCCTGCATAGATCTGCACTGGCGGCAAAGGCAGAATTAGTTGCCAACAGGAGGGAAAGGATTAAAGGCTGAGTACTGTTAAAGGCTCAGTACTGTTAATTTCTTTTCCTTGGTGTTGGATTGACAATGGTTATAAAACAATTTCATAGGGATCAGTTTAATTTCCCTAGCTTCAGGTTTAATGATGTTTCAAAACTCTGTCAGAGACAAATTTCAATTTCCTGGCTTCTGATTGGGTAACCTTGTAAACCATCCGAGAATTTTGATTAGCTTCTTTTTCATTAAAAGCAGTAAGAGCGGGTCAGTGTGGTATATTATGATAATACTTTGACTGGACTGGTAAAAGGACTGGTTGCCTGTCTTGTCAGTTGTCACTGTTTAATACTGTCTTTGGACAATGTAGTTTTGTACTGCATGGGTAAAAAATCTGCCTTAGTTCGGTTATTTGTTATCCAATACACAGTTATAAAGGAATGAGAAATAAATTCTTAGCCTGGAACATAACAATAAAGAAGTTATATTATTGAGTCCATATTTAGATTTATAATGGAAATCCTGTGTTTTGGTTTTGCAGCTAGTAGCAATGTAGATCAGCCTGCATGGTAAAGTGATTAAAGACAGAGAGTGAACATTTATGTGTTTATAGGGTAGACAACATACATTGTATTTCTTTTCCTTTGCTAAAATTCGATTCTTTTGTTCTAGGGGAAGTTTTGGCTATGTTTGACTGCTTAGTATCAATGTAAAAAACTTATGAAAGAATAAAAAGATTGTTATGTGACTCTTCTCATATATTTACAGACCTTTCTCAGGACAATATGTCAGCCACAAAGAAGAGGGATCATACAGATGTGTGGTGTGTGGGAATCGTATTTTCTCATCCGATACAAAGTTTAACTCGCACTCTGGATGGCCATCCTTCTCAGATGTCCTTCAGACAGAGAGTGTGACCTTGGCCGATGACACTTCACATGGTAGGTAGTGTGTGGAATGCTTTACTATACATTTTGAAGTGCTTTATCTGTATTTGTAATAAATATCTGATTTTCAGTGTGTACTCTAATCTGTTAGAAACTGCTGTATGGGATGTTTCTGCAGCGAATTCTGCTAGAAATGACTTCAAATGAGTGTCTAACCTGTAACAGGCAGATTTTCCTGTAGGGTTAAGGGTTTTACTGTTTAGTGCAGACTAAGATTCTCACATCTGTGCAGACTTCAGTATGTTTTTAAAAGAAGCTAGTATTGTAAGGGATTCCTTTTGATATATTGCCTTGAAATGCTCCCTTCATGACCCTTTTCCTTGAGGCGTCCCCATAGGCCCCTACCCACACCCATCAATCATTCTTTACTGCAAGATTGTAAAACCTGAATGACTATCATTTTAGGTATGAGGCGTGTTGAAGTTACTTGTGCAAAATGTGGGGCACACCTGGGGCATTTATTTGAGGACGGGCCCCAACCAACCGGAAAGCGTTACTGCATTAATTCAGCTGCCCTAGATTTTGAAAAGAACGATAACCAGAAACAAATTAAACTGAAATCTGAGTTGTGATTTGTAAAAATAGAAAATTTGTTTAAATAAAATTCTTTGCTAAGAATGCCATTAGTTCACTTTTTTACCATGTATTCCGGAGTCTTAGCCTCTATGCAAATAAATAGTTCCAACACAGATTTGCAAAAATTGGACAGACTTTCTGTACATATTTTAGGAGACTCAGAATTTTCACCAGCTTTAGTGGTTGTCCAGAAAATGTTGATCAAGCAATCTTTGTGTTGGTGTTCCTCCAACAGTAACCCTGATGTTTGCCAAATAACCTTAACTTTATGGCAGCGGCTAGGTGAATCGAGCTACTTTTGGTCTAGGCAGCCAGACTATATTTTATACAGACTTATGTGGCCTCATTCTTGATAGTTTCACTGATATCAGATTAATTTCGAGTCATGTGTTTGGAAGGTTGTGTGATAAAGTATAAATCTATCACATAATACTTTGTTAAGCTTTCTTAAGCATAAGTTGCATTGACTATTTGAATCACGTTGCATTCCAGTTTGTCATATAGCTTCGAGCACTTGTTATATCTCTCAGTTAAATTTTCACTTTCAATTTTCATTTTTATGAGTTTGTTAGACAATAACCATTTTCTCATGGATTTCTCCACTTCTACTTTTGAATAAAATGAATATAATATGACAATGTAGTTGAAAAAAAACCCAAGAAACCTCAGCCTATGATTTAATCATGATAATAATGATCTGGCTACCTAAACCAACAGTCCCTGAATGTTTAGGTTAATTTAAAAACTATATCTTCTTCTTAGAAAGCCAGATTTTGAAATCACTTTATTGGAATTATGCTTATTTGTCCCTGTGCCACAGCAAGAGATAGTGCTTCTTTATAAAGCATGGCTATTAGGGAGTGGTGTAGCCTATAATCTTGATAAAAAGGTGAAATGCTTATGAAAGTGTCGCCTCCGTTCAAATGACAAGTCATTTATTACTGATGAACCACCTTCTTTGGCACATTTACATCCTGAATCCTATATGCAAATGTCGGGCACCACCATGGTAGGCAAACAGTAACCATATTTAAACTATTTGGCAGCTTTCCAGCCAGCCGTACCTTCACTGGTATTTGAACCTTTCATGTCCTGCTTCCAAGGAAGTTGGATTCCACAGACTTTATCGTTATTTCCCTTTTTAGATAAAGTCCAAGATAACAAAATTGCAAGTAGGTTGTATCAGTTGGAATCCTCTGTCTTTATTGTTGTATCAATAGACTAAGGGGGACAATTCATATAAGTTGTAGATATGATTATATTTATAGGAGAGAAAAGAGTAGAAGTGAAATGTGCTGACTGTAAAGCTCATCTAGGTCACGTGTTTGATGATGGACCGAAGCCGACAGGGGTACGATTCTGCGTTAACTCGGCATCTCTAGATTTCAAGAAAGAAACAACCGTATGACAACGGTCATAATGCCAGTTGTGAGATTTGTTTGAATGTCTCAATGTTACCATGGTTACTGCTGATTTTTTGTCATACTACAGTAAATACATTGTGTATGCTATTGCGGAAGAATACCAGACCAAAAACAATGAATCTGTCACAGTGTATCACACTTGTTCACAGTTTCAAGGTCTGTCCGCTGCTGTAACCTGAATGATTAATTCTATCTGCGCACAGTATTATGATTTCCATAGCATTTTCAATATCAAATGACCATAGAACAATGGTTGACATAATATCTTTCAATATCACATGATAACAAGTTTATCCACAATGAATGGACACGGTTAAATTGACCACTGTGACAAGTGACCGAAACACTCTTTTAGTGTGGTCAGTTTTCTTTGGACAGACAAAGTGAAACTCATTGCAGTAAGTGCTCTTTATAGAGATGAACAACGTGTATGTACCTAAGCACTTTGTAATGCAGTTATCATCCTTTTCCTGATACAGGTGAGAGGCTGGGATCCTGTGGGCTTCCTACAGCCACTCTCCCCTGCCCCACCCCTGAGGGGAAAACAATGATAAGTGCATCATGTATATGGTATGCTATGTAAGTACATCTAACCTACAAAAGACATCAGCAGCATGTATTATCTATCTAGGTATTAAGACATTTTCCACATGTGTACAATGTATGAGTCATATACATGTACTGTTAAACATCTTTTAGCAAGACAGTGGAGGACATTATTGTAGATACTCCATCTAATGTTGGACACCTGTCAGAAAAGACTAATTATGGTAAAATTATACAATATATTTTGCTATTAAGCTTTGAATTTTGTCTGGAGTTTTCTTTAAATGTCTAAATGAAAAATCTTAGTTGAATTCAATGATTGTTGTAAGACAATTCTTTAAACTCGGTATCAGTTTATGTCATACAATCAAAGACATTAGAATCTTGACTTTTGCCATATTTGACCCGTGTGACAGGTGTCCCTAACTCATGTTTTCATGTCACACTGCTTTCCACTTATATACCAAAATTTTTGTTTGTTTCTTGTTAACAAGGGATCTGTGCAATTTATTCAAACAAATCTCATTCAACTGGCAGCCATTTTACTTATATGACATGTGTCATTATTTAGTAATTGCCTTATATAGAATAGATTATCTAGATACAGCTTAGGTACCAACAGTGTATTAATTAGTACAGATTTTTTCTTCCATTCTATTCCACTGTTCACTATTCAGTAAGCTAGTTTTGTATGAAAAAAGTAAAAAAGATACAATCCTAGATGTACATGTAAGTATAGGTTATAAGGTCTATTATACAAGACCAAACACACTTATTGCTAACGTTCCCTTGCAATAAGTGTGTATTTTCCTGTAATATGGACCTATAACCAGCTTACAGTTTGTCCAATCTGCTGACAAGTTTTGTATGGAAATATACAGTTCGAGATTTAGGATGTAGCTTGTTGCTGTGATGTCACAGTCCTATATAGTTCCTTTCATATTGAACAGATTGAGTCAATATGGAAAATACATCTTGCTTTCTTTAATGAAATTGGAGCATTGATATGGTTGAATCAGAAAGTAGGGCAAACTGTAAGAAACTTTGCAAGATCAAGATGGTAGCCTGTTGTAACTGTGGATACTGTTTTCATGATTGATAAATATTTAGAGCCTTATTTGACATAATATTTGTATAATTTTTATGCAGTTGTACACTTTAATGTACACACAATTCAACATTAATTTTTTAGTAATCATGAATCTAGAATTATTTACAGAAATGGACATTTATTCAGGGGAAGATTGTCACTGTAAGATGATTAGATTGTAACTGTAACTATCCACGGTAGGGAGAATTTACAGTGTATTAGGTTTATGAACTACAAGTTGGCAAACATAAAGCCCGCTTTTTATGGTTGGTAAATAAATTTTTAAAAGACTTTTCTGAATTTTGTACATAGATGTGTAATTTATAATATAATGGTAAGCATACCTTTGAGAGGAATAATTGTTAAAATGGAGATTTTGATGTGTTGTTTGTTTGAAGTTTTTTTTTGCAGATGAAAAAATACAATTTACTTTTATTTGAGTTTATTTTTGTTAACAAACAGAAGGAAAAGAATATGTTTGCATTGTCTATTAATATTATACACGGAATGTTTTATAAGTATAATCACTGTTTTGAATAGATTGTAGCAATAAACGATTTAGGACAGGGCTGTCTAATTAACTGGAGAACCAGTCATTGTTCAGTTATTAGCTCTCACTGGTTCAGGTTTTGCAGACTGAGATCTGTTATGAAATAATACATGACATGTTTTAATCAGAGAGACAGTGCCAGAACCTAACTACTGCTGGTTCCAGTCAGTTTAGGATGGCTTTCTGTCAGTCTCAAAAAGAAATTTCATAAAAGAACTAGTTTTTAGGTTATTTACATGTACCTTTCATTCTGTTAGATATGGAAATACAATTTAGTTTTTAAAGATAAGATTTTCACAAAGTCCTGGATAAGCTTTGTTCTAACTTTTACTTTTAATCTGGTACTATTCGAAGAACATATCAGCTTGATATATTGAAATTTTGCTTTTTGAATGTTCCTTTTGTAAGATGAATTTTCTTTTCCATATTTTTCATTTCCTATTCTAATATAAAGCCTTGATTTTATGCTGATTTACTTTACTGACTTTGATCAGCATAGTCAACTTTGTATGAAGTATTTAGCGGTGAATATGACAGAATGCTTTACCCGTGCCAAGATGATTATTTTTATAGGCTTTGTAGTTTTTTAAAACTTTTCTATGCTGTAGTTAACATTTGCTTTGTATCTTGCCAATGTCTGGTTTAGTTGCATGTACATTGTATTACATTGTATTACTGCCTCTTTATTATCTGTCAAGCAATCAAGGACGGAAAAAAATGTATAGAGAAAGGCAAGTCTCAGAGCTTTGATTACCTGTGATTGGTTGATTTTGAAATTTGAATTCAAAATTTTTAAAGAGGGGGGGGGGGGTGAAGACACGTCTTTAACCAAGTCTGTTGGGGGGGGGGGTTTTTTTAAAAAAAAATATATACAAATTGTCGGACGAAATTTCCAGGGTGAAGAGGCACAAATGGGGTTCCAGAGAAAAAATTATTTCCTTTAATGACAGTTTTACCATTATCAGTGTGATAATAAACTCTTTGGTTATTTGTGCATTTCCAGCAAAAAAACTCACCCAAGTTGTTTATTCAGAAACTCTTTGTGTTTGTAGGCCAAGGCAGGGATCATCAAATGAAGCCTGCTCAAGTAAAATATTGCGTTACATTGGTGTTTCAGATATAATGTCTGTAGATCCAGGTTTCTAGCAACATTATTTTAGTAATTTCCTAAAGAGTGATAAAGTCTGTTTGCTGGAAAAATGCTTCTTCAGTGTTCAATCAGTTGTGTTGGAAAAATCCACAGATTTGATATGGTATCGAGTGCACACTGTTAGCTCTGACAAACTGACAAAGACTTGACGTGTCACAGAAATGAAAAATTGTGCACTTTTTTTGAAAAACTAAAAATTTAATTACAAGGTGTTGCTTCTGTTTTGGTGTAGGAAGAAATGCTGATCCCCCTCAGGTAAATGTTGAACATACAGCATAACATGTGCAGAACATAATATTTTTTGTTGTTTCTTTTTTTAGTGCTCTAGACAATGGAATTTTCTCACTCAGGTGTTGTTAAGTTCAAATCATTAGGTTAGGCCGTTAGTAATTTACTGTGCCATGGTTTAAGAATGTTAATAGAGCTTCTCAAATTCTAAATCATCTTTGACCTTTGCAATGTTACAGATATAAGACAAGCTTGTTGGTTTCTTGTCTTACATTGTAATTATCCTTAACCATGATTGACCTAAATTTCTCAAGTGGACTTGTCCTCTCTCAGTTTGGACAGTACCATACTGCTCAGCAAATATTTATTGACTCAATATCATGGGCAGGTTACAATGATATGTAGGTTGATCATGGTCTGCATGAAGACAGGTTCATTTGATGCCAGGGTAAATATTTTAGTCCTTAAGATATTTTAATAGCACACCTGTAACCAACAGATAGTACTGTCCGAAGGAAAGGTTGATTGTTTCAATTAAAAAAATCAAGTTCAATTGTAGTTAAACTCCTTAATGTGTTTAAAGCTGTTTTACTGATTTTGTAATAAAATATATCTTCATTGATAAACTATCAAAACTGAGCTTTTAGATAGACATAATCAAATTTGTTGTATATTATTTCTTGTATACACTATAATCATGGGAAGCTTTTGTAGTCAGCTCATGTTGAACTATTTAGTGCAATTGTCTTATTATGTGATAGTAAAAGTGTCTAGGTCTTTTATCAAAATTATACGTGTTTATGTTATTTTGTATTCATTCAGATTCTTTAAGTATGATGTATACATGAAGGTAACACATCTTTACCTTGATATTTAAATGTAATGTATTGAAATTGTACATGACCTTGTGATATGAAGGAATTCAGTCATGCCTTAAAGAGAAGGATTTAAAAAATACATTGAATACTTAATCAGGGCTTCCTCTGCCATTTGCCTTTGTCACCAAATGCAGCAAATTATGCAGTGGTAGAAGAAAATTTAAAATATGTGACAATAATCCTTACATCAATGGCCTAATAAACTTGTGTTATTTAACTGAAAACAACTGTATTTGTTATGCATAAAAATGAAAACATAATTTTAACATTGGCAAAAAAGTGGAGACAAATTTTCAATATCCCAGAGGCCCTACGGGAGTTTAAAACTATTCATAACAAAAAGTGTTTAATATGCTAGAGACAAACCATTATATCAAAAATATAAATATACATGTTGGAACATTTTAAGTCAAAAGTCCAACTGAATCCTCTATACTAGATTTTCTAGTGTTGCAAATTCATGTATATTAGCAGCAGATTTGCTGTATTATTATTGTGTTTTATCTACTTAAATGCAGATGTAGCAGATTTTGTATCTTTATGTTTGGATGAAGTGTATATTTCTTACATCGTTAGAACAAAAGTTTTTCATTTTGAGCCTACTGTTGATTACAATTATTTTAGATACTTTTGTAGTCACACTAAAGAGTAATTTAAGTGACTTTACCCTTCAAAGTTATCATCATGACTATAAGAAAAGACATGTAATACTGATTTATACTCGGAGAAGAATTAGTCTGAACAAAGTATATGATCAAAACAGATTAAACCTTGTCAGAATTGATCATTGACCAGTTCACATATTTTATAAGGATTTAAAGCTGTTCGCTCTCAGATTTTGGTAAGAAAAAATAAGTTCTTCAAACTGTATGTAAATAACGTATTTTAGAACATATGGTAGTATAAAAGGGCTCCAGTATAAATTCATGTCATGTATATCTCTAAATTTTAAAAAATACGCTACCAAATTCAAAAGCATTGCAAACGCTTTTGAAATTTCAATATAAACATATAGTGTAGCGGTGCCGTGTAACCGACCTTTTCAATCGATTTCTGCAAATTCCTACCTAGATTTTTGCTTATTTTTTTCCCTAGCCTTTAGTTTTATATTTACGAATAAGAATGTCAATATTCTTGAAAAATATTTTTTTCAACAGTAACTGAGAGCGAGCAGCTTTAAAGGCAAAAGAAATGCAACTTTATCAGTTTGTTATCATTTGTAAAAAAGAACGGCAGCATGCAATTTTCATGAATTCTTGCAGGTGGTAAAGTTCACTATCGGGCTGCATAAAATTACCATGAACTAAAAAATGTAATGAATCGAAAACTGTTTTCAATTTGTCTCTTATTACCAACCTTGATCTACCCAAGTGCGTTAATTTCAAGTTCAAAGGTAAAGTTGCATTTCTTTTGCTAGTCAGCATATTTTCATTTCGGTGTGCCAGTAAGATAAGAAATTCCTTGTATGTTTTCATAGCTGTCATTGTATTACATCTTGTTTGACCATAGCTGTCATTGTATTACATCTTGTTTGACCATAGCTGTCATTGTATTACATCTTGTTTGACCATAGCTGTCATTGTATTACATCTTGTTTGACCATAGCTGTCATTGTATTACATCTTGTTGACCATAGCTGTCATTGTATTACATCTTGTTTGACCATAGCTGTCATTGTATTACATCTTGTTTGACCATAGCTGTCATTGTATTACATCTTGTTTGACCATAGCTGTCATTGTATTACATCTTGTTTGACCATAGCTGTCATTGTATTACATCTTGTTTGACCATAGCTGTCATTGTATTACATCTTGTTTGACCATAATGCAATAGCCATTCTGAACGTTAACACAACTGAAGGAAGCAATATCACTGTTAATCTACATTAATTCAGGAGCTTTCAGTCATGATATGTTACTTACTTACATTTTTTAAGTGTTTTTTATCAAAAATACCGGTATAATATTGTTAAGGCCTAAATTGCCAATTTATGTATACACTGGCTGAACAGGCTTGGCAGGTTGAACTATGACATTTTTGTGCTCAAATTTACTCTAATACATAGAATGTATGAATCAGAAGTGTTTCATAATGATGTTGGTAATGATACGTAAAAGCTGAGATTGAGCTCAAATAGAAGTTGCAATGGCAATTTTCACTATGATGATTTTATTGATGATTATGGCCTAAGTTAATAAAACGTCTCTGTAATTCTCAAATTACTGGCTTTTGATTGGCTGACAGAAAGCTCGGTTTGAAAACTGACCAATTAGCACACAGAGATTTGAGACTGTTTCATATGAGGAAATTGTCAAACACTTTGTTTCAGGGTTAGGTTGAGTGACACTGTGACTCGGGGACAGGGGAACTGTTGACCAGATAGATTTGGACAGAAGTACGCTTTAATATTTTGGAAAGCCTTGCCAAGTCTTGTGAATCTTAAATGGCAAAGATCTGTAATTCTTTATTTTGATATTAGACAAATTATCGTAATCCATATCCACTGTGCATTTTTCTCTTGATAGTTTTGAGTATTTTATTTTGTATGTGCTTTACGTATATATATTTTACATAATGATATGTGCTGATTTACTTGATTTTAATGATCTGATTTTTCCTCTGATATACCGAGTCTCGCCTCTTTCTTATATCCAGAAGGCAGTACTCTTATCAACTAAGTTTCACCATGTCTGTGTATGTAGAAACTGATGCATGATACAGTCAGGGGCTGGTAACTACTTGGGAATAGAGAATGATGGGAAAAGTACATCTATATTTATAAAGGTGTTGGGTTCAGTTGTGGTGTTTTTTAGGCTGCATCATTACTTAGGTATATGCCGCTTTGTAACTGGTTTTCAGGGCTGTTCTTTTTATTAGGTATTACTACAAAAGTTTATGATTCAGACAATTGTCATAGCAACAAGAGGAAGCAGTCGATGCAGAAACTACCACAACTAGAATTAGCAAAAGTGATATTTTGTAAGCTGGAATTACATTTATTCTCAGTTACAAGCAACTTACTGTATCACTGCAACATACCACAAAATTGAGCTTTTTATTAAACAAAACTGATTCTGTCTTTTTACACTCTGAGATAATAAAAATCTGTTTTATACTTTGTGTTACTTATTCTCTTTGTGTTACTTACTCTCTTTGATTGATTTACTCTCAGTCCTTTAAGACATGATGTCTTGTTCGTACTGTCATTATAGTAGAGTTAGTATTTTCACATTTGATGTTTAAGGTCCCAGGAGCACAATTACAAGTAGCTCTTATTTTACAAAGAATGATGTCTTACCAGTGGAAATAACATTTCAACCAAAACATTCCTAACTTTGCCTTTTCAATAGAGAAGTACATGTTAGAAATACAAAATGTATAACTTGCAGAATTTTTTTACATTGAAAATGCAAAAAATAAGAAATACTTTCTGGCAACTCTTTTTTTCGAAGAAACAACTTGAATAGAAAAGAAAGGTATATGTCATCATTGTTTTAGAGTGAATAGAACATGTTTATATCATTATCGTACCAGTATACTTATTTTAGTATATCAGTAAATTCAAAGTGAACCTGATGTACCCTTTTCATTTCGAGGTCAGATCACAGTGACAATAACCTTAAGAGTAGAACAGTGTCCAATTAACGAAGACAACGTTTTTCCCTAATTTCATCAAATTTGGTAAGAAGATTACTCTTACCCAGCAAATTGTACTTTATCCATTTGTGCCCAGTATCTATTAAGATAGATATACGTTTTCAAACAGATACGCTCCAAAGCAGACGACAAATAAAAAGTCGTCTGATCTCCTAGGAGTTATGTTGTTTACCTTTTTTTGATCGCAATTCTGCAAAACAAGAAATAGACATGTCTAAATTGGAAGTTTGGAGTTCCCTATGTTAAAATCTTGTGTAAAAATGTGTTAATTTTATGGTCATTACGTCAAATGTCGAGAACATGAGGAATGGTTTCATATTAATAACTAGAGAATGATTGGGCGTAGATTCATCAAAATGTGAAAGCTGGTATTGTAAAAACACTGACGAATAAAGGTCAATGTCATGGTGACATTTAACAAGAGCTGTCAGTAGGACAGCGTGCTCGACTTTTTTAGTGCTTGCCAATAAAACAAAACTTTGACAGTTAAGGGCACACAAGACTTTAACTAGGAATTTCTAAGTACAAATCAAGAAAATTTTTCACAGAGTTATCTTCTTTTGCTTACAGATAGGTCTTACGATGGTACATAAGTACTCCAACTTTCAAAGTAATATCTCAAATGGTTAAGTTAACAAGTGGACAAGAATGAAAATTTTAACTGAGTTTCTAAGTCAAAAAGGGCCATAATTCAAATAAAATCCTTGACAAATTACCTTCTCCTGCCAATTTTTGGGAATCATGATGGTAAACAAGTATTCCAACTTTCAAATTAATATCTCAAACAGTTCAGTCAAAAAGTGGACTGGTACGAAAAACTTAACCAAGATTCTAAGTCGATAAAAGGCCTTAATTTTTAAAACAAATCCCTGACAGAGTTACCTTCTCTTGCGTACAGATGGGGGTAATGATGTGAAATAGCATTAAAAAGTTGCAAAGCAATATCTCAAAGGGTTAAGGCAATAAGTGGATTTTACCCATATTCAATGTATTTTCTAAGTAAAAAGGGGCATAATTCTGTCAAAAACCTTGACAGAGTTATGTCCTCTTGTCTGTTGATGAAGGTCGTGATGGTAAACAAGTATGGTTAGTTTCAAAGCAATACCTCCAATGGTTTTGAAATAAAGTGAGGTGGTACGAAAAACTTAACCAAGCTCAATACACTTTCTAAGTAAAAAAAGGGCCATAATTCTGTCAAAAACCTTGATAGAGTTATGTACTCTTGTCTGTAGATGGAGGTTATGATGGTAAACAAGTATGGTAAGTTTCAAAGCCATACCTCTAATACTTCTGAAATAAAGTGGGGTGGTACGAAAAACTTAACCAAGGTGTGACGCCAACGCCGACGCGAGTAGGATAGCTCCCCTTTTCATAGAAAAGTCGAGCTAAAAATTAAAAGGTGTCGAAACATTGAACAAACTATTGCATCGTATATTTTCGTATATTATTACTGTTATGGTACTTTCGTCATGAACACTTCACTGACTGAAGGGGCGAAGGAATGATTTCTCCAACGACCATCGTTTTGATCATCACAACCAGCATCCTGCTTAATTCAAAATGGCCGCCTACATGATCCTCCATTTTGGATTATTTCAATCTTCAATTACTTCACATTAATACTCCGAATTTAGATTTGTTTTCATCAATGTGTTCCCTTAAAGAGTTATTTAAGTTAATGTCAAATTATTCTCTAAATTGCTTTTCCCTTTAAGTTACCATGCCTTCCTGTTTTCAAAGCAAGCCTTTGTATATACATGTACAAAAGTCGTGCAGAACATTTCTAATTTTAATCTATTCACCAGGGATCAATAATTTCGTACTAAATAATATCTGGAGTGTTTTTGGCAAACATATTTTTAAGATAAAATATATTCAAAAGCATTTTTTGGCCTTTTGCCAATTATTGGTTGATCTACAAGGAAGATCTTGAACTTGTATATGTACCCGGTTTACTAAACAGTTCAATATTTATTATCTTATTGTTCTTTAAAAATTCAAGCGATTTTACGTTATATGTAAACGAAAGAATATTTGTTGGATGAAACGGTTCAAATGAAGTTTTGATTTTTGGTAAGACAATAAAGTAAAATGGATGTTTAGTAATTTGGTAAGAATTTTAAATTTCGTAGCAAAACAGGAATTGTAGTTTCATATAAGGTAAACACTGAATATAACGACTCCGGATATAGCGAAAAAAGGGAACAAATTAAAATGGTCCCAAGGAATTCGTTATATACATAGTTTACTACAGGCTGATACAATCGGAACTCTAAATTAACAGTCTACTTGCAGATGATTATTCTTCACTGTAAGAAACTCCCAATCTGCTTTAATAAAGGTAGATATCGAGAGACATAACCTTTTGCGTTTCAGGCCAATAACTGCACTGGAAAAACATGACTTCGAAAGTGTCTTAGTTCCAGGGATACCCCTAGCTGTTTTACATGTCTGGTGTTTAGTATCAATAAATTGGACCACAGTCTCACCCGAAAGGCAGTGATCCCTTTTGTAAGCGTGACGGACATGCTTAAGCTATTTCTATGGTTAATTAGACATGGCTAATTAAAAAAATCCTATCCTAAAGTAAATAATTCTCACAGAGAAAAGAGCGGATCAGTGGTCTAGTGGTTAACAATTCAGGGCTCGCAGATTCGGGGCATACTCTACCAACATAACTAATGTTTTTTCCGATGGGTGTTATCCGATGTCCTTTGTATCGGAACTGTACACCGGGCATGTAAAAGAAAAAGGGGTGTCTCTGGTACTGGGACAAATTTCTGTTTCTTACACTACCCCCCGAAACCTCTTCTTCGGGGCGTTGGTCATATGGAATATCCAGTACCAACGGTAAAACTCTAAATACAAGTACATATATCAGAGAGACAGTGTATATCTTTCTATGTGGTGTGATACAAAAGGGAAGTTAAACACAGTCAAGTAAGCCGGTAAAAATAAATGTTAAAGATAGTAACTTATTCAACTAACCTGAAATGTCAACGTATGATGAGAAAAGGTTTATAAATATATGTACTTTCACAAGTAGTACGAGGCAGACGTTTTCTCAGATACCTACCTAGATCTATTATCTTATGTATATGCATAATAATAGATTTATATTGATGTCATGATATCACACTATTGTTTTGAGAAAGGCGTAGCAAACACTTTGATAAAACATTATTGTGGTGTAAATTTTGTTAACTGGTTGTATGCACCTTACTACTGTAATCATTTGCTGTCGATAAAAATATCCTTCATGGAAATACATTCATGAAGAATATTATGTTTCCTTGAAATATCACATTACCACATAAATTTAACATTTATATAGTTTGGTTTATACTTATCAAATGTGAAAAATCGGAATACCCTAATACAATATTAGGTTTAAGAATTTATTAACTTGCCCGAATTTCAGATGTTGTATTGTGACAACCTGTAGGATGCACAGATAGCCTATACATTCACGTGAACACTAAGATAATAGTTTGGATATCAACGAAGTTTTCACACAGTACATGACAATGAAACCAAAATACTCGAAGCAACGCAGAGAGACAAACCAAGAAAAGAAAGATGTTGATTCAAGCGAAACAGATGACCAAAACAGTAATAAAACTCAACGCCCCGGATCGTTACACAGAAAAAAAGAACGAACACCCACTTTGCAAAAAAGACAAAACAGTTCCGAATGTAAACAAAATGGCGCGAGGGATAGCAAAGACGATACGGAGGACGAAGAGCTCAATGAAAACAACAAACAGTCCGCAATACAGAATCAAAGCACACCCCGACACCGAGAGTCACGAAGAAAACTGTTAGAAGCAAATGATCACTATTTTACTCGTCAACAAGTCCTGGAAAATCAAAACAACTGTACCAGAACTACACTAGATGTACCTAACAAACACGTTAATGAGATAGATCATGAAAACAAAAGAAATGAAAGTCTGAAAGAAGGAGTTAGAGAGGCTTCAAAAAGAAAAAGAAAAAGAAAATCTAAACATAAGAAGGCAGTCAACGAACACCATGAAGACACGGCGCTAGGAAATTCAAGAACCAATACGCAAAGAAGCAGAGCCGATGAAAAATTGTCCGATGCTTTGAAGAATAGGGTATGTAGACATTGTGAAAGAATACAACAGTGTAAAGATCAGGAATCAAGACTTTAATCTTTTTTTCTTTCGACTAAAATGTAGTCCAAAACTCGTTTTATTGAATGGTCAGTTTCGAAATTTAGGACACTGTGTATCCAATCAGCATTCAGAGATTTTGCACTGCTGTCTGGGACAAGTTCGCAATCTTACTTTAGCTTAGTGTAACAACTAGGCATCTATAGAAGGGAGGATTTTCGTCCTCTAAATATTTCGTTATCAAGGCCCTGCCCTTTAATATTTACTTCTCTCTTCTTTGCCCTGAACAAAACTGAAGTTTATCCTGTAAACTAAACACCAGTTATAGATTAAATAACAATAAAAATCGGGGGGGGGGTCTAAAAAGTAGACATATCAAATAGTCTTGAATAAATAAAGCTACATTTTGAAATTAGATAATACGGTGCATAAACCAAGATACACTAAGCAATTAATAACATGACCTGTCCGAACATGACCTGTCCGAACAAAAAGAAGGGCCCTTTCCAGCAGCATATCCCTTCTATTTTCAAATCTAGGCTAATTCACTCTCTGCTCCATGTAAATCATACTCTGCTCCATGTAAATCCTTACTCTCAGCTGTGAAATTTATGTATTCTAGCATGGTTCGATCAATTTGTGTGTAAAAGAAGGAAATGGAGCGTCGATCCGTAATTCCGTCAAAATTCCGTTTTCTTTCTTTGATATTTGGTCATGTTATAATCGAAATATCTTCTTAAGCGTTGTTAATTGTCTGATAAACACTCTGGCCTATCAAAGTAAGTGTAAGTGGGAGTAAAGGGTCAATATGTGCTTATCTATGTATAAGTATAGCTTAACGGCATGTATCATTTTAAATAATATTTGCCATAAAAGAAGACAATGGATAGGGGTTGTAAAATGATGTTTACCATGGTGACACAGTTAGAAGAATGAAAGTCAATCTGCTAAATACTTGTATAGATTTTGTTCTTTTCTCTGCTTTCAGAAGGCATTTATCTCACCCTGTTAATTCATTCTTTAATATAAGTAAACACTGTATGTATTAATTCGGAAATACATTTTTTCAGATCAGTTCAAAAGACAACAAAGACAACAGTAATGATTTACAAACTGCCAAAAGAAACAATTCGTTTGAAGAAGACGATGACCTTTTACTGCACCAGAAGGAAAGAGCAACACACAAGGTACCAACAACATCATCGATAAAAATGCAAGAGCAACTGATACCAGATATTTTTGCGACTTTGGTACACATGAAAGGAGAGAATCTCTCGTTGGCAGACGTGACAGACATTATGAGAGATCATTTACATATCCAACTTGATTATAGTAACCCGGAAGAGTTACTTTTTATAATTGAACAATACGAAGAAAAGTTTGACATTGTCTTCAGTGCCGGTGAACCATTGATCTCACCTAAGACGGACATCGCAATTTGTCCAATATTCACAAATGATATACGTAAAAGCCACGTTTGTTCTGATTTGCACATATGCAAATACTTCTTACTCAGTAAATGTCCCAGAAAAACGTGTAAATTTGGTCATAACCTGTCTTCAAAACACAACAGAAAAGCCTTCAAAGGTCACGACCTTGGTGGACTCAGGAAAGACTGTATAATGATCTTGATGAGAAATTTTGGGAGTCGGAACAACTCAACATTGCCACTTCTTTGTAAATTTTACAACAATGAAGGGAAATGTAAGAAAGGCAGTAAATGTATGCACTTGCATATGTGTAAAAACTTCATAAACGGTGATTGCAAGTTTGGAAAGAAGTGTATAAGGTGTCATAACATACAGGACAAGCAGCCTAGATCTGTTTTGGAGAAATATGGTCTGATTCCCGACAGCTATAATTACAAGACGATAATTAACATGATAAGGGGCACCTTGTACCAAGGAGGAGTTCTACTGAAACGAGACCTAGAGTCCACTAGCTGTACCAGAATGTACCGACGACAAGAAAAAAATTCACAAGAAACGCCTGAATATACGTCAAGTCAAGTTACATCCAGGTATGAATCAGAAGATAGCTCTGGAAATGACAGTTTAAGCAATATTGACAACGAATATGCAGAACAAGAATTGTATAGTCTATCTGACGAGGGTGAATGTGACAACTCGGATTCAAGTTTGCAAGATTTTCAGCCAACATATAATATGGTTCGAAATCAGCTTCAGCTTGCACATCCGGCGAGCCTACATCGCTCAAAAGAGTGCAACAGCCCAGGATATGACTGCCAATCCAGGGCAAGGCCTGGGTACCGAACACACGGACAAGATGAAATGAAGATGACATTTGAATGTATGATTAGATTTACGTATTTGTTTACGTTTAATTTAAGGTCAGCTTAAAAAGATCTTAAATGTAATTGATTTTTTAAACACTCTTGTAGGATATGCTATGAATTCCTATCTGGAAATGCTTTAAAGAAAAATAGGTAGAGACTGTTGAGAATTTCTAAATGCAAAGCTAAAACACGATTGATATTTCATGTATGTCTTACGTGCAAATTGTCTGTTAAAACCATTATAAAAATATGATTAGTATGTTGTAATGAATAAAAACTGAAATGCCTCTATCATGGAGTAAGTGCCTTCGTGATATATTCATCATGACAAACGTTAAATGTTATAACATGTTTCACGTAATTCATTCCGCAATTCAATTACAATTCAGCACAAATCGAGAACAAGATATTCCGGGTACGGACGATGAATGGGCGGTGGCAGATAACTAATAAGCCAGGTTGCTGGGCAGATATGGAAGGAGGGGATTCGGAGGAACTTTTACAGTTTCATAAGGACTTTATCAGCTTTGCTGAAGAAATTCTCTCGAAAGCACAACGCTAACAGGTAAATATAAAGCTCTAGAATCTGAGGTCACGGTTAATTTAATTGAATATCAGGTATCATAATATTATTTTCCAAATTACTATATCGGTCAAAAACAAATTGTAACGTTTACACGTGTAAACGGAGCCTTGTTGATTACTACATGTACATTACAAGTACACTACAAGTACACTACAAGTACACAACAAGTATACTACAAGTACACTACAAGTACACTACAAGTACTCTACTAGTACACTACAAGTACACTACAAGTATGCTACAAGTACACTACAAGTACACGTTTATAAATTTTACTCTTCGTAAAAACGATCTTAACACTGAAAGACAGTTAATTGATTATTTTACATCACTTGGAGTTCAAATCATTTCTGTTTTAGATGGATCAGGTAAAGAAACATGTTTTGGTTGTTTCATATTAAGTAGGCTTCTGTAGTTTCTGTTACTGCAATGCTCATTATTGAAATGTAAAAGGATTATTTATAGTGTTGAAATTGTCTTTCGTTTGACTTCTAAATGGTGGTTGTATAAGTATAAAGGGATCCGTTTCGTTTCGTTTCGTTTCATGTGGGTGTAAACTTGTGCAGAATTATACATGTCAACGTTACAGTCCCAGTCTGAACGCAAAGAACTATGGGCTGAGCGTATACAAGAAGTTTTAAGGGAACAAAATATGTTAACAATTTCGAACATACATTAACTATCAGCTCATTTTTTTTTGCGGTACTCGAAACTTAATTTAAAATCCAAAATTTTGATATTTCAAAAGATATACTTTTAGTTATGAACTTATTTCTCCGACGTTTCTTTTTCAGTTAACTTGATGTCTCTCCAAGATCTCCATGGTTACGTAGAATGTTTCTATATGTTGTCAGATGCTCTTATGGGCCTTGATTGATGAATAAGCAGAAAGGAGACTTGAGATTATTGTTTTTATTTCGTACACTGACGAGGTTTTACTGGTATCTGCTGTCGAAATTCAAGGCATCAAAGACAAATTGTCTTAGGATCAAATTGTTTTGCAAAACTGATTGGGTTTGAATTGTTGACTTGGAGACGATTTTTTTATTTCAAACATTGGTTCTTGCAGACATAAAGGAAAATACGATAACTGCAAAAAATGGATTACAATGCAATCAGTGTAACTCAATATCTCGAAATGGCCATATTTGCGAAAGATTAAACCAACATATGGTGAAGTATTGATATCAATGAATTCTTTACAAAACCTGATGAAATAGTAATAGTGAATAAACTGTTGCTACGTAACGGTTTAGTTCGATTCAGTACATTGTAATCATTCTAAGCATATAAAGATGTCTGTTTTATCCGATTTTATAAGAAGTCTGTTCCAAATTTTTATTTCCAGTAGCTCCCACACATACAGTACAGTGATATTTTCCAGTAATCCTTTCAGAACCACATTGTCTTTTCTCTCAATTAAAATCTTAAAATTGTCACAGGATAAATCAGCACATTAAGTTTCAGTCATTAGCGCCATCCCGGAAATGCCACCTCCAAATCGAGGTGAAGCCAGTTTTTATAGGCCAGAAGCATGTCTCTTTTGTCGCTCAGTATTTTATTCTTTTTTTATGGTAGATCTTATCATGAAGATTAGCAAAGGTGATTCAGTTTTTAGTCTGTAATTATGTTGATACGAGGAATGTTCAAATATGAATGCATCTAAGCACATAAAAATGTATCCTTGATAGATTTCAATGAAAATTTTATTTTGTCCCCTCGAAGTATTCACCTCCAACAGATATGCAAAGTTTCAGTCTTCTAATCTTATCCTTGAAGGCATTTTCATAGTCTTTTCTATGTATACTATGAAGACAGTGGAATAATGCAGAACCGATGTGTTTGCGCTGGACAAATGTTCGACCAGAAAGGTATCTTTTGAGCCTTGGGAACAAAAAGAAGTCACACGGGCAAGGCCAGGCGAATACAGGAGTGAGGGAGCACAACAACATTTTCCTGCTTCAGAAAGTCATGTACAATAGACGCCTTGTGCGATGACGCATTGTCATGTAGCAATCTGACATTGGCAAAACCATTTGCAGGTCTTCGATTTTTTAAATATTTCTTCAGTTTTCGAAGACCTTTAGTCTTGTATAACTTCGCATTTAGGTATAGCAACCTGAATGGCAGGACCCTGATTTGTGAAAAATATGGCATACATTACCTTCTTGACACTCATGGTCCGCTTTGCAATGCATGATCTTTTGCCAGACTTTGTTGTCCATATTTTGTTCTGAATCTTTCATTTTCGCGCATTGCACGTGTGCCTTTTTCTGCTCATCTGTCAACAGATGGGGAATCCATCTAGCACAGATCTTTCTCAATTTCAAATAACGTTTCAGAATTGCATGAGCTGCTCCTAATGAGATGCCAACTATACTAGCTATTTGCCTAGCGGTGTATCTTGCATCAGTAGCAACTATTTCTTTCACTCAAGCAACCATCTTGGCAGACGTTGCTGTTTTCGGCTGACGGCCATGTGGTGCATCTTCTGTTGAAATTAACCCACATTTGAATTACTTAAACCAACGAATAACTGTCGAAAAAGACATTTCATTATGCCCATAAACAGAACATATTTCATCAAAAATGTCTTTACACCCTATGCCAAGAATACAACGATTCTTAATATAGGACCGTATTTCAACGGCGTACGCTGACCTTCTTCCAACCATTTTTGTTTTAGTATACACGAGTAGGTAATGTTTAGCGAGCGGTAGACACTGCTAAAGTGAACGGATTTTAATGGGTGTGGTATCAATGTAAAGCTAACATGTTTATCTACCCAATAATATTGATTTCCTCATGATTTTCTCATTATTAAGCAAGATAACGTTCTAGATGCATTCATATTTGAACAATCCTCGTACTATATAGTTTTGAGCAGATATCAGGGCATTGAGAAGCTATATTGTTCACTAGATCTGACTATATTTTCAGAATAGAACTAAGAAATGAATAATTAAATATTTAAAAAACGAATTTACTTTCTAGTACATTAAATAGTGAATTTTGGGTATTTATTATTACCAAGCTACATAAGTGAAACTCTAGATTAAATACAATGTAGCTGATAGTTTTGGCAAATTATTGTCAGATATTAAAATAGTAGAACATATATAACTTTTACTCACGGTGATATTATATAATAGTCTGTGATAGGTTGATCAATAGTCTCTTATAATTCTTATATATGAATGGCTATGTACAATTTAATAGATAAAATGTATTTTAACATGATTTTATATGCTGAATGTTGTACATGGAAGAGACATAAATAAATACATACATAAATAAATAAATAAATTAATATCTGTCATTTTCACATTCTTAACAGTGTCTGGGGTCGAGTGGTTAGAGTCGCCGACATAAAATGTAGCTTCTCATTGATTAAGGGTCGTGAATTCAAGCCCTGCTACCGATCATATGTATGTGAGAAAGTTGGCAATTTCTTACGGAGGATAATTTTGTTTCTAGAACTTGTTCTTCTCAGAAACGATGGTAAGGAAAACTGTCCGTCTGTAAAACTTACTGAAATGCAGTTTAAGCGGACGTTAATCCTTGAGAAAATGAAACGAATGTTAAATTCTTTCCGGTCTGAAATTTGGAAACATTAAAACTAAAATCATCTTCTCGAAAACGCTACGGTATGATGCTTACTTAAGGAAGACCGTGCATTTTAGTCCGATTTGCACTCTTACATGTTAGCACTTCTATATTTAAAGTGTTGTTCTCCTGTCTGTAACTCTGTTAAAATTTAATATCTGGAATGAAACATTCGCCATTTTTTATATGTTCTTGCTTTTGTAATTGGGCGTCTCAGATAACCTGAATAACCATACCACGTGACTGATGACATCACACCTATGAAATCCCGTGATACGATTATTCTGTGTAATATATCTCATCATATTTGTTTGCATTATTTCGGCGTCAGTTACAATTTCGTTTATACATCCAAGAAACTGATACTTTAAAAACATATATGACTAGTTTTAACAGGTAAATTACTCAACAAATTTGAAAGGATTTAGTTGTATAAATAACAGAGATATATATCAAGGTAGGATTTTTTTATTGAATATTAAAGTTTTCGCCAGGGTATTACGAGAGTAAGCTCAGTTTATTTGAAAAGTACTTTATATTAACCGATCCATAAAAATGAGCAAAGTCTTTGTTACCCAAAATATAAAAACATGTATTAATTTTCATTTTAAAGTTTCTGAATTTCAAGAGAAAAGCTGTAAAACTCTTCATTAAAAGTCTGAACAAGGATTTTTGAAACAACGGGTATTTTTACTGGAAATATTTGATCAGCGTTTGGTACATTTGTATTTTCTCCAACTACCGATATTATGCAGAGCATTTGGGTGAATTAATATAATACTTCCACCCGAAAATGGGATGGTGCCGTTGTTAAAAACATGGCAGACATATAGTTTGCCGTTTACGCAAACATGTAGCGTAACCTTTCTGTTTTGTTTTCGTGAAAGCAGTCAAATATTCTCCTTAAACAATATTTAAGATACTATCAATATCTCTTTTGACATCCTTTACAATGATAGCCCCTTTTATGTAAATAGTCAAAAGGTTAAGAACAATATTTGTGTAAAGTTTATACTGCATTTATGATAAAAAGAGATGAGTTTAGAAATTGATTACTACAGTGAATGTTAATAATATGGGGAATTTTCTGTTTTACACTTACAATAGACAACATTCCACCAGCATGTAAAATGTTAAATGATTCTTTACATCACAAAGTCTTTACTATGAATTTTGAACCAAATAGTTTTAAGCACCAACAAGAAAGGCGTGGCTTAGTGATAAATGTAGATCAAACACGGAGTCATCTAGAGGCTAAACTAAAGAACTTTAAACAAGTCAAATGTTTGAACGCCGCCAAATGGAGTGGGGGTTGCGATAAGTAGTAATGTTGGATTTAATGTATGGTGATTAACCAAACCTAATCTTTTTGCACTCTAATTTTGTATATGGCTGACCATTTGTTAATGTTTAATGCTAAAAAAAGATGATTCTACGTCAAGTCTATAGGCATTGTTTCCTCTGTATGAATTATTAAACTATTGAAATAATAATTATTTTTTTTTATTTTCCTAAGTTTAGAATTTTAACATATAAATTTGCTTCAATTTATATTATTCTTGTACGAAAGAATAATATTTCCAAGATATAAATGAATTTGTTCCCACTATATAAATAAAGTTAATTCCACTCCGGCGAGGTTTCGATCTCTGATTTCCCGCGTGCAAAGCGGGGATACCCGCGTGCAAAGCGGGGATACATAACATTGCGCTATTGAGGCATTGAGTTTCAGAGGGTATAACTTCGTTATTCACCAATACAGACGTTTGTTGGCGGTACAAATGTATGTAAACAAACGAATTTAACTTCTCAGACACTTTAAATAAGAAGTGGACACATCATAAACTTGGTAGTTTCGTAAAGTATATTCAACAAATATGTTAGTAGTCATTCGTTTAAAATCGGCTATTTCCGTAAAATTTAGACTGGTTCGCGATCTCAAATCAAAAGACCGCTTGTTACAAAAGAACACACTGTGAAATCAGTCTACAGTCTAAAAGTAGTTACGTCACCCCATGGAAATTTTACTTACTGCATTCCAATATACACGCCACCTCCAGGCGGCGTGTAATAACATTGAAACCCGGTCAGTTGATATTGCTCCCTCTTTTGGGTTAGTTCTCTGTCCAGCCTCTAACTCATGATTACATACACACGACTTTCATTTGATTTGATTTGATGCAAATTTTATAAAGGCCGTCCATAAGAGCAAATATGTTAGCTTGAATTTGTGGATGAGACCTCAGCATGTCTCCCATCATGCCTATACATATCAAAAGTCCAGAATAGGAGAGATTTACCGGACTGCAATTTCCAGCCAGTATAGGGGTAAGGGGGGGGGGGGTGGGGGTTGGTGTTTTAGCCGTTTTTTTAAAGAAAAGATATTTTAAATTTGGAAGCTAATAAAATATATTTTTCGTTATTTCTTTATAAAAAAATCGCGAGCGAGTACTTCACTGTTTTCATAAATAGCATCAACAAGCCGTTACGAAAATTTTAAAAGGTTATTAAAACGGTATTTCTTAAAATTGTAAAAATATGAGTGAAGAGCATGCTTTTGTTTAAAACCTGAAGAAAAAGTTACAAAAATCAAAACCTTTCCGTACATAAGCATGTAAAACAACGTGCCCACCGCACTTGCCGTGTGACGTCACGGCGATCACCCCTATAGCCAAAGGTTGAATTTGATTGGTTGCCAAAGAGTAGGCCAATCACGGCGACCAAAGAGATCTAAGTGTGATTGACCTAGCACACGACTTTCAGGTTAACTTTTGCATTGAAATATACAGAGATTAGGGCGGAGCTTCTCTTTATGATGTCATAGTCTTACGTCCTATGTGAAAAACAGACACTGATTGATTGGATTAGAAAGTAGGAAAAACTGAGATACGCGGTAGCACTTTTGTTTTCTAAAATAACTTCTATTTGTTTTGTATACCTTCATGTAAATACAGATACAGTGAGCAGGTCATTTTCTGTAAATAGCTATATATACACCCACCACATAAAAATCTATTTATGAGCAAAAGTGGAATTCCACCGTTTTCAGAAAATGCAAATAGTAGCTAAGTATATTAGACAATTTACAAAGAAGATAGGTTATTAGTAATACATTGCCAGCAGAGGTAAGTCAACTTTTGTTGAAAATAATATGTTCTTTTTTATACGAGTAAAGTACATCGTAATAATATATCTTAGTGTAGATTATTTACGTAGAAGTTTTTTTAATACACACAACGAACAAATTTATGGCCAATAATTTCTGAAGTTGTCCTATTTTATACTGCAATTTAATGAAGCTTTTACATGTGCTTTGTAATCAGTAAATACATTTTGTATGCACCTATTACAAATCACATGTACTAAATGCTTTGCTTTTGCTTTGTAAGGTGAAAATTTAAATTGTATCCATATTTAATATATGTACAATATAATATATTACGTACGAAACACTATAGTTTTCCATTTTAGATTATTTATAAATTTACCTTGGACGATCCAATAACAAACTTTTTTGTTTTACCAGAGTATGTACATGTAATATTTTCATCAATTTCTGATATTTGTTAAAAAAGTAAGTCGATGCGTCGGAAATAAGCGTGGGAAACCAATTGCATGGTAGGATGGGACCCTTATGCCCAGTCCATTTTAATGACAATTCATTCTCAAGAAAATTCGTCATAGCCGGTTAAAGTTTTGAACAACGATAAAGACACCAGCATTGTTTGCAACCACGGGAACGGACAACCGGTTAGACTTACAGACGTGTCTGAGACATTTTTTTCTTCCTAAAAATACATTGAATGAATAGCTTATCAGAGTTCACTGAGTCATTTTATGACATTTAATTCCCGGCTGCAAAACATTTCTAAAATTAAGGTTTGTGTTCCATTTAATTGTGATTATTGAATATTTATCGATCAGTACTTTTTTGGAAATAGGAATATAAGTATTGTTAACAAACAAAACAGAAGTTTACGTTATACATAAACATTTTTATGAACGTACAGGTCACTAGGATTGTCAGCTATGTGGTTAACTATAAAAAATTCCAGCGATATCTTTAGAAAATACAAATGTAAACACAATGTAAGATATAACAAATAAGGAAAGATAGATTATAACCTGGTATTTTGTAATGAGAGGTAAGTTGTCCTGATAAAATGCGAGCGGTAGCTAAATATAAGACAAATCACAGGAAAGATAGATTTATTACCAATGGAGGTAGGTGTTACTGTTTTAGAAAAATAGTACATACATATTTTTGTTATATGGGTGAAATATATCGCATAGTCATATTGCTTCAATTAATTGATATAAGAATTAGCTGATTGTATAGACCACCGACCAGACGTACCATTTAAGTTCTCGGCGCCTTTTTTTCTTATTTATTTTACACAACCACAAATCATTTATATTCAAAACATACACAAAAAAGCTTTATATAACGTTGCAATTTACACGGTATCCAAATTTAATCAAGGCTGTACATTACAGAAACAATTATTTCTTTCTTATATTAAAGCTGCCTTGATTCCTGTGAAAAAAATTCTCAAAAATGATATATTAAAATATAGAATGTAAAAGTAATGGCTAGAAAGCCTATAATCAAGAACACAAGTAAAAAATTCTAAATAACAATTTGTGAAAATCTGAAAATAGTGGTGAGCTTTGACGGCATCGCTACAGTATACAGTACATATATATTTACATTGGAATGTAATTATTTGAATCGTTCTAAGATATGTAAATTTCAGAAAGTTGAAGGAAACTTTTTCTCACTAAAATCTTACAGCAAGCAGCTTCAAATGTTATCTAAAACTTAGAAAACATGAAAACATGACTGATTTACTTTTCACAAACAATAGAAGACCTTCTTATCTTAGATTTAATGCAGTTCATCAGGTTTTGATATTCATTAAAAAATTGCAGTCGAGGTGTTTGTTTGTTAATTTGTTTTGCTCTGAATCAAGTCAAAAATTAATACACGTTAGAAAGTCATGCGTTTCAACCTCATCACTTTCTATTTTAACTGTCTGCTTGCTATCGTACTTAGTTTAAATCTTTGTCTTACGGTAGCGAAAAATGAAAGTAAAAAAGCGAAAGTGAAAATGGTTTGCATCAGTTATCGTTAAAATAAGAACAGTGATATAGTTTCTCATAAAACCAAAAATCAAATATAAAGACTCTTGACATAACATTTATTTCTCGGCTGTATTAGAATTTTATTTCTAAAAATAAGGTTTGTATCGATCTATCTAATAGTGATTATTGAATATTGATCATATAGCTTTCTGAAAATTGTTTTGTGAAGAAACAAGTTAAATACAAATGTATGTAAGTTAATAGTTTATCCGAAATGTGGTAAAGTCGAGAACATTGGAATTCCATGACATTTTTGCAAAACACGAAACCAAATATAGGACATTACAAGGAAACCTACACCTCCTACAAATTTCCCGCCGAGTAACCTCTTTCTATGA
Organism: Saxidomus purpurata; assembly: GCA_022818135.1. NCBI lineage: Eukaryota > Metazoa > Mollusca > Bivalvia > Venerida > Veneridae > Saxidomus > Saxidomus purpurata. Next base: position 508,614 of record JAFMSR010000015.1, read on the forward strand.
TAAATAATTTGAGGTGAGAGGAATGGATATGGTTTAGGTTCTAATTTAATAAAATATTAGTAATTATAACGTGTTGATGGTTATCACGTGTACTTTCTCTGTGTTAATGTCGCACTTCTACTCTAAAAATCTGAAATTGTATGCAATTTGAATCAATTCAGTTCAGTATTTAAGGAGTTCTGGCCCTGACAAGAAAAAGTAATAAAGGGAGATAGGGAGATAAATGAAAAAGGACAAACTACAGTTAAGGTCCTTGTACACTGCACTTTCTTTCAATGTCTTCTCTGTGTGTGTAAAGCTTAAACAAATTCCCATGACTACTTTCGGAGTTATGTTCCGGACAAAAGTGTTATATACAAACCCATTAAGAAGAGATACCTAAAAAAGACTAAGGTGCGGTTATGGTTCTTACACACTGCACTTTCTCTCAATGACCTCTGTCTAGGTGTAAAGTTTAAATAAATTATCTTGAATACTTTTATATTAGTGCTCCAGACAGAAGAGTGACCGTCGCACGGACGGACGGAGCCCATTACAATATCCCCTCCGCGAAGGCGGGGGATAATAAAGCAATTTGAACGGTGACCGTAAAAGAATTATTTACAACGAATAAAAATTCGGTGAAAAGTTTTATGAAAGTGGGAACGGTTTTTTTGTCGTATTAGTGAAATTTAATACGTTTCGACGCATAAAGAATTAATAAATTATATTTTGCCCAATCGGAACACCTCGGCAGAATGCTTCGCATCATCTTCGTTTGATGTAGGGTAACGGAATCTGCCGAGGACTTCCGATTGATATTTTGCCTTTTCAAAAACGAAAGTAGGTTTTCCCGTTTTCAAATATCTTTGTAATTTTCAAGAAATCTCCTAGAGAGAGGCTGTGAATAGGTTGTACATAAATAAGCATGCCTATTTTGAATTATAATTGAAGAACTTTACTTCCAATGTGCAATATTTGTCAGACTGTTTACAATATGCAAAAAAGCGAAAGTAGGACAAAAGACCACCCAGTCAACTAAGGAAATACACAAACATTTCTGCAGCAGTATTTCAAACAGGGAAATACTCCACGGCTATTGTAAAGTTTCAGAAGCCAGTTTCAAACTGTATTTCCCTGTTACAATTCCAGATTTAAAAGAAAATTCGATTTGGTCTTAGTAATGGACCTTTAATGTTCGGTAAAATGTTATACAGTGTCCATGCTAAATTTAAACTTTTTTGTCGACTTGCAGAGGGAGATATATCAGGCGTTCAAACTCACAGGAAGTTGCAATAGTTGAAAAAGAATACAAACTGCTTTTGGTAAATTCGCCAAAATAGAATTGAATTCAACTCTAACCGGCTCAAAGCTTGACAAGACACAAAGGAAGAAAAAATGTATTCCCGAAATCGTCGTTGCAGCCGGAGTATTTCACCTATGATTTGGGCACGTCAACGCTTTTCTTTTTCAAGGAGCGTTAGTCCCGAGCAAGACACACACTATCGTTATCACGATACAAGCGATCATAGTCCTATGTCACGTGATCATGGTTCTATGTCACGTGATCATAGTTCTGTGTCACGCGATCGTAGTCCTAACAGACGTGACTATAGGTCTACGGTACGTAATGTTAGAAATATGACACCTGCTCGTAGCCCTCCGACACGTGAAAGTACTTCTGAGTCACGTGATTATAGTCCTGTGTCACGTGATCGTAGTCCTATATTACGTTATGGCAGCCCTATGATGCGCGAACGTAGTCCTTACAAACGTGATTATAGTCCTGTGGCACGTCGAGATGAACGTCGATTGACACGCCGGGAAAAAGGTCGTCGGATGACACGTTGCGAAAGAGAGCGCTCAATGACACGTCTAGAAGAAAGAGAAAAACGAGAAACACGAGAAAAACGACGAAATAACGATCGAGTTCGTGACACACCAGAGCATAGACGTGTAGATTACACAAATGGAGATGGCAGGCACTATCGTTGCGAAGATTTGCATACTTACGACAATCGAGGATACTCCCCTTTTAACTCAGAGGATGAAAATGTCAACGACAGATACAACTTCTCCCCGTTTAGAAATGATAGACGAGGCCGTTATGAGAATCGTAATCCAGAAGATGATTTTAACGAATATCGGAGAGGAAATAATGGAAGTAACGTATATACATTCACCAGAGCTACAGAAAGTGTTAATATGCCACTTTCTCCGGTGATCTGTAAATTTTATAACAATGAAGGAACCTGCACAAGAGGCAACTCATGTAAGTATCTACATCTATGCAAGCACGTTATCACCGACGACTGCAAATTCGGATGGCGTTGTAAACGCTCTCATAATATTTTCGATAGTCAACCAAGATCTATATTAAAAAAATATGGATTAATACCTACAGATTGTAACAAAGAAGCGATAATCGCTTCAGTCAAAGGAACGTTGAAAAATGAAGGTATAAGAACAAAATTGCATAGCGATGAAACAAAACCTGCGGCCTATCGGCAACTTACAACAAAAGAGACACCTATCCTGAAAGAAACATTGTCTTCGGGTGAACCTGATGAAGGATTTGCTAGATCACCAGATGTGGATTCGTCTGACGGGAACAAGTCAGACAGGACAGACCAAAAAAGTTACGGCTTTGGAGACGACTATATTTCATTGGAAACAGAACCAAAAAGAAAAATGAGTCGTAAGAAGAAGATTCATAAAAAGAAGAGGAAAACGAACAAAATCAAGAATGAAAGTAAAAGCGATACGGATAAACATGTTCTGAACCAGGACAGTGAAAACAATGCAGACAATACGAATGTGCAGATATCGATTAAATTTGAATGTAAGTTTATTGTTTACGATTAACTTTAAGTTTAAACAAACACATATGTGTTATCATTTAGGTATAAGTAAATATATAATTATCGCTAATATTAGATAGTATTTCAAATAACTGATTCAAAAGTAATCAATTTATCATACTATAGTATATGTATCTTTGTTTCATAGTTCTAATCACGTGTCACCGTCTATTTCACAGCCAAATAATACTTAATTAGATACATGTATTTTATAATTTAATGTATGTCTCAATAAACAGGAAAGGATACAATAAAGATGTTAAAAGATTTTTGAATATTTAAAAGTACAAATTGCATTATTATTTAAAATTGAACTCCAGTGTACGCGGGCAAGCGATATCCTTGGAAACAGCATTGATCAAAGTCAATGTGAGTACGTGAGGTTGATAACCTGAAAGCTTGATCGTGTTAACGATGCGACTTTCGAAAGTTTCCGTAGAAAATTATTATATTTTCAGCAAAACTTACAGACAGAAGCTTCCGAATCATGCAAACCGGTGACCAATGGAAAATTTCGAGCCCCCAAAAAGAATGGTTTGAGCTGAGTAATGAGGATTCCGCAGTATTCAGCGAATTGTACCGACGTGCTTTTGAAATTAGAGAGAAGGTTCTGTCTAAGGAATGAAAAAGTTTGAGCACTGTCCGTGATAAGGAGAAGATTTTATTACTAATCTAGTAGCTGTTAGCTAAAATATATTAACCTTCTTTATTTTCTCGGTACGTAAACGTGTAAAATCTTGAGTGTTCATTTCTCTCCCCATAAACATGAAAGACATTTCCATGTAGCGGATCTGAATCTAGCAAAGCCATTCATCTGCGGATCCTTTTAATTATTATCATGTTATTAACAAGTTTGTTTATGGGGTTTCTTACTTATTGCAGAGAGTTGACAAAAAATCTTCACAGCGATTGTTTTCCCTTACAGTAGCAGGAACCACTGCCGTCAAGGAGCCATTCAAATCACCTCATTAAATGTCTGAAGTTCGCAATAAGATTGCTTAAATATTAGAAACAGATAATTGTTTCGTCGTACTTTATAATATAAAATTTTAAATTGTGACAATGGTTTAACAACAGTCCTGGTAATTTTTGACGGCAGTTATTTGAAGAAAAGTTTATCCATTTAAATTGTTGTAAGGAGTTAAGGGTTAGAACTAATGTAAATATCTTTTTCATTGCCTTTCATGTTTTCAGTTTGATTTAACGAGGGAATTCTTTTTTTCGAAATCATCGACACATTTATAATTACAATTTACATATTACTTCATATGACTTCAGGATGTAAATAATAATGTTTATTTTGGGGTGAGTGCGATAATATATCGTCCTTGTAGTGGCGCTAATCATGTAAATTGAATGCTTCATAGAAAGTGTATCTCGTGCTAAATATTGTTAATCAAACAACATAAACAGTTGTTTATAAAAGGAAACATAGAATGATTTGCAACATAGTTTTATGTTGGATTCACAACAAATCTTTACATTTAATGTGGAAGAAAATGTGAAGAAAAGAAGAAACCAGAAATGAACGTCGGTCAATCCGGATTAAACTTTGGATACATACAAAACTGTACAAACAAACTCATATGAGGATATCATCAATGTACATTATGTTCATGCAACAGGCGTAGCTTAGTATATTTAAAGTCTTATTTACTAATGTATGGATATATGACACATCTAAACAGCAAAGTTCAAAGTGATTAATGCACGGAACAGGCATACAGTACAACTAATAAAACTGTAAATACAAATGTTGCGTTCTTTATTCTTGTTTAAGTTTTGAATTATTTTATCTTAAGTGTAATTTGTCTGTGGAAATCCAGGTGCATGGTTGTGCGACTGATAAATATTGAATCCTGCCTTCACCCACAATCAACCAGATCATGGCCCTATCAACCCTTTTGTATTGTTAAGTAAAGTCCGTCTCGGTGACAGGGAGGCCTATCGAAAGCAGGTGTTTATCTTAGCACATATTGCGACAGACGTTTCCTAATACATGGTGATACCTACTTCCCTTTCTTATTGTACTTGCATCGACAAATATGAAAATTCAGACAACAGTTGATATGCTATTGACTTTGAAAGAGAACTAATAAAATGTTGATGAAGTTTGTCAAACATAATTTAGAAGATAAGGCTTTTGGACAAAAATGGTTTCGAAAATGTCAATTGTAATTCATCTTCACTAAATTAATGGTACCTTGTAGACAGCTCATCTCTAATATGGCTGTTACTTCAACACGAGCATCGGTAACACCGAAGAATGCTCCTAGAAGTCTTCGATTGAATGAAGAGCAAACATGTTTTGTTTTTTGCAAATGAAAAAGATACAAGTACATTTGTATGAAAATTGTAATTAAAAAACAAAGAGGTCTAAGATGACCCTATATCACTCATCTGGCTACCATTGGCTATAATACAAGGTCAACAATATCACAGTAAAGGTCAGTTAAGACACGGGGTTCATGATTTGAACAATATTCATATAGGTCCATTACAAAATGCAACATTCCAAATATGTTAGCTCTGAGCATTGTGGTTTTAAAAAAGAATTTTTAAAACATTTTTCTCTACTTAAACCTATGTGAAATCAAGTGAACTCAGGGCAGGGTCTATTCTGATCCTGGGTCATGATTGAACAATCTCGGTAGAGGTCCACAAGGCAATGCTACATGACAAATACCAAAGCTCTATGCCATGTGGTTTCAGAGAATATTTCTAAATGTTTTCGTACATATGCCCCAAGCGAGGACAGTTTTGGTCTTGATTTGAACACTCTTTGAATAGGTCTACTAAACAATGCTACAATTAACTAATCCAGCTCAATGACAAAAACCTCAGAAATGAACATCGCGCATGATACTCAATTCGTAACCTAAAATAGCAAGGTCACAAACAAAATCCCGTTTATTTTTTTCAAGGTCACAAACGAACTCCAAATATGGATACTATAATAAAGAATTATAAGCAAGACTTGCGTCACAGACAACAAAAGTAAATCGGATACTTTCACAGACACATAAGCACTTGGTGCAACTGCTCTGTGCCTAACCTGTGATATCTTTGTCAGGGATAAGAATACATTTCGGTGTTTTAGAAAAAATCCATGTAACCCGGACAAAAATGCCGTCGGTCTTCCACACTCCTTTCCGCGATCCCTTCATTCCCGCTTATGCTTTTTAGGATTCTATTATGTTAAAAATACTATTTCTAGTATTTAGACTGGTGCTTGCCTCCAGTCCGTAGTAGCAATTTTGAATTTCTACCTCTGCACACTTCATTTTACTTAAACACCCTTATTCTGCAATGAAAACTAATCTTAGTAAACTGCATGAAAAAGAGTGAGATAAAAAGACAACGTATAGTAATTATGATAACAAGAAACCCAAAAGGGCCAGTATCGCTCTCCTGGTCTGACTGGACTGTTCTGAGTAAGTTTTGAGAAAATGTTTTGTAATGTTATCAAGGAAACGCTAACAGAAGTCACTGTGAGTTTGACTTTGACAAACTGATACCAAAAACGCATCAGCTACTAAGTGAAGTTTGAAGACTGTGGGTGTTGATCTTAAGATATTGATTTTTTGAAGTTCGGGTCACTGTGACCTTGACTACTGACCCCAAAGCGACAGGGATCCTCCACTCAGTAAAATCAATCATTCTATCATGTTTGAAGACTGTGGGTTATATAAACTTCAAGATATTGAGCCAAATAGATTTTTAAAGTTCGGTTCAATGTCATCTTGACCTTTGACCCATCGACCCCAAAAACAATAAGGATCATTTACATATAGCAGGAAACCTGAGAAATTTGATGAAAGTTGAATGGAAATTGTGACCTGTAGAGTGTTATCAAGGAAACGTTATCGGAGGTTACTGTGGCCTTCACCTTTGACCCACTGACCCCAAAAGTGATAGGAATCATCTACAAATTGCAATGATCATTCTCAGCAAGTTTTATTAAATTCAAATAAAAGTGTGACCTGCAGAGCGTTATCAAGGAAAAGTTTACGGACAGACGGACGACAAACAAACCACCATGGCATAAGCTCTGTTGGATTTTTCCAGTAGAAGTATTAATCAGACGTACATAGCTTTGAATAAAGGTTATAGAACGATTTAGCAAGCACAAAAACATGTGTAAGTGAATCACTACGTGCCCATCGTATACGTTTTCGATAACATATTTTAAAACGTTTGAAATAAATACCTTTCTAGACTTTGATTGGCTATATATTTTTTCTCCAATGACTGTATATAGTTATTTTATTTATTCTTATTGGCTTAATTAATAATTTTCGAATAATCTTCTAAATTATTTGAGAAATTAAGGACTGTGCAAGTGTAGACGGTAAGTATTAATATACCAAGGTCATTTTCAATGTCAAGTGATTTTGAAAAGAAATTTCTAGGAAGTGATACTAGTATCTATAAATAAGAAGTGATTTTCTAAAAATCCTATCGCAATATCTATTTGACTGTAACCATATCTTACACAATGTATATCTATCAGTAGGTAAATATAGACAAGTATCATTGATTTAATGGGCAATGGTTTTATCCGATAAATGATTTCAGAAAAACGTCAATTGATAGATATAAATAACCTCTTACATAACAAGATCAATTTATTGTGAAACGGGAAACATTAACTACAAGTTGAAAGTAGAGGTAAGGATATGATAAAAAAAGCTTAACAGTTTTATTTATAATTGAATTTGATCATTTAAATGCAATTAGTAAATTGTGTACTGAAGTTGGTTGATCATACATTTAAATATATGTAAATAGTGATCAATTAGGTATGACTGTATTTCAAAATAAAACGTCCGTGTATTTTGTTTTCAGAACAGCTAGATTACCAATCTTATAATGGCAATTTGAAAATAGAAAGAACACTAAGAATGTAGAAAGTTTTGATATTAAGTGTTTGCTCTCTAGTATAAAACTTCAGAATTTTAGGATACACTTGTGGTTAGAAAAATTAAAATAAGCAAAGCTAAAAGTACAATATAAAAATGTTTCATCTTCTAAAATTGGTAATCAACCCTCTTTTGATAATTAATTTTCATAAGGTAAGTATCATTTATTAATTTATTCATTTCAGGTTTTAGAAGCAGTCATTGTGTTTAGTACTCTGTACGTGTCCATAAAGCAGTTATATATAAAGTATAAACTTAATTGTGATACCGAATACATAGGTACATTTTAAGAAAAATGTGTTTAAATATGGACATATTTATTTAGATTGGAAAACATAAAACGCACAGCCGTGATCGTGCTCCTTATATATCTCTATCCGGTTCGCGTGTATGTTTCAGTGTAACATACGGTCATTTTGACGGGTAACATATATCTCTTTCAGACAAATTTTTGTCCACTTTGGTTATATATTTACTCTACGCATACAAAGCACCGATTTAAATTGGAATTAATAGACATTTCCATAAAAAACGTTTTGACACATTTTACGTTTACTTACAATATTTAAAAAGTGTAGTAAAATATTGTTGGAATTACCTTGCAACATTGCACTTACATATAGCTTACATTTTGCATGTACGCCGTTTTCGCTTTTAATGCTTAATACTAACGTTTTAAATTATATTCCCTTGAAATGTGTTGGATAAATCGATTTTAAGATAATTTCATGAACTTAACAAACGTAATTGTACGTCAAGGATTAATCGATCATATAGTCTTTTCGCAAAAGTTTAGCATTGTTCGCCTTTAAACATTATTACGTTACTGCAAAACCTTATCAGGTGGTGAAAGGCATATTAGATTGTCCATTGTTATAACGTTAAACCAAAGAAACTTGGTATTGGAAATCCAATGTCATTAACTACTTTTCAAAACGTGGAAGATGTCCGTTTATTTTGCTGAATAATTTCTGTTTAGTTATGAATATTCAAATATTTTGCATATTTTAGCAATAACACGATTGTGTTAGGTGAACCGTAAGGAAAGTAGTGTTTTGCAGTTTTTGGTAGTTACTAAGGGAGCAAGGGAAGAGACTAGAGTATGAAAGGAAGTTTCTTGCTAAGTAGTGTATATCGGAACGATTCATCTTCCTTATATAAAAGTACATGTTTATGGGTCTGTTGCCTGGCAATTGTGGAATATTTGTATTTTGACACAGACGGCATTAAGAGCCCTATACTACATAAGAAAATTAGGCACAAAAATTACAGGTACTTTTTGTGGGGAAATATGTGAACTACATAATTTGTTTTCTGAAGCAGATGACTGCCCTTGTCTGTCCACAGTACGGGAGCTTTAAACGGAAACAATGCCTTGGTATCAGCTAAATACATTTAAATTCATTTATTGCAAGAGATGACCAAGGAGCATTTAAATATGAAACAAGTTGACACGAAATTGGTGGTAAAAACAACTCTGTGTTTTGTTCTTTTTATGTCAAAATGTTTTTACATGTATTACTTGGTTTGCATGTTTTAGACGTTATTCATTCACACGAGCTTAGACATTAAAATGATGATTAAAGTGTCGTCCAGCCATAGTTTACCAAATTTTCTTTTCTCATAGATGCCATTTTTCTAGACAGGTTTGAATATTTGATTAGGGTATTAGCTAAATTGTCGCTTATAACACTGTGCGTATGGAAGATATAATTTTGATCATAAACCATTCAAAACTTTTACATATAGCGGGAAAAGAACCGGTATCAGTACGGTACAAGCCGTACAATGGTGAGCTATCATTACGTTCTATTTAATATATCAATTATTTTATGATGATTTAAATGCTGCTTTTCACATATTTGGTTTAACTTTCAAAATCAAATCTGAGAAATTGTTAACAATAATAGATTCATGTTTTAAATTTGTGATCGATAAATTTGTTTGATTATTTGCAGTTAAGTGTAAATTTGTCACATGTTTTTATTGAAGATTAGATAATAATGACATAATTTTTTATTCTAATGTTCTTTTAATAATTAAGTGTTTCCACTGGTCTTGTAGTGTTGCAGTTTCCCACCTGTTCTTCCAATTCTGCATTTCCTTAATTCTTTTTATGATTCAGTATTCCCTCTACTGTTCTTGTTACAGTGTACCTTTAACTTGACTATTCGAAGGATAAGGAGAGCTATCATACTCGCCACTACTGATTAAAATACCAACTTTACGTATGTTCTAACATTCATTAATGAGTCTAATACTTCTTTCTTGTCTTGTGACAAACGTTTACCCCTTTTGAGTTAACAGATTTCAGTTTCTTATGGAAGTTAATATCTAATCAACCAATACATGCACTTCTTTGAAACTTCATGAATATCAAGACTCTGAAGTTAATGTCACTGAACAATGACAGATAACTCTTCAAGGTACCCCCACCCCCGCTTTTGCAGACTTAGAAATTACCAGAATAATTTTGTCTGTACAATTATGTATCAAGATATTTTTAGAAGTTTTAAACTATTTGTTGACAAGTTTATCAAATAGTCTAGTAAATACTATTATTTTGATATCAAAGCTTTTCAGTCGACAGCTCTTGTTCTATCCATCTTGAGACTATTAATAATTCTCAGTATTAGGCCTTAGTTCGCATTATTAGGTAAAATTTATTTTTTCATTTTTTATTCAGAAGCTGTAAATCTCGTTTTTACTCTCTTAGCATACAACTATCCGAAGCAAATGTTATAAAGAATCATTCGCGTATCAATGTACACATGGTGAAGAGCTTGCAACTTACATCAAATACATGTATAAATGAGAAGATATTATACCTTTAATTTTGTACTATAAAGAAGTCAACTAGATCTATTAAAAAAATTCTGAATATTTTGATGTTTTTTCCAGACAAACAGTTCATATCTCTAGTCTGGAGACAATGGAAATCCCCGATGAAGACGTAACACCTACACGATCCGAAATACCTACAGAATCAGAAGGAACCGATAAGAATGTGCGTGAGGCTGATACAGAAAACTTGGCGGATCCAGACACATTTGTGCATGATAAAATTTCCACTGTAATGCGAAATGACTGTTCAAGCAAGGAGGAATGTCAAATTACAACAGGGTCGTTTAAAAGTAAGCAAACCTCTTTAAATGTATTTTTGTTAGCTATGCATACTGATAGGAATAAGATAAAAAGGAAGTAACAGGAATTGCATACTTGATAGTGCAGTCAATCCATTAGAGAATCTAGCCCAGATTATTGTCGTAAGCAAACGATTGAATCAATATCTTAGAGAAGTTACACTAGTTTATAATGAGTACATTGATTTATTTTCTAACTGGAAAGGCAAGGTCTCGAAGATTACAGTTTGACGTATATTTTGTAGAAACTTCAGTAGCAAGCAAGTACAAATACGACCGGGAGTTTTTGCTCAAGTTTCAGCATGATCCCTGTGTATCTACGAAACCTGTTGAACTTCCAACTATCCGGGATATAGAAACTAGAAGATATAAGGTGTGTACAAGCTTTGTACATGTTTTGCATTGAGCCATATATGCGCATGCTTTCATGTCAATACTAATTTGTCTCTTTTATTTATAGAACATACATAGTACTTACTAGCAATTGAAATCATATGAAATCGATATATTTTTAAAAAAAAGATATATATTTGTACATCTTATCTTTGACAGTTTTCAGTAATTTTAACATTCTATTTTTTCAAATCAGGAGAATTATAATAGAAAATATCAGATATATTTGCAGACAGACATATGCCGGTCCGAACAAACAAGATATAAAGGAAAGCAAAAGAGGTTTAGAGGTGACAGAGGTAGTAAAAGACCTTACAATTTGGACGAGAAGCGTGAATATAAAACTGTTAAGGAGCATGAGATCAGACAGTTTTCCGAAATGGACAAAATGGAATACGATGGCACGTGCTTCGTCGTTATTGACTTTGATGACGGCGAAGAAGATACAAAAATAACAAAGAGTAGTAGTGACGTAGTTGACGTCGCAGATGCAAACGATCAAGGGAATATGAAAGAAAACAAAGAATCATCCGCTATTGGGAAACCTAACTCTGAAGAAAGTAAATGTCGTGCATTGTCAAAGGAAACAACACATGAAGTACTCGCTGGGAAAGATGGTATTGAACGAAAGAGAAAAGGGAGGGAAAGCCAAAACTTCACTGGATATGATAAGTCTTACAAACGCATGCGAATTTCATCGAAAGAGGGCAGAGACATTAAGCTGAAAACGGACACTTTCAGGGGAAGAAAAGAGTATTCTATACTACCACGAAAGCACAATCACAGTTATAATCGAGGTCGAAGAGTGCGGGACTTTCGTGATAGGCACATTGGTAAAAGCTTACGTAGAAGCCGAGTCGTAGATGCAGGACTGGAATGCAGACCTTTTTCTGACCACAGTAATGACGATGAAAACATTCGTAAAAGAAAATATAGCGATACTGAGAAGGATGGTACAGTATCACAACAAACTTTCCCTCTATTATATGAAGATGGAAAAAGAAGAAGTAGTTTTGCTCTTCAAGATCAATTTTCTCCTGTTAGTGATCGCTCTATTTCTCCATATACGGATTTCAGAGGATTCTTTAATGACAATGATCAGGAAATTTCCGACAGCCTAGACAACACACATACTGTAAACAACAATGTCAATGTTAAGGCAAATATATTAGTGGGGGAAAAGGCAGGGCTTAATGAAGAAAAAGGGTTTCAGAATGAATGGAGTCATCCGGACAATGGACTTCGAAACGACATGATGTTTCATAAAGATTGCTTTGATCATAATGTCAACGTCATGAGAGAAAATGTTCAAAATAATTCAAACTTTTACAGGATGGGATTTCAAGCATGTCCTTCCTTTCCCATTCCTCTCAATCATCAACAAAATCAACCACAGTATAGCGCCTTCAAGATAAACAATGACTTCAAACGTAAAAATCCATTTAATGACAGAGTTTTAGTCCCCATTAAAACATTTCAATGTTTCCGTATATCAAGGGATTCAATAAATTCACCCTCACTGGACATGAAGAACAATGTTATCCCTGCAATTTATAGCACAATGGTCGCCGCGAACAGGCCACAGTTTTCACCTGATGAGGTTATTCAAATGATGTTGCTGCCCAAACCGGTTCGGATTGAATTTGACACGAAAGACGTTTTGATACATTTGTTGAAGCAAAATGAAGACAAATTTACAGTGCAGAACAATGGGTCGCTGATAGCACTAAAAACTGATGTCGAAATATGCCATATCTTCACGAACAATCCAAGTAAAATGCACGATTGTATGGATTTGCATATATGTAAATACTATCTTCTTGGATATTGTCCCCGGCAACAGTGTAAATTTAGCCACGAATTATCGTCACCACATAATAAAATGGTACTGAGAAACCACAAACTTGAAGGACAAAAAGAAAATTGCGTCAAAAATTTGATTCGAGATTTGAATAGCAGAAACACTTCGACAACCCCACTTATTTGCAAATTTTATAACAACGAAGGTGGATGCCAGAAAGACGAGTTATGTAGTCACTTGCATTTATGCACACATTTTATACATGGCGACTGCAAGTTTGGATTTAAATGCAGAAGATCGCATAACCTTCGTGACCACCAACCAAAAGTCATCTTAGAAAGTCATGGAGTGTTTCTAAATTCAAATTCAAATTATGATCGAACTGTTTCTTTACTAAAGTCAACCTTACAACATGGCGGAGTTAAACTGAAACGAGAACTCTTAAATTTTACGAAAGCTGACCATATTGTAAACGAGCAAACACCTTCAATGAACAAGCCGGACATCTCAACAAAAGTTCGAACCGAAGTAAAAGAGGAGAACGAAATGTTGCAGTTAAACTTTGACAGTACCGCTCCGTTAGTTGGTAAGAAAAGATGTAACGATGGTAAACCTGAAGACAAAAGACAAAAAGAACTTCCAAGAAGCAAACAGTCTAACAATCAGCCTGATGAAGGAACAAAAGAATCAGAAAAGATGTTTCAGCAGAGTCTGCCTGAATTTATTCCACTGGAGACAGAAATAGATATGATTGTGGAAAGAGATACACATGTTACTATTCAAGAATCTATGAACACGGATGTGCATATGCCTAAAGCGACATTAAATGGATCAAATTTAAAACTAACCAGTTCTCTGAAACCGGATTTCGGCGATCGTACAGCATCCGGCGGTACTGGACAATTAGTACAAGAGACAATTTTTCTGAAACAAAATGAAAAAATTAAAGTTGAAACAAAACAACAATCCGCAGATACACTCATAGACAAATCCATGTTACCACCATGGACACCACTTATTCAGAATAAAGACGGTAATGACCGTGATACCTTAAACAATACTGCGACTGACAAAGAACAAACTGATTCAAAAGACAACACCATAAACTTAAAAATTAGGGACGATGACCATCATAGCGAGAACACTTTTGACAACATCAATTACAACAGTAAGGAGATAGACAAGAGCAACTCCGACAGCGACACAGATGGAATTAATGAAGAACAAACAGAGACAAATACACACTCACAAGCCAAAGACGAAGACGATATTGATAATGATAAACCTGAAGATCTATCCGAGACAAAACCGAAATGTCCAACTGATTTAAGTGAAATAGACGATAAGATGAACGTTATATCACTCATGCCGGCAGTTTTATTTGAAAGTATGTTAAAATTAAGATTTTAAGATGAGAAACCTCAAATTATACTGTTATTTGTCTGTACAGAGGTTGCTCATTCTTATAGGGTATGTTGCACATAAAGAAGTTTGTCGAAAATGTTTACATTAACCAGAATTTATCATAGGGTTGGCACAGCTTAGACACAATATTAACTAGAATTAATGAAAAGCATAATATTATGATCAGTAAAATCCAAATATCATTTTGTATGCTAGTAATGGTTAAAAATAAAACAATTTTAAAACATATTTCATGAATTTTTCAGTGAAAAATGATACCAGCTGTTTTCGTGTGAGGAAGCTGCAAGATTGCTGGCAGTTACAAGTTAATTCTAATTCGAGACTGCAAGCTGAGGATGATGGTGTACTCGAAGACTATGTTGCACCTTGGAGAGAAATCGAAACCAGAGATGCAGATATACTAGAGAAAATAAACCAAATGTTCACAAGTTTTATAAGCTCCAAATCGAATGGTGCCAAACTGTTATAACTTTTATGTAAGCTTACGACTTCAAAGTTTTGGATGTACTTCATTGATATTTGTTCATACGTATTGTACATTCTTCTCACGAAATATAATTCTATAGATAAACCGTTGATGCCAAATCAAACTCAAAGCTGCACGTCCACAAATATGGCAGAAACGATGAGTCTCTTCAGAAAAGTTCCTAATGTCTACAAATTATAAGAGGAGGCCCCCGTGAAAACTGATGAAGCTTTAAACGTTATAGATGTATAGCTGTATCAAAACAATCTTTACCCAAAAATGAAATAATTGCAATTTCAAAGTATTTCAGATAGATACCCATGAATTTTCGTTGATTCTATTGATTTTAGGCTTCGGCGTGATATTTGAGATCTGAAAACATTGTGGGGAAGACATTAATTGCTTTCCAGGTTGTAAATGCCTTGTTTAATTTCATGTCTGTTTTGGTATCGTACAGTTAGGGTCCAGTGCCCATTGTTTTCAATCACAATAAAAGCTGGAAAAAATGAATTACAAGAAGAAATATTTAGTTCATAAAAGTATGATTTATAAGAAGAAATGTATGCATTAAACTTCGAATTCAAGATACGATGACAGCAACTGTTATTGCTTCTGTACTGTATTGTATTGAAGAGAGCCTACCACTTATACGTGCTCAATTATGCATGTACAGTTCTACGATTAGATATTGTATAAAGCATATACATGTACATGGAACAGGATGCTTCTTCATAACGGAAATTGATCCATCAGTTCATGCACTTGGAAAAATCCTTAATCATTTGTGCAAAGCTGCCATCAAATTTTTAATACACAGGAAAAAAGTTGTACGACAGTGAACAAAAAGCATAACCTTCTGACGGCTCCTGTCACGTGTTGACTAAAATACGCTTCACAGGAGTGTAGGCCTACCAAATCATTTTGGATTTGAAGGCCGTACTTGTATAAAAAAAGGTGCTTGCAAAAGTAATAAATAAATAAATACATTTGTAACTAAATAAATAAATAAAATAAATACGTTGTATGAACGTCTTTTTGATATTTATTTTTTACTGTTTGTCCATGAGAACGGTTTCTGGCTTATAATGAACTCTAGAACATTTAAGGATGAATATTGATGTCACCTTGTATGGAAGGCTCAAGTTTCGAGCTTTCAGCTATTTTAAAATGAAATAGGTTAACCCCCCAAACACGGCATTTAGTCTCTTTTTTAAAGGGTTTTCTCTGCTTTTTTTCACACCCAGAAACTGATTGAAAAGGCGAAACGCTGTTATAAGAAGAGATGATTGTGAAACCCCTGCAAATCCACCCCAAAGTCTGCAATACAAGAATCTTTTGATTATCTTGTGACCCGTTAGACATAAGAGATCAATAGGGGTCATCAAATTGTCATAGAAATAATCTGAGCAAGTTTGAAGACACTAGGTCAAACGGTTGTTAAGTTATTAAGTGGAAACAGTTTTCAAGCCCAATGTCACTGTGACCTTGACCTTTGACCTACTAACCCCAAAATCAATCAAAACTATTTACTCTTCATAAACTGTAATCCTAGCAAGACCTTGCAGTAAAGCATTGTTGAGTTACCGAGAAGAAACGGCTTTTAAATGCAAGGCCTCCGTGACCTAGAACGTTCACGTAGTGACCCCAAAGACAATATTGGTAATCTACTCTTCACTACTTTTACTCCGAGCAAGGCTGAAAATAGTTGCGCAAAGTAATTTTAAATTACTGAGCTGTTACGGTTGTTAGAAACAAGGTCACTGTGACTTAAACTTTTTATCGAGTGATCTCAAATGAAAAGGATACATTAACTGTCAATAACAAATGTCCCTACGAAGCGTATGACCACTAGTCTAAGTCTTCTTCAATTACCGAGCACAAACATTTTTAAAATACATGTTCGCTGTGATCTTGACCTTTGACCTAGTGACCGCAAAATGAATTTGGTTCAATTAATGTCCATGACCAATGTTTCTACAAAGTTTGACACTGTAAGATCAAAGCCTTCTCAAGTTATTGAGCGGAAACCGTTTTTAAGTGGCATGACCTTGACCTCTAACTTGATAGGGCTCATCTACTCTCCAAGACCAATGTCCCTATCAAATTTGAGTTTTCTTTGTCAAAAGCCTTCTCAAGTGATTGAGCGGAAATTTAAATGGTATGACCTTGACCTTTGACATCAAAATAAATAGGGTTCAACTACTGTACATGACCATTGTCCTTACCAAGTTTGACACTAGTAGGTCAAAGCCTTCTCAAGTTATTGGGTGGTAACGGTTTTTAAATGCAAGGTCATTGTGGCCTTTGACCTCAAACTTGATAGTCTGAGACCTCAGGGTCGGAGCATTCTTAAGCTTTAGAGCGGAAACGAAAGATCTACTAACGGACCGACAGCTACAAAGCAATATACCCCCACTTCTTCGTAGGGGGCATAAAAAGGGAAAATCCCATTGGATAATGCAACAGAAACATGTCTATGTAACTTAAACTGCCAAGCACTGAATGTACTGATTCTGACTGAATGAGTACATGAAGTTTCTGTGTACTGATGCCCATCACTATCGAAGGCACTGGAACAATTACGGTTTTGCAATGTCTCTTCTTGACAAATATTTTCCATTTCCCATAGACTAGACGACTAAATGTACACTGCACCTCTTATATAGAGGCGACTGACCTTGATTTTATATCTCAGTTACAATTATTTAATGTCATGAGTGTAACAGTTCTTGATTACCTTTACAAACGGAACTGAGATCAAAGACTGCTTTGGCGAAAGTTTAATGACCGAACGGAGCTGCACTCCCGTAAGATTATCCACTTCCACTGCAACCGATAAACTGTCAGCTCGGAAGTGATTGGATGAGCTCTGCTTGGAAATCTATATCACCAAGGGTTTTCCTCGAGACTGTTACAATCCCAAATGAAACATTATAAATTTGAGCTATCACACAGACGTGACAGAACACCAAATCAAGGGACTCGTCGTAATGAAGCCATGAGTGGGCTCCGAACCACGAGGCTTAGAATGACCTCTGAACTGGTTTTGTTTGGCCAAACGTACGCATAGAAAATATACATGTCTTTGGCTTATTTGGCTCTGGAGGGAGTGCGCATGTGTCGTTGAGACCCATATTAGACCAAACCGTAGAACTACGCGATGAGTATAATTATCTATATAGCTATTGTTACTTTTAAAAAAAGCACTGATGAAGAAATCTGTGGTCAGAAATATATATAGCAACATCAAAACGAGGCCAGATACGTGTCAATTAATGCCTAGGTTATGCACAGTCCCAGTGTGACCATGAATTTCACACATTTCGCCGGCCATAGTTATAGTGTTTGTTCATGAAACAATTTTTAAATTGTTAATTTAACCATTCATTTACGTTCATTTCTTCTTTCATTCATGCATCGTTCGTTTGTTCGTTCATCGTCAGTTCATTCATCGTTGGTACATTTATCCTTTCATTCATGATATCATTCATTAATTCTTCTTTTCGTCCTTTATTGATTTATTTTTAATTCTATTTTGAAATCGCTCGTTGTGTTTCATTTAGACTGGTTTCAAATTAAAAAAAAACAACACTTTTTTAGCTGGACTTGAGAGATTTAGTGACAAGACTTTCATTATTGAAATAAATAATGTTTTGGGACTTTTTACAATGCGTCCAGAATTATGGTATGCCTCTTTAATGTTAACTCATACAATCTGGATCTTCTGAATTTCAATTAGGATAAGTCGATTTCTTAAGATACAGGTGTTTTGCAGAATTGTGATCCAAAATGTTAACAACTTGAAATCTTGATCAGATGACATTCTATTTGTCGTCTGCTTCGGAGCGTATCTAGATTTCAGAAGATACTAGGCACAAATGCACAAATGATCGTTTTATTACCGGGATAATTCTTAAATCTTTGATTAAGTTAATACAAGAATACATAAAGGCCACTTGGTTAAAATATTATACTAAGTTAGTCGTGCCAAGCCTATATTGGACGTCTGACTGTTGTAATGGAACTAGATCTATATGCAATAAATGACACATGGTTAAAAAAACTTACATATTTATTTCATTCTATAAAAACATTATGATTTTAACGCGTTTTGGTTGATCTAGACATTTTTTCAAAACAAACAATGAACATTCAATTCCACAGCAATACCACAGGTGGAAGGAACATACCTTTGACTTTTTTTTCTTAAGCTAATGTTTTTTCTATGCATTTTAAAATTGATATCAGAATAAATAAAAAAATTGAAAAAATAATTTTTTTCTTCATAGCTCTTTACTATAGACAAGGTTCCCAACACACTCTGTATGAAAACAAGCATGTCGCTCTGAAAAACCTTCGATTTCTTTCAAATTTGAGTACGTTAAACAAATTGAACGAATTCTAGAAGAAAGATAGAGCTTTAAGAAAAAGTTACTCAATGGAAAATCGCCGTTTTCGTTCTACAAGCGAATATGCCAAAGCTGTAGAGCGATTTTCGCTCAAACCAGAAAAATGTCACACATTTTCCAGACGGTGATTTTCACTAAATTCTCCAAAAATTGCGGTACTGCGACAGGAAACTATCAAAACAGCAATATATATGTTTCGACTTCAAATCATGTCGTAGATCGTACTTTTACTCAAAATGGGTCGATGCAACGGCGGATTTTTCATTTTTGTTGACTAAATGCTTTTACTTTCACTTTCAATCGCCTTCGGATATGTTTTGATAATGTCCTTGAATAGCGTTACAAATCACTGCGCAACCTCTCGGACCTTCATGGCCGCTAATACATTTGACAATTACAAAAACTGAAAAATCCGCTGTAGTATCGAACACATTGGTGTAAAGGTCGATCACGCCATGATTTGTAGTCTAATAATATATATTCTGTTTTAATGGTTGTCTTTCGCAGTACCGCAATATTAGTGGAGAATTTAGCGAAAATCACTGGCGGAATATGTGGACATTTTTCTGGTTTTAGCGAAAATCGCTATATCAGCGTTGGTATTTTCCTTGTAGAATGAAAACGGCTTGGAATTTTCCATGAAGTAAACTCTTTCTTAAAGCTCTATCATTTCTCTCTAGAATTCGTTCAAATTTGTTTAACGTAACTCAAATTTGAAAGAAATCGAGGAGGTTTTCAGAGCGACATGCTTGTTTTCTACAGAGTGTTGGGTTGGGAACCTTGTCTATAGTAAAGAGCGGGGGGGTATAAAAAAAAAAATTTTTTTCAAGGTTTTTTTTTATTTATTCGATATCAATTTTAAAATGGGGGGGGGGGGGGGTGGGGGGGAGAAAAAAGCAGTTTTTGGAAAAAGTCAAGGGGGAGGTATGTTCCTTCCACCTGTGAGCAATACGCGAGAACTGACCGAGATGTACATTTTCAAATTGTGCTCGACATTACTGTAAACGTGATTTAATGGTGGATAAACAAATAAAAACATAGTAAAATCACACTGAAGGGCTATCAAATAACACTGTAGTAACATTACTGTTTCATTTTGACCCACGCGGATTTATGGTGTAATTTTATACAATATTTTGTGATGTAGAGTTTAAAGATAATCGTAATGTTTGCAATTTTACATACCGATAAACTTTTACATACATGTACATTTTTGCTAATCTGTAAACGCAAAAGAAATCCGATTTTTGACATTTTCAACAGTTCGGTCAAATAAAAGGCACACATAAATAAATTCAAATCAATTCTTCAAATTTGGCATAGGGTGACGTACACATGCATCACTTCCTACTAAAAAAAAAAAATTTGGGAAAACCAGTTTCTATAAATAGTAAGCTTATCCAATTGTGGAATTTCCAGTTCGCTGTTTTACAAGGAAATACTGCGCAGGATTTCCAATACAATTTATAGGAGGTTAGTGATATCAAGATGGTAAAATTAAGTTTAAGCGGTTTGTATTTTACAGACATTTGACTGTAGCGATAACGAAAGCACATAGATATAGGTGAGAAAATATGTATTACACTTCCTAGTTTAATTTTCTATTTCATATTTAATCATCAAAAGTGATTAGGTCATGTACGATTGATCTTATTCGGTATCATGTTTTATTTTTCAATCAGTCGACTAATATCCTATTATTAATTTGAGGATTTTAAAGAGATTTTAACTCTTCTTGTATTTTTCCTCCGCCCCGTAGCAAGAGGGGATATAGGAATGGTCTCCGTCCATCCGTCCTTCTGTCCGCAACATTTCCTGTCCACTCTATATCTCCTTAACCCCTTAAGGGGGTCACTGGTGAGGTTATGGATTTTTGCACTTCCGGAAATTTACATTTGTTATATTTCAAAAATGATGAGTTAACTGGAAAAAAACAATTATGTAGTAGTAAACTTAGGCACAATAGAAATATTTTAGTGTAAAACATTGAACCTTTTTGAGAAAAATTATTTCGACCTCACATTTTGTGACTAAATTGAAAATTTTTGTCAGATGCCACAATGGGGGTAGGGGTACAAAAATAGTCATTTCTCAAAAATCGTTTAAGATATTTACTTAATTCAAACTGTATTACAAGAATAATTGTTAGGATATAAAAATTAATCAATCACTAGTTCCTTTTACAGTTCTTTGTTACAGACCTATGCCGTCATATCTCAAGGCTCGTCGAAATCTAAAAAAACACATTTTGGTCAGTTTTTATTGAATTTCTTTCTTATATGCACATTGGCCCCCATTTTTTATTTTTGCATTCTAAAACAGAGGTTTTAATCAAACTGTAGGCAAAATACCTGAAAAACCTTGTTATTCCTTTATCATGAAATATTCATTTATCAAAAATTGAAAAAATGAATTTTAGTAAAGTGGGTGGGGTAATAATAAGGACCGTAATATTTATTCAGCTGATGATAGAACTACCACTATCTCTAATTTTTCATCCTAAAGTATGACATACTACATTAGAAGAAATAAAAAATTGATACCCATTCTGAAACATACACCACATATTATATTGTATCACTAAAGATTAATATTACGAAAAAGTTAAGTCATTGACCCATCATTATTTTTCCAGAAATTAACTAGCAATATGTTAGTCTCCATAAAAAAACAGAAACAATAAAATTTCTTGTTATTTTGAATTTCAGCAGTGACCCCCCTTAAAACAATTTGATGTAACTCATATAAAATATTCACTATTTCAAGACCATGAACAGAACCCGTGATCTGGTCATGTTGGATCAAAGTTAAGGTCACAACTTATAAAATTTTTACTATTTCAAGACCATGAACAGAACCCGTGATCTGGTCATGTTGGATCAAAGTTAAGGTCTCAACTTATAAAATATTCACTATTTCAAGACCAGGAACAGAACCCGTGATCTGGTCATGTTGGATCTAAGTTAAGGTCACAACTTATAAAATATTCACTATTCCAAGACCAGGAACAGAACCCGTGATCTGGTCATGTTGGATCAAAGTTAAGGTCACAACTTAAGGTGAAAGGTTTGTGTCTTGAATTTCCTGTCCGCTTCATATCTCCTTAACTGTTTGAAGAATTTTGATGAACTGTGGTCACATGTTTATCTCATAAAGTTAATGTTCAGAACTCATGATCAGGCCACGCCAACTCAATGTCAAGGTCACGACTTAAGGTAAAATATTTGAGTATGTCCGCTCACAATACCTACACATTTCTACTTCACAGATGCCTTTTTTGATCACTTGGAACAGATTAGTAACTTTATTGGCCTTTTAGAAATCGACGCTGGCATAATATTACACTTAGTAACATTAATTCCTTCAATGTTCCAATTTGCAGCGGGGGGTATAGCAGTCTTTAAGACTGCCTAGTTCATTCAGTGACAACGGGTTGTTGATAAAAGTGGAAAATTCATTTCGACTTTGTACTTCATATTCAAATATTTTAGTTTTTCTGTGTTTTAAAGTTACTGTCCTAGTATTGGCATATTATTATTTTGGGAAAACCTTGATAGATGTAGAGTCTTGGTTAGAACAAAATTAATATGTAAATGGAACAATCGGATCGATAGTGATTTAGCTTTTTAATTCACAATTTACATAATAAGAACATTAACATACATTTGCATTTACTTACTGTAACGAGTTGTGGTTAAACATGATAAGATTAAGAGATTTCCTTGTCATTTAAATAAAACAAGATCGTGTATGTTGACTGAATAACAAAACTGCAACCTTCGAAATACGTTTATCTAGAATTCATTAAACACGAATTAATTTCATTAAATTACGAATCAAACGATAATAAAACAATTTCTGAATATATCAAACAGGTACTTGCTATATTACAATAACTCTTAAATTTTGTAACGTTTGTGGGTCGCAAAGTACAAATAACAATTTTATTTCATTGTTTGTTGTTAAAATTAAAAGGTTATTTTATATGTAATCTTCATAACAAACGCCTTAAATGTAATGTAAATCTATCTTCGCCAAATTTTCAACCGTTTTCTAACAGGCAGACAGATGTTTTTTTCAGACCACAATTCCTCGAGAAGTAAGTCGAAAATTTGCCTAAAAATATGTATGAACAAAATTTGAACAAATATTACGACAGAGATGCACGACTGGTTCTTACACGTGGCGAAGAAACTGATAGGAGAGAGAGTAGAGAAGTAATTACTTATGGCGACAATTGTTTCATAGAACTGGATAGTGTGGGCGAAATAGATGAGAGTGTTGGCTTTAAACCAAAATATGAGCCTACTTGTGTATCACCGAAAGGAAATTTACACGAAACTGATGGTAATCAGACCACAAAACAGGAAACCCACTCGAGTGTCAGCAATTCAAAGGCCGAAGACGGAAACAAACTCGGGGAACAAGTCTTACCTTTTCATAACAATCAAGGAAATAATTCAGATGCTGCGAAAAGCGTTTCCTGCAAACCATGTAAAGGACATGAAACGGATCCAAATGTTAACGCGTTTGTCAGACCCTCACTTCGTGACAACTACTTGGCAAACACACCTCGACGAAAACGTAAAAGACAATGTCACAGTTCGAATAATGGTTACAAATTTCTAAAGTTACATGCAGCTGCTGAACAGTGTGAAAATGTCCGATCTGGGTCATGTAATGTGTTAGAACGGAAACGCTCTCAAAAGCAAATACATGTATCTACATGGTCGTCATCTTCCTTCCCTGATACCGAAACTATGTTTGATGATAGAACAATCATGCGAAAAGACAACCGAAGTCCTCTTCACAAGAGACATGTACGGTTGAATGGCCGAAGGGAAGTCAGAAATACCATAGCTAAAGAGTTGATAAAATATAGATATAGCGACCAAGATTTAAAACAAAGATGCTTTGGAAATACTGATAGCGAGAATATCAAAACATTGCAAGACACGATAGCTTTACCAGACAGGGAAAAGAATTCTCACGTCGACGGTATGAAATATACATTCGAGTGCTCACCAACTAAAACTGATTTGAGGCACATTCAATATGGAAAGCATATCCAACCAGAGTCACACATATTCCGCGGCAATATGAAGAAGCTCCCTCCAGAAGTTTTAAAGCAGCTTGTGACAGAAGTATACCGAGCACTAGTACGAGCGGATAAAAGTTATGTATCAACCAAACGTGCAATCGAAATAATGAGAAACAATGAATCGATTCAAATCGATTTTGAAGACGAAGAAGAGTTGCTGTATTTACTTAAAAAAAGCGGAGATACTTTTCTTCTCAAGAATGTTCTTGGAGAAACAATAATTTACCCAAGAACGAACATAAAGATATGCAAGACATTCACAAATGATCAGTCTTCCAAGCATGAATGTATGGATTTGCACATATGCAAATATTACTTACTTGGGAGTTGTTCTTTAAAGTCATGTAAGTTTAGTCATCGGCTTTCAGCAAAACATAACATAAACGTCCTAAAAGCCCACGGACTGGATGGAATTCCTGACAGAGCTGTACGAGCATTAGTGAGCAGGATAGATAACCGAAACATTTCAACAACTCCACTAATATGCAAATTCTATAACAACGAAGGTGGTTGTCAAAAAGGGACAGCATGTATGCATTTACACGTATGTATGCATCACATAAACGGCAATTGCAAGTTTGGAAGCAAATGCAAAAGATCACATGATATATACGAACAGCAAACACGAATCATTTTGGAAAGACATGGCGTATCAATAGTTGGAAACAAGAAAGAAGACATTGTTAACTTAATAAAGGCAACAATACAAGGTGGTGAAGTAAAACTGAAAAAGGATATGCCCGTCTTTTCAAAAAGAAACATAAGTTCTCCTTCCTCCGAACAAGCAGTTTCACACATTGGTAAACATCAGGATGTGAAATCAAATATTGAAATCGTACCGTCATTGTTTGTTGCGAACAACCAGGTACCGAAGGATGATTATACAAGCCTTAATAGGAAAGAAACGGGAAACCTATTAGAGTCAAACAAACTGCCGGATTTTATTCCGTTAGGTATGGGCACAGTTTCGGAAAACTGCCTAGCAACGCTTAAAGGCTCTAAAATAAATGATTCCACAATATCAAAAGTCAATGCGCAAGGGACTCGAACAGACAAGCGTCTCTTACCTGCATGGACATCAATATGGCGTAATCCAGCAAAGAGAACAGACGAATATTTTAAGAGCAAAAAGTCAGTTAAGGCAGAACAGATTGCAGCGGAAAGGATCATTACTGACTTTGATTCAACTACGAGAGTAAGTAATGTGGTAGAAAATACCACATTAATGAAAGATAACAATCTTAGAGATGGGCTTTCTGAAAATGATATAGGTACAGGCATTAGAACTTCCAAGGATATTACACAACCCAAAAATAAACCTCGCAACAAAGAAGATACAGCTACACTTAAAAGCAGTAACCAACTCCAAGATTCTGAGAAAAAGGCTGATATTTCTAATAACGAAGAGAAATCAAGTTCATTCCATTTCAACACAGGACATGACACGAACGAAGAGATCAGCAGTGACCCTTCCAACTTAATTACAGCTGTAGTACTTGAAAGTAAGAATAATTTGAATATTTCAATAGAAATTTAGCAAGCCATATTAAATACATGCTAGCTGTATCTAAATATAAGTATGTGTATAACTTCTTCGTTAAATACGGAAACTCGATTAATCTTTTTTCATGCAATTGACTCGTTTCTTTGTTGAATTAGAAATAGATATCAGTTTCAAATTCAATTCCAAGGTTTTAAAGGAAACGAAGATAAGCAATGCTGTTGGCCACTGTTACATGTACTGGTAAAATAAAAAGAAATATCCTCCTTGCAAAGTCGAATCATTTATTCAAATTTCATTCCTTTTCAGTGCAAGATAAAAATACAAGTTACAAAATTAGAAGAGCATGTGATCAGTGGCAATTTGAAGACATTGACAAAAATTGGACTACATTAGCAGTCTCAGATTCAGACATGTTGGACAAACTCTTCAGTAACTTTGCTAACTACAGCAGGCAAGCTATTACCAATGCGAATAACTGATATAAAGTAAGTGGTATTGATATTCACTCCCATAAGTCACGTTTCATGTTATAATATGTCCAGCTTTAAAGTGACATTATGCGCATTTTTTTCAAGTAAAAAAGCTGAATATGGTGTGTGTACAAAAGCGTAGAGGAAATAATAGCTTTTAACCCAATACACCAAACTCTTCACGCTACCAGTATGAAATAATAACTTTCCAAATATTGATTTTCTTATTTGACTGGGAGAGTCAATTTAAGAAAAGAACAACTGCATGCAGGAGTTGCTTCCCTTCCACTGCCGAAATCTCTACCAAGACACAATCAACTATCATTTTGACAGTCCGATTTTTTATATCTAAAGCACCAGCTTCAAATACTAATGCGGCATAATCATTAATAATAACACATTTAAATGAACAGCAACCAAAAATTGCTTTTATAAAACTGTCACCAAAAATACACTATGTGCAGTATAAAGATGCGCATAATGTCACTTTAAATACCAGTGAATAATCAAGCTCTTTTAAATTACAAACACGGACTAAACGAAGTTTTAATATGATACGCGAACTCTATACAGGGAAATGTCTTTTTCGTTGTTTTAAGATTAAATATTTCATGAGACAAAGTTTTCAGTTCAAGTTACGGTTCAAGTTACTCCAAGGAGCATGTATGCAATTGTAGGGTAATTAAATGAAATCAGTCTGAAATAACTCAATATCAAAAGCTTCTGTTGTAGGATCTACAGGACTTCTGCAAATTTATGAATTTATTATTTATGTATGTTTCAGATCAGACGAATGTCTATTGTTGGAATGCGCTGAATCTGTCGAAATACTAAAGCTAAAAAAGCTAACAGAAGAATGTTGTTTCTGTTATCATTTTCTTTTATTATGGACAAGAATATTTCATTTGACATCAGGCATACACCATGCAATGGATATTATAGTAGATAGTTAATGTAAAATACTTCTGACTGTAAAGCATGTTATAAATTGTTTTATCGTAGTTTATCTTTCATACGGATTGTTTTATTGACAATTTATCATATCGCTGATAGCAGACTATGAATAAGCCATAGAACAGTATTTATCTTATTCATATCAATATTCCCTGATTGTTAAGTAAGAACGATCTACGTCAACGAATATGTACTGTTTGTAAGAATTTTGCACCACGGCGAGGGATGGTAAGCGTCATATTTCTTACCCTGAGGTAATAGATGCAGACCCCTGCGACGGAATTCGAGCTCGCTTTCCATAATCGCTTCTTATCACAAGAGGTCACAAATCAATGAAACGTATCCGCAAGCATATGTTTTATAAGTCCTAATGAAATGAACAGAATCAAGTAATTAATAAAGTAAATGTTATTTACAAAGATGTTGTTGTGAGAATATCTAGAGCAATATAACAAATGATAATATGAATCTATCAATAAAATATCGGTTTATCTTAACCCTCCTGTAAATGCAACTATTTTATCTTTCATTTTAATAAAATGTACACATATGCATATGTATTTGTTTTATTTAAAACATTTCACTGAAACCAGTCTACTTTCATTAAACTACCATCATTCAAATGTTTATACTTTACTTCGTCCAAGTCACTAACGTTTGCTAATAAGTTATCAGTAGCGTCTGTTCATTTAGTTTGAATATGTATTATTACATGTATGTTTTATTATGTACTAACTGCGTTCGGATGTAAAAATAAATTATAGAATTAAACCAATGTTTAAAATATTTTAAATCACTTGTTGTCAGATGTGTATACACGTTATATAAATCATGTGTCTGTGTTACATGTGTATGTAAACATACGTGTTATATCGATGATAATTATGATACGTCAGTAATTGTTTACCTAAATCACGAAAAGTAACTCAACACTTTCGTTTAAACTAACCAACTTTTAGTCATATGTTACCAGTTATACAAGCTATTCTATGGTATATATTTTTGCTCATGAAATGATACGCACATTGACATTTGCGTGCAAAAATATCATTTCATAAACAGTCATTTTACATGTATGAGAACAACCATAGACAAAAAAAAAAAAAAATTAGACAAAGCCTCAGATGTCACACATAATACACCGTTAGTATACAATTGCAACTCTTTAACCCCAAAAAACACTATGCACACCATAACCATGAAACAATGAGCTTAGAATGATAGTGGTAAGTAGCCCACTGGCTAGCAAGCATCACTCATCCCTGAATCTAATCTGAGAGACTATTTGCAACTATCATGTTTTGATACTAGCGACATAACGTCTGGGTTAATGCATTAAGAATTTAAAAAAAAATAAACAAAAGACGACTGCACAGCAATACCTTTTATCATATTGAAGCACAAAGTAAAGAACTGCCGCGTTCAGGTATCAATGTAATGTAATGTATGTATTCGTATGGAACAATGTATAAACAACATCTTGACGTTCGTCAGTAATCATACTTTTCCAAGTAGACAATCCATATCAAACTGTTGTCATGAAACTACCAAGATATGAAACAGCAAACAATAAACTCCATTGCTATAAACGGTCGTCAAGTTCACACTCCTAAATCAAAGAAAAGACCTGACTGAGCTATAGAGAAGTAAATGAAATGTACTGTAAAATGTTGCTAGTTTTACTACCAAATACACACATCAAACGTTTGTAGAAATAATAGTGTGTTAAGACATGGTTTTGTGCACCAACTTTATATAATATACTCTCGTTATGGCTGTATCAAGGACAATCTTGACGTCCTGAATGAATTGAACATCGATTCTGAAGAGACACTTACAATTTGTAAGAGTGTATGATTGTCCCAACTTCTCAGGGCATATTTAAACAAGAGCTGTCAGTAGGACAGCGTGCTCGACTTTTTTAGTGCTTGCCAGTAAAACAAAACTTTGACAGTTAATTAAGGGCACACAAGACTTTAACTAGGAATTTCTAAGTACAAATCAAGAAAAATTTTCAGAGTTATCTTCTTTTGCTTACAGATAGGTCTTACGATGGTACATAAGTACTCCAACTTTCAAAGTAATATCTCAAATGGTTAAGTTAACAAGTGGACAAGAATGAAAATTTTAACTGAGTTTCTAAGTCAAAAAGGGCCATAATTCAAATAAAATCCTTGACAGAATTACCTTCTCCTGCCCATGTTTGGAAATCATGATGGTAAACAAGTATTCCAACTTTCAAATTAATATCTCAAACAGTTCAGTCAAAAAGTGGACTGGTACGAAAAACTTAACCAAGATTCTAAGTCGATAAAAGGCCTTAATTTTTAAAACAAATCCCTGACAGAGTTACCTTCTCTTGCGTACAGATGGGGGTACTGATGTGAAATAGCATTAAAAGTTTCAAAGCAATATCTCAAAGGGTTAAGGCAATAAGTGGACATATTCAATGTATTTTCTAAGTCAAAAAGGGGCATAATTCTGTCAAAAACCTTGACAGAGTTATGTCCTCTTGTCTGTTGATGAAGGTCGTGATGGTAAACAAGTATGGTTAGTTTCAAAGCAATACCTCCAATGGTTTTGAAATAAAGTGAGGCGGTACGAAAAACTTAACCAAGCTCAATACACTTTCTAAGTAAAAAAAGGGCCATAATTCTGTCAAAAACCTTGACAGAGTTATGTACTCTTGTCTGTAGATGGAGGTTATGATGGTTAACAAGTATGGTAAGTTTCAAAGCCATACCTCTAATACTTTTGAAATAAAGTGGGGTGGTACGAAAAACTTAACCAAGGTGTGACGCCAACGCCGACGCCGACGCAGACGCCGACGCCGACGCCGGGGCGAGTAGGATAGCTCCCCTTTTCATAGAAAAGTCGAGCTAAAAAGCATTGTACTCTTATCAAGGGACTTGCAATGCATTTTTATTTTGGTTGCTTTTGCATAAAGACACAGTCTGTCAGTTTGTATCAAATTATGATCTTAAACATAGTAAAAACTGAAAAGCTTCCAGAAACAAAAACATTTAGTACAAAGTGAAGCATTGTTTCTCAATTTTCTATATCACAAACGACATTCCCTCTTGATCAGTTGATTTCGTGTCAAACATGTTAAGTCACAGATATTTATATTTAATGATCAAGAACCAAAACTTAGTCATTGCGCACAGACTACACAGAAATGTAACAACTACTTTACTTGGATCATGTATTATTTAATTTTATGATATTCATATTAACATACGACAGCATCGTTAACTTTTAAATTATTCCACATAAATAGTACGTCATACTGGTTTTGTCTTCCATTAAATATTTTCAAAACAATTAAATTCGTCAATGTTCGACTTTTATGTATAAAGGTATCTTTCTAATGCAATTCATACGTATATATACACTTTTCACAAACAGAAATCAAGAAGTCAAAAAGCATAAACTACACGGTCATTTTATAGCTACCTTGGCTTATCTTGGTAAAGTTAATGAGAAACCAAAGCTAATGAGAAAGAAAGTAAGCCACGACCATATTCCGTAGACACAAATGTCATAAAAAACCCTAAACACAAAAAAACAAAAATAATATCAAACAGGGAATGCCACGTACCAAAAACGCAGCCTCCCCAAAACGAACCCCACAGCAAAGCCAATAAAAGGCATGTGTTTCGTTTTTTTCACTTAAGTTCCTTCGGGTGACAGTTCTAAAATAAGGTCGACAGTCGCTCAGGAGAAATACACATTTTTGAACTAAGCCTTATTTCATTCTATCTGCTTAACCACAGCCTGGTACTCGATCATTGGCTGGGATTGTCCAAGCCTGTACCATTTCCGGAAAAGCATCAAAGCAATGTGCCATCTAGCAGCATTGTGCACTGGTTCATGCTCTAATGACTTCCTGTAGTACTCAGTTGCTTTCTTAAAATCCCCAAATAACTCTGAAAACATGCCAAGGAAATTCATCTGAGTTTCCATATGGTACACGTCCGTTGTATCAATATACATTTCCATATCTAGCATTGTGTTATAGAATTCCGTGTTGAGGAAGCCGAAATATACTTTGGCGTCCGCCACAGCCCATTTCCGGGATCGCAATGTCTGCAACTTGTACGGCTCCGTCAGGAATGACCGTAACATTTCATATCTCATAGCTAAAGGAGTTATTCGTACTTCGCTTGGCAGGAATACAACGCAACAACAGATGCTCTTCATTAGCTTATCTAACCTTATTTTCTTATTTGGAACCAGCGAACAATCAATTTTATTTGCCCTTTTATTTGTCCTTCTACATGCACATACAGCTCGTGCGTCTACGTCCATTGATAATTCTATATCAACCAGCATCTCCATGGCGCTTGTTAAATGGTTCAGTGAAATCAAGGCCGTTATGAATTTCATTTTACTTGATAGCGAATCTGAGTCCATGCCTCTGTGGAAATGTAAGACAGAAGCACAAAGTAACCAGTCCCTTTCAACTGTGTCCTTTGTGTTGAGCGCAAGACACACCAAGTGTGAGGCCAAACTCGTTGAAATAAACAAGGAGGCACCATTGGCTACAAGGTAACTTGTTTTTACGTTTTCTCTCCCAGAGGTGTAGTTTTTCAAAAATTTCAAGACTTCGTTATGATTTTCAATCGCTGATTTGATATCTGTACTTCTTGCCTCAATCCATTCCAAAAGAAAATCTTTGTAAGTCACTATCTTCACACACGTGTTATGGTTAAGTGTCTGCAAGCATGAACGTACTCTGTCAGCTGCGTTGATTCTAGAATGACCAGGTGGTCTGCTACTAGAAATGTCTAACAAGCAACTTATATTTTCGTCTCGGATTCCTGCGATACTGGCGTATGGCCGGGTACTGATCTCCAACAGGATTTCATCTGCACGAGTTCTGTCAGACGGTGACAACATATCGTTCATCAGGTTTTCTTTTTGGATGAAGAAGTTTGGTATGAAATTGGCACGGAGAAACTGACGGGTTTTATCCAGGCAGCCGATAAGGCAGAGTAATAAATTGCTTTCATTCCAGATATCCAGCCACGTTCCAGCTGCCATATGGAAGAATATGTTTTTAATTATAAATGAAGTCAGTGGCTTTGAAATGTGTGGGTTTAATAAAGATTTTAAGATTATCTGGAACAACATGTACACCATCCTTTGGTGAATGTTCAAAGAATTTATCAAGGCTTTCTCTGCAAATGTTGTATATATACGCCATTCCATTTCTTCATCTCGAAAATCGCGTTCATCAACAGGAACCAACATTAACGGCTCGTTAGTCAAATCGTCGGAGGAAGTGTCAAATCCCCAACCTGTAGCACGTTGTTGCAATTCCCTCTTGATCCCTAAGGGCCAAGCGGCCATAGGCAAAGCCAGTACTGTTTCGGCACCGAATCCAGATCTTAATTCTCTCGAAAGATTTGGCTCTTGACGACCATAATTCAGACATTCTTCGTTTACTGGCTGCACAAAATTCTCCGGCGAACCAACTGCACGCAAAATGGTTCTTTCATTTGAGATATCTCGCAACATTGCATCTGTTAATGGTAAACGCATGAATCCTGGCCTTGTTTCGTCTGCAAGGATGATATGGCCAAATTCCCTCGGCTGAGGCAATGAGTAGGTGTTTTGTAAGACGGAATATTCTTCTAGTACGATTACTGTATTTAATTCGGATTGAAGACCTATGAGGGTAGTTCTTTCTGCCTGACTTCCGATGTGATGAGCAGTGACATGTCGTTTACATAATTTTGCCATCTGATTTATACAACTTTCAGAAATCTGTATTTGTTCTTGTTGCTGGTCTAGTATATCTTGGTTTATTCCATTGAGACTTAGGGCTGATGACAGCTGTACCGACTGATCAATCTCCCTCGTATTTCTGGAGCCAGGCTTTTCTGAAAGTAATGATAATATGCGTTCTACTTCATATTGGTTTAACTTAAGTATTAGTATGGTTAATCACTATCCCTCTTTAATAATAAATGTTAGAATACTTTTTAATACTGAACGTTACGCCTCCATCATATATCCCTTTACAGTGTGTTAATTTTTTGAATGTTTTTCGAGAAATGTTCCTGACAGTCACAACTTATTTGATAAAGAGATATAATTCATAATGGTGATAAGTTAAAAGAATGGTTCATTGACATAACTTTGTATAATAACAACGCAGTGAGTGAATAGTTTTGTCCTATGTTAACAACAAGCACAATCTAAAATGATAGAGGGGGAGGGATGATAGGCACAAGCTAGATTTAAGGATTATGGTTAAAGTACTTTCGCCTAATGTCGTCTACACCGTTTGCAATATCAAATAAATCACATAAGCATGATAAATAGTTAAAATACATTCTAGACAATAAATAAAGGGATACAACTCAAAAACGTTGTATGATTTAAGTTATGAATCATGCTTTCAACACTTGTTCTTCACTATGTGTAATAACAATTACGTCCTAGTTTAACATGTACCTTCGAGTTATGTTCAGGACAAGCATAATCTCATCAATTAATAGTGATCATTCAAAAATAAAGTAAGGTTGGGTAAGTGTTACCTGACACTGTACTTCCTCTCCATATCAAATTTCAATATGTACATAGTACAATAGTTTTTAAGTTATGCTCATAAAAGTATGACGGATGGACGAAATAACACAGCCGTGCAGCTATATACTTTCCTTTCTTTACGTTGTTAAGCAAGGGTTTGAATTAAAATAAATACCTTGATTTATATGAGAAGCTTGTGAATCTGATTCCCCGACTTTTACAGTATGTGTATCACTTGCTTGTCTTGTCATATTAGAACTGGCTCCAGAAGGCTGTAATGAGGTAAATAAGTACACACTTCATATTTTAGATGTTCATAAACTGCACGATTGGAAAACTAAACAAAGACAGAGAGCTATATGTTTTGCTTATAAAGAAACATCGGCCAATCATTTTAACGATAAGTTTGCCTACCAGCTGGGACATCATAGCAGTAAAATCGTTCAAAAATATCACTTATATGCTGCATACAGTCAAACATATGAACAAAGACAAGTCTAGGGAAGAAGTTAAAGCGGTCTTTGCTGACAGGTGTCTACACAACAGTTTAATAGTGCACAGTTTTGTTCCTTATGGTCTTTATTCAGAGGTTGTCATTAACATAGGTTTGACTTATGTACGTGTGCATGTCATTCTATAGCTTTCCTTTTATATAATCTCCTAAACAGACATACAGTCAATCCTCTGAACAAAGGTCATCCTTTGGGCAGACAAAATGTGGCCTTTGTTGACAGGTGATCTTTACTCGGAGGTCAAATTGTTCTGTTTAATCAATATTGGTTTCTGAAAGGCTGGCCTTTACTCACAGTGTGACCTTTATTCGAAGGTGGTCGTTAGCACAGGTTTGACTGTAGTATTGACAGGGTACTTATTAAACAAGATAATTGTATGTTTAG
The DNA here is from genome assembly GCA_022818135.1 of Saxidomus purpurata. NCBI lineage: Eukaryota > Metazoa > Mollusca > Bivalvia > Venerida > Veneridae > Saxidomus > Saxidomus purpurata. Next base: position 543,478 of record JAFMSR010000015.1, read on the forward strand.
ATACATTTTAAGTAAAAGTGATAATTACCCTATCTGAAACTGTTTCAGTAGCATCTTCTCCAGTTACCGTTCCCTGTGAAGTAGCAGTAATTTCTTGTGTTCTTGTGGACATATTTACAATGTCTCTGTAAAAGTTGGTGACTGCTCCACGCACTGTATAGAAATAATGGTATAAGAATATTAAGTGTAAATATGCTAGAACATTTACTTTGCCTTATTTTGTTATAAATGTGTTTTTTTTGTCATAGTGATAACCTCATATGTTTGTTATTAAAAGTTAAATGAGTGTTCAAAAATGGATGCTTCTCATTACGGTCAAGTGTGATTCTTAAGCCACAATGGTTGCTTGAACAACTTTTGCTAACTCTTATAAGGAGATAGAAAATGAAAGTAAACCTCACAAACTAGGTGAATTATCAATTTTGTACTTGAATGATAAAAAACGATTCTAATAATATAAAATAGATGTTAGAATTGTGAAAAAGAGATATCTCCCCTTATGACTGAAATTACAGGAGTAGCGAGGTGTACGATTGAGAAAGAGAGATAAAGGGCATAGTAACCCAATTCAAATACATAACTTTGAAATAAAATATCATTAATGATTAAAGTAGAATCTACATGATAAAAAATCAAGCCTTTGGACAAACTTAAACCGAGAGAAAAAAGGCGATGCTTAAACATTTACAGTAAACTCCGTATATAACGAATCCGAACATAGCAAAATTCTGGATATCAGGAACAAATTTATTTTTTCTGCCTGTTTATTTTAAAATTTTATATGAAACGATTATATGGATAGAAGAAACTCAGGATATAAGGAACAAATGGCCCAATGAGTTCGTTATAAGCGGAGTTTACTGTATATTTTATTTCTGGTTGCAATTATCAAACCTGCATCAGGTATCTGATCTGGTGGAATATGACCGACACGCCTTGTAACTGTGCGTTCTGAAGTAGGTTGATCAGTTGTGTGGTGTGCAGCAGGCTGTACAACCACTTGGTCTGCATTAGCTGGGTCAGTTGGGAGATCTACAGTGGCTTCGTTGTTTGCAGCGTGTGTATTGATCTGGTCAGTAGAGAATTCTGCATTATTTTGTTCAGTTGTGCTGGGTGTAGGTGCATTGTCAGTTGTGTGGTCTGTGTTTACTTGCTCAAGTGAGTCATTTTTTCCATCTGTAAATGAATGATTAGAAAATACAAACGTATGTTTAGTCTGCCAATGGTTATTTAATGTATTAAAAGGAACTACATGTATGTGTAAATACTACAATTTGAAGATGATAAAGTTCGACATACCGATAATCAAATGAAATCAGAAAGAAACAAGAGCTGTCCTTCACAAGTGACGAATGCCCCCGAAAGAAGTGCCCCACAGTCTGTGTCCTCTCCATGTGCTCAATAAATGTGCTATGTAATTTTAAAATCCTTCCATGCATGACAGAGTAATCATGCATACAGTATTCCATTACTTTAAACACTAAGTGTGACCTTGACCTTTGAAGTAGGGACTTGGGTCTTGCACGCGACACATCAGCTTGATGTGCTAGACATTTGTGCCAAGTTATTTTAAAATCCTTCAAAGCATAATAAAGTTATAGTCCGGACACAAATGTATGCATATATACAAGATTCCATTACCTATAAACTCTAAGTGTGACATTGACCTTTGTGGTAGGGATGTGGGTCTTGCACGCGACACGTCGTCTTGATGTGCTAGACATTTGTGCCAAATTATTTTAAAATCCTTCAAGGCATGACAAAGTTACAGTCCGGACACGAATGTGTGCATATATGCATATATACAGGATTCCATTACCTTCAAACTCTAAGTGTGACCTTGACCTTTAAGCTAGAGACGTGGGTCTTGCACGCGACACGTCGTCTTGATGTGCTAGACATTTGTGCCAAGTTATTTTAAAATCCTTCAATGCATGACAAAGTTACAGTCCGGACACGAATGTGTGCATATATAGAGGATTCCATAACCTTCATACTCCAAGTGTGACCTTCACCTTTGAGGTAGGAATGTGGGTCTTGCACGCGACACGTCGTCTTGATGTGCTAGACATGTGTGCCAAGTTATTTTAAAATTCTCAATGCATGACAGAGTTACAGTCCGGACACGAATTTGTAAGTGGGGACGCACAGACGGACGGACAGACGGACGGACAGACAGACGGACGGTGCGATTTTAATATGCCACCCTTCGGGGGCATAAAAATACATTCTAGACAATGAATAAAGGGATAGAAGAATCATTCATTGTACCTTTAAAAGTATCTTGTGTGCTCACATCTGAATCATTCTCTTCCTCTGTGACATCTTTTATCGTCACGGTCTGTGCACCTTGTTCGCGTTCTTCTCTGTTTATTGCTGGTTCCCTATTTCTTGCATCAACTTCAATAATCAAATAAAGACTTACTAGTACCTTTACAATTTCTAAGGTATTCAACTTCTAAATTTCGGTCGATGTATTACTGCATTTCAAAGAATACAACAGCAGCGGTTTAACCAGTTACACCTAGAGTTTTGCAATGGGATCTTCCGACTTCAAATTTGAGCAAATCTATTTATTAAGATAGGGGTGTTTAGCAGACTTGTGATCCAAACGGCAAACAAATCACGAGCAGACGACATTGTATCTGTCGTCTGTTTAGGAGCGCTAGCTGTTGTAAAAGTTTAAAGATAGTAGACAGTAGGCACGACTGTGTTAAGGTAAGTTTTGTTACGCGCCGCCAGGAGGCGGTGCGTATATTGGAATGCAGAAAGTAAAATTTCCATGGGGTGACGTAACTACTTTTAGACTGTAGAATGATTTCACAGTGTGTCTTTGTAACAAGCGGTCTTTTTATTTGAGATCGCGAACCAGTCTAAATTTTACGGCAATTACCGAGTCTAAATTTTACGGAAATAGCCGATTTTAAACGAATGACTACGAACGACTGAGATTCTGCCGACGGGTAGCGGCTGAAGATAGTCTTTTAAACCGACTTTGAATTTTTTTTCTAACAGATATTTTCATATACTTTACGAAATTACCAAGCTTATGATGTGTCCACTTCTTATTTAAAGTGTCTGGGAAGTTAAATTCGTTTGTTTACATAAAGTTGTACCGCCACTCCGAAACAAACGTCTGTAGTGGTGAATAACGAAGTTATACGCTATGAAACTCGATGCCTCGATAGCGCAGTGGAATGTATCCCCGCTTGACACGCGGGAGATCAGAGATCGAAACCTCGCCGGAGTGGAATTGACTGTATTTATTTTATATAATGGGGAACAAATTAATTTATATCTTGAAAATAATTTTTCTTTCGTACAAGAATAATATAAATTGAAGCAAATTTATATGTTAGAATTCTAGACTTAGGAAAAAAAAAAATTATTTCAATGATTTCTAATTCAATAATGTGACAGCAGCCAATTTCCATACAGAGGAAACAATGCCTATAGACTTGACGTAGAATCATCTTTTTTAGCATTAAACATATACACAATTAGAGTGCAAAAAGATTAGGTTTGGGTAATCACCATACATTAAATCCAACATTACTAATTATCGCAACCCCACTCCATTTGGTGGCGTTCAAACATTTGACTTGTTATTATTTTACAAGAAAATCATTAATGGTTTAACAATAGAGCACTAAGTTTCCAGCGTGTTTTTATGAAGTTTTTTTTCAATGTAAATTAAGAATTCGAGGCTGTATAAACCGTTATTTGAACATATACATGTTACATTGTATTCAACTGTACATGTGTTCGACTGTACATTGTATTCGACTGCACATGTATTCGACTGTTCATGTATTCGACTGTACATGTATTCGGCTGTACATGTATTCATGAACGTACCTCTAGTATCGAATCCCATTTCTGAAATTTCGTCTCTCTCCCCTTCACAAATTGTTTCATCAAACAGAGTGGTTTTTCTTGTGCCTGGTTTCACTGCAATAATCTCCACGCTTCTTGTTGGTACTAAAATGATTCCAGAAAGATAAGTAAAAGCATACCATTAACACGGCATATACATGTTTACTATGTCTTCCTCGTTCAAAAAATTCATGGAAGAAACGACCTAGATTTGTCTTAATACCACTAATGTGTGACAGGCTAGAGAAGGCAGATTATGTGTTTCATATACCAGTTTGAACCAGTATAAGAATAGTTATATGCAAATTATACATATTGTACTACATATACATTATACGATACCGTCGAACACTAAATATTTATTAACAAACTAAAATTTATTATGGAACACAAGTTGTCGGATAGAATCAGAAAAACTGATGCAGAAACACACCGCAGAATGACTGAGCCATCTGCTAAGGTATGAACTTTCACGTACCTGAAACAGTCCCCACATTAGCCTGTCCACTTCCTTCTTCATCTGTACCGTTTGTTTCTCTTTTGTCTCCGTCGTTCTCTTGAAAGAAAGGAAACACAATGGAAGATAAAACATCTACAAAATCGTCATGTCTTGTACACATATGTTCATGTGTATCATGGTTAAAGAAACGTTTTCTAACATTTCGTATTATGGAAATACACGACTTAAAGCTTTCTTAACAGTGTCAGAAACGACATAGGAATTTTTGACACCAAACAGTTCTCATAATCTACCATGAGGGTATTTTTCGTCGCATTTTTCAAGCAATATAACTCCAAAGTTGAAGAAAAATAGTGTTGCGCCGGTTTTGAAAATTGATGTTTTTATATAAAACTAAAGATTAAGACACTGCGTTTCCCCATTTTATAATTAAAGCATTGTGAATATAAAGGACGTGTTATACTTTAGCAGAAGAAAATTCAAACCAAAGTCTATATAGTAAACTGGTACCTGTTTTTTCGCCTTCCTCGTTCTTCTGTGTCTCTTCGGGCGGTTCAGCAACTTTAAACAAATAAAAAATGACAAAACTATTAATGTTGCTATTAAAGACTAAGTTCTCTATAGAACAAAATGTATACACTGTAGTACCTTAACATAAACAAGTGATAAATAAAACCCTTATTTCCTATAGAAGCAGAACATGTGATACATGTATTTGTAGTTACCAAACAATTTTATATGAAATGATACGTGTACTGTCAAAGACTGCTGGATCTGATACATGAAAACATTAATGTATTTGCAGAATGAAACATTTAAGCTATAAAAGTTTGTGTGGATAAAATAGTTATGTATTACGATATCGTACATGTGAAATTTCCTCTGCAACAAAAAATTAAATTAACAAAGGCTACGCTATTGTCATTAAAAGTGTTAACTTAAAAATGTTGTTTCAAGAAACACGAATACTGTCTTCATATCTTGTTTAGAAAGACAAGTGTTGGATATTAAATGCTAATGTTAACTTAACAAGAGCTGTCCATAAGACAGCAAGTGCTAATAAAACAAAACTTTTATCACTATAATAGCAAAACAAAATTCTGCTAACAATTAAGTATAAACTAGGAAAGTTGAATCATAAAAAAGTCAAAATCTATCACTTTATATTTAATTTTTGGTAAATTAATTGTTTGATACAAAATGTACCCCTGAACACTATTGCTAAGTTTGATATAACTACCATAAGTGGTTACTGAGATATGTGCATGATAGTACCTTGCATGCAAAACTTTAATCAAATTTTCAAAGTCAAACAAGGGCCATAATTTGCACTAAATTTAAACAAGAGTTATCTGTCTTCACTGTGTGACACCACTTAAGACATTAACAAAGTTTCAAGTCAATATCATAAGTGGTTACTGAGATATGTGCATGATAGTACCTAGCAGGCAAAACTTTAACCAAATTTTCAAAGTCAAACAAGGGCCATAATGTGTATCAAATTTATACAAGAGTTATCTGACTTGACTGTGTGACACCCCTTAAGACATTAACAAAGTTCAAGTCAATATCATAAGTGGTTACTGAAATATGTGCATGATAGTACCTAGCAGGCAAAACTTTAACCAAATTTTCAAAGTCAAACAAGGGCCATAATTTGCACTAAATTTATACAAGAGTTACCTGACTTGATTGTATGACACCCCTAAAGACATTTACAAAGTTTCAAGTCAATATCATAAGTGGTTACTGAGATATGTGCATGATAGTACCTAGCAGGCAAAACTTTAACCAAATTTAGTACCTAGCAGGCAAAACTTTAACCAAATTTTCAAAGTCAAACAAGGGCCATAATTTGTACTAAATTTATACAAGAGTTATTTGACTTGACTGTGTGACACCCCTAGAGACATTAACGAAGTTTCAAGTCAATATCATAAGTGGTTACTGAAATATGTGCATGATAGTACCTAGCAGGCAAATCTTTAACCAAATTTTCAAAGTCAAACAAGGGCCATAATTTGTACTAAATTTATACAAGAGTTATCTGACTTGATTGTATGACACCCCTAAAGACATGAACAAAGTTTCAAGTCAATATCATAAGTTGTTACTGAGATATGTGCATGATAGTACTTAGCAGGCAAAACTTTAACCAAAGAAGCAACGCCGACGCCGACGCACAAGTGACTGTAATAGCTCTCCATATTCTCCGAATAGTCGAGCTAACAATGATGCATACAGTAGATAGATGAGTTTAAAAGTCTGTTATATCAAAAAGTTATTAGGCATTTTACATGTTTCATTCTCCAGGTTTAATAGATAAAGTACCAGTCTCTCGATCTAGACTCGGGAGTTCGCACCTTAGTCTCGTAAAACGAATACTTGTTTACTGATCGCAATTAAATTGACAAAAATGATCTTTGTCATAACTACACATAAACAAACATCAATCGTACTTGCTTGATCCAGGGCTTCCTTGAACTTCTCCACATCCAGTGAGGCCCTTAAAGTGATTTTAGAGCCAAGATATTCTGACAATGCTTCTGCTATTTTGTTCAGATGGTTCTGTGCCCCTCCGTCGTGAAACATATCCCAGACATGTTTCAGTCCGTCTATCGTATTCACCCTCATTGACAGAGCGATAGACCGTGAGTATTCCACATTCTCCGTCTCTGTAAATTAAAAAAAATCGAAAGTTGAATACTTTGTATAAAAGAAGTTCACGTAGATTTATCAGTTATGGATATTTAAACGTGTGACCAAAGATCATTGGTCGGAAGAAGCAAATGCTTTTATTGCCAGATGAACTATCTTGTCACAAGTGTTTCTGAAATAAGCAAATTGTGCAGTTTTCACCTTGCTTGTCTTGTTTGTCTTTACATACAAACATGGCCAGTCCATTTCTTAATTGATTAATTAACTAATTGGCCTCGTGTTTTTATGTACGGATTTTTGATAGTTTTTATTTATTTTATTTATTTCATTTATAAGTACATAACCGAACAGTTTTACACCAACTAATGAATATTGCTTCACATGCATCACGTGATTTTGAACTAAATGGAGATACACGGTCACGGTCGCTGACTTATTTACTCTGAAGCAATCTCGATATACGTTTAAATCAGTATATTATAATCATAATAAATTAATCCGCCTGACCCAATTGATTAATCAAATAATGTCTGAATAAAAGTTTCTAGCACACGTCTGAAACTGTAACTATGCGTGTAAGAATAAAACTGCACCGAGCTTAAGGACTGTTCTCTCCAAGCGTACGAAATGCCCAATCAAAGTTCACAATACGGGCATCTCACGTTCACAAGGGTGTCAAGTTTTGCATCTCACGTTCACAAGGGTGTCAAATTTTGTTTAAACTGTCTGACATGTGAAATGATAGCTTTGAGTTGTTAGTAGCCACTCTAGAACAATCATACTGACATGATCTTTTTTAAAAAACATCAACATTTGTCGATAAAATTTCAAGGAATTTATAAATAAATATTTTACATACTAATATCTTCATACAACTTTTGCATGTTTTCTTCAGTGAAGCTGCAAACTAGAAACAATCTTTCTTGGCTCCCAAAGTGTTGTTTTAAAGCTGTAGCAATCATTTCAAGTTTCTCCACACACTGTAAGCTTTCCATGTACGCCAGTACCTCCAGTATTGAGGCATAAGTTTTGCATTCTATTCGCAAAACCATTCCTCTGCCTTTTTCATATTTTGCGAAGACGTCTCCATTTTCTTTTATTTCTTTCAGCATGTCTCCAATGTCATTATTTATTTTTGCCAACCCTCCGGTCTGCTCAGTATATGCAACGTCATCGCAAGCGTCTATCAACGCTGTTTCCACGCATTCCATCAGTCCTCTATGTGAACATTCAGGTTTTATGGTGTACTCGACAACTAAGAAATAGAAAACAGAAAAAACTGAGGTGGATGTTGTTATACTGGATAGTAAATCACAAACAAAATGCTGGATATCTGATTTTTACCGTTTCACACCTATCGATCTCTCAGCAGTCACTTATCATAATACTGGATATATATTCGAGTAATACATAAGATATTTCCATTATAAAACTCAAATTTTCGCTTAACGAACATTATGCGATTTGACGGCAGTAAGATTTCTTTGCAAACTTAAACTTCTCTAATTATAAATCTATGTGAAATTGTTCTTTTAAGACCCCTTTAAATTGGCGAAGTAGAGAGTTCGCAAAAAAAAGCGAAAATTAAATCGTCGTTAAAATTTGCTTATTTACACTGACTTACTTGTTTGACTGTTTAACGACAAACATGTTTGCATACTGGTGAAAATTTGAAAGTTTCTTTACCTCTAGGTTCTTTCATAGTTCTACCATCATCTTCTGCTTTGTTTACAACTTCTATTATATCGTCAACCACAGTTCTAGTTTCTTTCCTCAACGTTTTCACAGCTGCCACAAAAGTTTCATCCACAGCACACATGTCTTGTAAATGGTCTAAGGAAGATGGCATGTGGATGGGCTCATCCACATATCTATACGAGAAAAAAAGCACTACCTGAATATTTAAACTATTTAACTAAAATAAAAAGGTAAAGGTAAAGTGTTTGTTTATTATAGTGTCACCCCTACTTAATATGTGTGCTAAAACAAAAGTTACCTATACATATATATATTGGGTAACTGACCGATAGGTGTTTTTTAGTGTTTTGTGTCGTATCTATATAATTTATGTTTTGTCCTTTAAAAAGCTATGCCTTTATTTAAGTAATATATAAGGCATAAAGCTGCAGTGTGTACAAGTACAGTACCTTGTTGCATCCCTTTTCTTGTATTAGGGGAATTTATTCTTTACATACAAGCCTAGCTGTTAATGAAGGGATAGCATTATATATATAATTATATATTTTTTTTTTGTGAGAGGTAATTTAACTGTTAAACCTTTAGTTTTTACACGGAAAAATTTACACCAGTATGCATGTACTATAGTTGCTGAAAGGACGTTCAATCACAAGCAACTGTCTTTCGTTTGGCCTACATATACATAGCTGCAAAACTGTTCAATATACATATTATACAATGTTTGAATGACTGCAACATTTGATAACAATAGTACAAATGCAGTTAAGTATTCATATCTATTTGGACTTGGCATCAATACTATTTCAAATAACACACCATGCCATATTAGAGTATACTCTACCTGCGGATTATTCTCTGACAATTAACTACCAGAGCGGGTTCGAGACCGGATGCCAGACTGTTCAAAGCCTCCACTAACTGCGTCTGTAGATCCTGGAAGACCTCTTCATTAAGTGATGGACTGTTTATGTTTGCATGTAATTCATCTCGTACATTCCTTAGAACCAGTAACTCCCTCTTTTCTCGTGATGCCAGTGTTGTTCGGAATACTTCTAATAATACGCCTGTACGCAAAAAAAGACGAAAATGCAACATGAAAAGTAGCCCCCTAACGGTATGGAACACATAGATTTCCTTTTAATGATACATTCGACGAACTGCTAATATTAAATGGAGGAAATAAATGTAACAGCGCGTTTACAACAACATCACACTTAGGCCTTTGTTTCGCATTTTACAATAGATGTAAGAAGCGAAGCTCTATTTCTTCCGGTCCTTAACTTTCAAGTGTATTTTACCACAAAAGCAGGCGGTTATACGACACGGCACTTCGGTGGTAAAACATGAAAGTTAAGATGCGGAAAAAATAACATAATAGTTTGATAGCTGGCTTCTTTTTTTCAATCCAAAAAGCAGAATACCAACAATGAGCCGCTAAGGTATGTTGACCCACGGCCACTGATAACCGTCTATTACATTTACTCCGTATCTACAGTGTACTCGGGTCATTTCTATAAATAGAAACATTAATTACCAATAAGTAAGACGATATCCCAGTCGTCCGGCCTAGCCCCACCGATGCTAGGAAGGATTTCTCTGAACTGGTCCTCTGTAAATCTACGTTGCAGTTGTTCTCTGTATCTTTTGAGAAAGTCGTCCAGGTTGCCATGGTTACCCTCATGTTTCTGCGTCTCTCGTTTGAGTATCTCTCTTGCAATGAACAACCCACCTTCCATGAGGAGTAAAAGAGATCTGGCATACTTTTCACTGTCTGTACCTCCCATTTAGTTTAAGATTTTCCTACCTACAGGTAAAACAATCAATTGCCAATGTTATATAAACCTTACTGCACAAATATCATACAAACATTTTTAGTTTAGTTTAGCTCTTGACTGCCCCGAATTAGGGCTTATTTTGAGTGTGTTTAAAACCAAATTTTAACCCTATTAGGCCGTCTTTCATTGACAAATCATGAATGACCTTCATTAAAGTTATATAAAATGTAATGCTATATATACAAATGTATAATTGCTTAAACAAAGCAAAGTAGTATAGTACAAATACATGCGAGTGCTTTAAGACAGGGTTATACAGACAACGTTGTTCTTACATTTTTTTAAAGACATTATAAGTGATATTGCCCTTCAAAGTCATACTCATAATCTTACATGTGATTTATATTGTCAAAGTTAAGCATGAACTTCAAGTATATGGAGTTTGTATCACAATTTTATTCCTATTGAATACTAGTACATTGTAGAGTGAAATCCTAAATGATAATCTTTCTAGTTCTGTATGATTTATTTTCATTCTTTTTTTTCTGCCAAAAAAGGAAATAAAATAAGGTTTGGGTTAGGGTAACTCTTTGTGCTGTAAACATCATGTTTTAAGGCAGTCATTGTGATTTCTGAAAATGCGAGATCACATTACCCCGACTGATTACAATTCAAATATACGGTAAAATGTAACCCGAGACCGAATCTGGGGTAATCTACGCAGTTGTTTTGCACTTCTAAAGCATTTTATATCTGCTTAAAATTACTATTTACATTTGTGTACGTGACCTAGATATTATCATCTCATATTAATAACATAGCTGGTATTACCGTATTACATATAATATGATTTCAATATCATTGTACTTTCGTTTTCAAATATAAACATAATCAGTCAATAATAAGATGTGTTAAACTTACACCAGATCGAGTCAAGATAAAATAAAGCTGATAAACATACCTTTGATCAGTAGTTAGGTGGAAAACAACGCTGCGAAATTTTATTCTTTTTTCGGTTTTGGTTTGAGACACATCCGCCATGTTTATCAGTCATAACATAGAACATAATCACGTTGTCACGTGGGCACGTAGTTTTCTTTGCTTTATCTCCCCTAACTTGAAACATTAATAGAAAGTAAAACAGTCTAATATGTTTTGATTTTCAGTATAATGGTTTGAAATATTTCAATCGAATGTCTGACGAAACAAAAAGAATATAACACAATCGATATTACTTAAAGTTTTGTTCAACCATAGAATATTGCGCCCATGATATGCTAAATATAGGGTACTATTGTGGCACCTGGAATAGAACTGTTTATGAAAACGTAAAAATAACATGGTATTAATCACATGTTATCAAACCGGCAGAGAAAAAAAAAATCCACAGTGTGGAGATAAAATAACGCTTAAATGAATACAATATTATCTAAAATAAAAATCACGCACGCAACTAACATAAGATTACTAATTTCATATCCAAAATTAAATACCAATTTTAAAGTTAAATATAAAGATTATTAAACTATATTAATCTTATTAATATTATCTAACTCCCAATTTGAGATTTCCTGAAGTCACTTATAGGACGCAAGACAGCATTGATTTAGAAAGAAGGGACGTACACTAATTTTGGACATTGTTTTTTTTTAAATCTTAATCTATTAACGACTGTTAAAGTCCCACGATCACTTCAGATGTTACAATAACATTTTGCGTACATATTACCAAGAAGGGATATGTCTTACTTGCGAAATTAACTGTCATGTGCACAAAAGAAAACCATTCCTAACGTCGATTTTTAAACCGAAAGTACATGTTGTATTTGTTTCAATGATATTTAAACAACCGACGACAATAGTTTTTCATGAAGAAAATACATCAATGCGAAGGACAGACATACATATGATCAGTAATGTCGAAGAGCGAAAAGAGTACAGATTTATCATCCCATCGGTAAATTCATTATTCTGTTTATGAGTAAATTCTAAGTGATCACGGCGCTTTAATGTGCGATGCAAATATTGCTAATAAGCAGTTTGCAGATATGAAATTGAAACACTATGTTTCATAGTGACGTGACTCTGAAAGTCCCGGGATCACTTTTTTGTTCTGATAGAATAATAAATGTAATTACATACATGTAATAATGATAGAACTGTGTTTTCTTTCTTCCACACTTTGTTTATTCGTGTAATACAAGTGTCGTAAAAAAGTGTTTCTTCTTTTTTGCAATAGAAAATTACAACTTGTTAATACTTAATACGTGCACTAACGATTTTTTAGTAAAGGAACGTTATAAATGTTTTGTACTAATAATCCGTAAGACATTTTTCTATGTAAGATAAGAGAACAGTTATACGTAGATTATTTCCCTTGCCTGTGAGTACGAATAACCTGCTTGTCACAGAACTTTGGGTAATCATGTACATGTATAAGTTATAAATGCAAACAACTTAAGATAACACTGTATACGAGGCAAGATAGTTGTTCACCATGCACCTGAACACTGTTTAATGTATAATATGCATTAAAAATATTTCTTTTTTGTCAGTACTGTTTTTGTTTTACAAAATAATATTCCTTTCGAACATTTTTCATCTCCCTAATTTCTGTATTTGTGAGCCTTTCTCTGTCAAACCTATTTTTCTGTATACTGTACAAAATTCCCTTCAGTCACTACCTTTTTAATTGTGATATATTTTGTAAAATATAAAGGTCACTTGACAAAGCTTCTTTTCTAAAAACTTAGCGACACGTACCAGTTGTGTGTACCAGGCATGCAGTGGTGAAGTACTTTTAAATACCCTGAATAAATGAACAGTGGCCTAGCTTCAGACAGAAAGTGGTGATCAATGTTCAACCTGTGCTTAAAGGTCTAAAAACTGATCTCATACGGCAGTATACATTGTTCAACCTGTGCTAAAATGTCTAAAACCTGATCTCATACGGCAGTATACATTGTTCAACCTGTGCTAAAATGTCTAAAAACTGATCTCATACGGCAGTATACATTGTTCAACCTGTGCTAAAATGTCTAAAAACTGATCTCATACGGCAGTATACAATGTTCGACCTGTGCTAAAATGTCTAAAAACTGATCTCATACGGCAGTATACAATGTTCGACCTGTGCTAAAATGTCTAAAAACTGATCTCATACGGCAGTGTACATTGTTCGACCTGTGCTAAAATGTCTAAAATCTGATCTCATACGGCAGTATACAATGTTCGACCCGTGCTAAAATGTCTAAAAACTGATCTCATACGGCAGTATACAATGTTCAACCTGTGCTAAAATGTCTAAAATCTGATCTCATACGGCAGTATACAATGTTCGATCTCATACGGCAGTATACAATGTTCAACCTGTGCTAAAATGTCTAAAAACTGATCTCATACGGCAGTATACAATGTTCAACCTGTGTTAAAAGGTCTAAAATCTGATCTCATACGGCAGTATACAATGTTCAACCTGTGATAAAATGTCTAAAAACTGATCTCATACGGCTGTATACAATGTTCAACTTGTGCTAAAAGGTCTAAAAACTGATCTCACACGGCAGTGAACAATGTTCAACATGTGGTTAAAAATCTAAAATCTGATCTCTCAAGGCAGTGAACAATGTTCAACCTGTGCTAAAAATATAGAATCTGATCTCACACGGCAGTGAACAATGTTTAACCTGTGCTTAAAGGTCTAAAACCTGATCTCACATGGCAGTATCCAATGTTCAATCTTTGCTTAAAGGTCTAAAACCTGATCTCACACGGCAGTACACAATGTTCAACCTGTGCTAAAAGTATAAAAACTGGTCTCACACGGCCATATACAATGTGCCACCTGTGTTTAAAGGTAAAAACACTGAACTCGTAAATATACAATGTCCAAGCATTGCTTTTGGTCTCAAAACTGATCTCACATGGCAGTAAACAATCTTCAACCCGTGCTTAAAGGTCTAAAGTCTGATCTCACATGGCGGTGTAAAATGTTCAACCTGTGCTAAAAAGTCTAAAAACTGATCTCACACGGCAGTATACAATGTTCAACCAGTGCTTAAAGGTCTAAAATCTAAACTTAGACGGCAGTATACAATGTTCAACCTTTGCTTAAAGGTCTAAAATCTGATCTCAAAAGGCAGTATACAATGTTCAACCTGTGCTTAAAGGTCTAAAATCTAAACTTAGACGGCAGTATACAATGTTCAACCTGTGCTTAAAGGTCTAAAATCTGATCTCAAAAGGCAGTATACAATGTTCAACCTGTGCTTAAAGGTCTAAAATCTAAACTTAGACGGCAGTATACAATGTTCAACCTGTGCTTAAAGGTCTAAAATCTGATCTCAAACGGCATTATACAATGTTCAACCTTTGCTTAAAGGTCTAAAATCTAAACTTAGACGGCAGTATACAATGTTCAACCTGTGCTTAAATGTCTAAAATCTGATCTCAAACGGCATTATACAATGTTCAACCTGTGCTTAAAGGTCTAAAATCTAAACTTAGACGGCAGTATACAATGTTCAACCTGTGCTTAAAGGTCTAAAATCTGATCTCAAACGGCAGTATACAATGTTCAACCTGTGCCTAAAGGTCTAAAATCTGATCTCAAACGGCAGTATACAATGTTCAACCTGTGCTTAAATGTCTAAAATCTGATCTCAAACGGCAGTATACAATATTCAACCTTTGCTTAAAGGTCTAAAATCTAAACTTAGACGGCATTATACAATGTTCAACCTTTGCGTAAAGGTCTAAATTCTGATCTCAAACGGCAGTATACAATGTTCAACCTTTGCTTAAAGGTCTAAATTCTGATCTCAAAGGGCAGTATACAATGTTCAACCTGTGCTTAAAGGTCTAAAATCTGATCTCAAACGGCAGTATACAATGTTCAACCTTTGCTTAAAGGTCTAAATTCTGATCTCAAAAGGCAGTATACACTGTTCAACCTGTGCTTAAAGGTCTAAAATCTGATCTCAAACGGCAGTATACAATGTTCAACCTTTGCTTAAAGGTCTAAATTCTGATCTCAAACGGCAGTATACAATGTTCAACCTGTGCTTAAAGGTCTAAAATCTGATCTCAAACGGCAGTATACAATGTTCAACCTTTGCTTAAACGTCTAAAATCTGATCTCAAAAGGCAGTATACAATGTTCAACCTTTGCTTAAAGGTCTAAAATCTAAACTTAGACGGCAGTATACAATGTTCAACCTGTGCTTAAAGGTCTAAAATCTGATCTCAAACGGCAGTATACAATGTTCAACCTGTGCTTAAAGGTCTAAAATCTGATCTCAAACGGCAGTCTACAATGTTCAACATGTGCTTAAAGGTCTAAAATCTGATCTCAAACGGCAGTATACAATGTTCAACCTTTGCTTAAAGGTCTAAATTCTGATCTCAAAGGGCAGTATACAATGTTCAACCTGTGCTTAAAGGTCTAAAATCTGATCTCAAACGGCAGTATACAATGTTCAACCTTTGCTCAAAGGTCAAAAGTCTTATCTCACAAGGCGATGTAAAATGTTCAACCTGTGATAAAAGGTGTATAACTAATCTCACACGGCAGTATACAATGCTCAACCTTTGCTTAAAGGTCTAAAATCTGATTTCAAACGGCAGTATACAATGTTCAACCTTTGCTCAAAGGTCAAAAGTCTGATCTGACAAGGCGGTGTAAAATGTTCAACCTGTGATAAAAGGTGTAAAAACTAATCTCACACGGCAGTATACAATGCTCAACCTTTGCTTAAAGGTCTAAAATCTGATTTCAAATGGCAGTATACAATGTTCAACCTTTGCTTAATGGTCAAAAGTCTGATCTCACAAGGCGGTGTAAAATGTTCAACCTGTGATAAAATGTGTAAAAACTAATCTAACACGGCAGTTTACAATGCCCAAGCTTCGCTGAAAGGTCACACGACATTGTTCAATGGAACCTGTGCTAAAACGTCTAAAAACTGATTGAACACGGCAATATACTTCAGCACAGCTTAAGCATTGTATACTGCCGTGTGTATAGGTTGACCTCTCATTCGACAGTATACAATGTTCAACATGTGCTTAAAAATCTTAAAACTGATCTCACACGGCGGTGTACAGTGTTCAAGCTGTGCTAAAACGT
The DNA here is from genome assembly GCA_022818135.1 of Saxidomus purpurata. Classification (NCBI taxonomy): domain Eukaryota; kingdom Metazoa; phylum Mollusca; class Bivalvia; order Venerida; family Veneridae; genus Saxidomus; species Saxidomus purpurata. The sequence continues at coordinate 560,071 of JAFMSR010000015.1, forward strand.
CTAAAAGCTGAACTCACACTAAAATATACAATCTTTAACCCGTGCTTAAAGGTCTAAAGTCTTTTCTCACGCGGCAGTGTACAATGTTCAAGCTGTGCTAAAACATCTAAAAGCTGAACTCATACGGCAGTATTCAATGTTCAACCTGTGCTTAAAGGTCTAAAAACTTATTTCATACGGCAGTATACAATGTTCCACTTGTGCTAAAAGTTCTTAAAACTGATCTCACCCCGCAGTTAAAGATGGAATAAACTTCAGGTGAAACAGGTAAAACGGTCATAAAAATAATATTTAGCTTCATTTCATACTGAATGAGTTTTTTTTTTGCTCAACATTTGACATTAAACAAGATCGATTTACAATTTGGTTTCCTTGAACGTGCCTGTTATGTTTATTTTTCCTTTACTCATATTTGCTATGAGGAAACAAAATTAACATGAAAAAGCAAAAGCCTTAAAGGGTACTGTTAGAGTGTTTATTTTTAAAACGCAGTATCATTTAATTTCTTTTTTTGTGTGCAATTAAAATCGTCATAGGTGGTCTGATAAATTACAAATATTCCTGTAATGGGATTTTAGGACTTCATATAGACTTGCTTCTTCCAAAAAGAAAGAAAACAATACTCTTCAAGGAAAACCTTCCGAAGCCACGCTATCCCCTATTTCATCAGTCATGTAGATTAAACCTTACTGTTGTCATCGAGTGTTTCTGTCTTTGTGCGAAGTACAGATCATGATCAGCTTCCACATCCGCGTGCAGTCTGATCATGCTCTGCACATTTTGCTATTCGGTCAGTAAGTTTTGGCGAGCACCCCTTTGAACAAATAATGGTACTGTCCAAATTGAAACACGGATTAGTCCATTTTAGAAATTTAGGGGATGGAGGATTAAGCAGACGCACCTTGCATGATGTAACTATATTCCAAACAGACATAATAAAGTAGCCATGAAATAAACAGCTACTTGCTTTGAAAGGTCACTTTGGCTGCAACTAGGGGTTGTTTAAGACATGTTTCACCTTAGCTTGTAATATCGATTTCAGGTTTTCTTTTTTGGAAATACAAACAGTAAGACAAAAGACCATAAAACACCCGTGAGTTTGAGTGACAGTGACAAATGTAATTAAGTTATTTGATGCAAAAGATCTAATAAAATTATAAAATATTTTCATCTAAAAGCTCTTGAACGGGGTGATTTATTCTTGCCTGCACGAAGGTAACAATGCCTCCTAACTTTTGCACTTGACGGCATAAAATACAGCTCAATTTATTATGCAAACAAAGCAATCCACTTTAATGTACAATTTGCAACCGGCTGCCAGAAGAGGTTTTTACATGTGTAAATTGGTCACGGAAGTTTTCAAAACCATTCAAACCGTATGCTCTCTTCCCGGGATTATAATATCCGCTTGCAACATTTACGATTTTTTTTAATGTTAATGTAGTTATGGCGTACTGTCTATTAGTATTTCATAACCCACGCCTATGCAATTTTTTTATCCCCGTGTATCAACGAATGATAAATAAGCAAGATATATGGATGGAAACATTTATTACGGTGACATGCACGAAAAATTTGCACACCGGCTTTGCGTCATAAATATATCTAAAATTGTCGGTTTGCTTCGTGATGGTTTTGCTTCAGCAGGGAACCCGAGCTTCAAATTCGGTCTAAAATCAACAGCTCCTGAAAATAACTTTTAAATGCATAGTGCACAGCTTTAGTGTATTTAGTATGGCGCCCATAGCATGGACTTTACTTGAGTTATTGCGGCAATGTCAGAAATAAACGGTAGTTGTTGTTGTTATAATGAGTCCACTTTAACCACCTCTACAGAGGCGGACGGTCTTCTGGCCAAGGTAACAGCAAACAAAAACATTATGGCTGACTAACCACATATGTATGGACTCAATCACATCGGCATTCAGTCAGAATGAGTCTTTGTAAGAAAGTATTTAGGTATTGCTATTTCGAGTTTGTGCTTAGATTTAACCTAAATGATCCAGACACTTAGTTGACTTTGGTGGAAAAGCAAACAGTGTGATTTAATCTTTCGTTTTATTTAATTGTTCGATTCAGGTGTCCAAAAGTTCATAATCCAAAGAGTGAAAAAAGATATTTCAATGTTCTGACATATTGTACGCTGTGATGTTATGTGTGGTTTTTGTTTAACTGACTAAAGGACCCCCGATGTCGTGGGTGGTAAACTCTCCCCACCACCACAAAATGAGGTGAAAAGAAATTGTTAGAAGCACACTTCCGAGGTGGTGGGGTTCTACAAAATAAACAGGAAATGTGAGTATGACTTTTGTAAATTTTGTTTTAAATTATTTTGTTGAAGAACTTTCAAAAATCGGGCAATGTAGTTACCAGTAGAAATGTTGAGACTACCGTTTACACGCATTGTGGAAACACATTCCATAAATTGAAGTCTCTGGAACGTTTAAAAGTAACCAAAATCATACTCACATTTCTTATTTATTTTGTAGAACCCGTTCACCTCGGAAGTGTGCTCCCCACAATTTCTTTTCACCTCATTTTGTGATGGTGGGGAGAGTTAACCACCCATGGATGTAGATATTTGAAATCGCACACTGTATAAAAACTAGATCGACATGTTTCAAACTTGAAAGAAAAAAACCTCAGTTTGGCATTTATTACATGGATAAAGTCAACGATTTTAAGTTTCAAGTGTCCTCAACTGAATGATGCGTAACGGTAATCACTCAATCCTTCCGTCCGCTCGAACTGTATAATATTTCTTACCGTTTACGAGATTTCAGGTAAACTTAACACAATTCATTCGCATTGTGAGTGTATTTCGTTCTGACATTTAATTTCCATTAACGGCGCAGACTTCCATGCTATCAGACAAAGATTCGAACCCGTCTTTGGTTCCACACAGCGTTTGTTCATACAGAACTTTAAAATTTCTGTAAGTGCGGTTTGCTGTAAAAAACGTGTGAGATCCAAATGATAGACCAATATCTACCAAACATCGTTTATCAGACTCGTACCCTTTCTAGCTTTCCCAATCCCAGAATAAAACAAATGGATTTATTGCAATCATTTCTACAATTTTATAAACCTCATGCCAAAAGAGAATGTTCCATATTCAAGTGTCAATGAATATAACTTTTACGTATGTATCTAATAGGAATCACACTGCTAGTAAGATATGCCATGAATTTTGGGATGCGAACAAAACAAGTGTCTCGTCATGTTAACTTTGTCACGATGGTAACCTGAGATTTGGGTCAGTTCTCATTAGGACGTAAATATATTTAAGAGATATTACCGTTCAGAGTGACCATCATAATTTAAAGAAGGATATACTTCTAGAATAATGACCATTGCCATAGTTATAACCCTAAAAATGTGCATTTTTGTAAAAGTTTCATTCTCATGTAGAGGAAATCTGTAAAAAATATTTTTTTCTCATAAATTGAAAAGTCCACCCTATCTGTTGAGTGTATTTTTATTTACAGTATGCCTTTCAATAAGAGAAATAATTCAGCATAACTCATTTCTTACGTTGCCTCAGCACCTACTGTGCCTTCGGCTTCATTATTGACTATAAAGCATCATGGCCATTGTGAAGGGCACAATAAGTGCTATAGTATCAAATGTTAAAGTAGAATATCCTTTGTCGGACGCTTCTAATTAAGCGCCAAGAAAGAAACTAACTTTAATATAGAATGGAAAGTTTGGGTGGTATTCCGCACATGTTAATTTAGTAAATGTGATTGACAGCCTACTTATAAAATTGCTTCGCTGTGATTGGAGCCGTACGTGTAATAAATCAGTTTGCGAACATAAACAACTAAACGCGATTGTACAATGGATGTATTGTTTTATTAGTTTCGGTTTTGTTTGAATTTTATTTCCGCCACATTGGCGAGCAATTTTACAAAGAGAAAGAAAAGTAAATACATATAAATACAAACAAATAAGTACACATAGAAAAACAGTTATACACGAAACAGTTCATTCAGAAAGAATATTTTAACTGGATTTGACCAGAAACCAACAGGTACATTTTTAGTGTTGTAGGCCGGAATAATTTGATTGAATTAATTGAATTAATCGAAAAATTGAACTTGTGGTTTAGACATCCGGCTTAGGAGTAGCAGGTAGAAAGTTCGAATCTAATTTTAATGTTCTGTTGTGATAGTGCCTGTTGGTGAGCCATCTCTAAGTTAAAGAAAGGTTACTGTTTACCGACTTGGAGCCAGAAACTAAAAGCATAAGTAAGCCTAAAAAATGAAGATCGTAACGCTCTCGTTTCTGTGCCCAAAGCGGTCATTAGCTACGAAGTTTCAGATTATAATTATATTCGTTTCAAATCTTTTTAATTACATACATAACGATATATTTAAAAGGTATGCATTCTTTACAAAATCACATGGTTAATTTTATTTTCATCACATTTAAATTCAAGTTTTACAATAAAAAGTTTATATACAGTTTCAGGGGTGGGGGGAGGGGAGGGGGTCACGTAAAGCTCGATGACACCAACAAATCAGTTACCGCATATATAGCTTATAGAAACGGAACACTTAAAAATATCTGTAGAATTGAGATGATACTTTCAATGCATTTTCAGAAAATTGATCAAAATTAAAGATGAGAATAAATATTGAAAAATCGAGGAAAATTATACTGTTAATATGTATTTAATGTAACTCGTAATCCTTGGCGAAGTTTTTACAAAAGCTTATTGAGATAACTATGTGATGTGTGTTGTCATGCAAATTTTATTTCAAAGCCTACTAAATACAAGTTTTTGGATGTTTCATGAAATTCAAACGGATACATTCCAATACCAGAACGGATATTTATATTTTCTTTAAAAATTGCCATCCTGTAGGTAAGCAATTTAAATCCTTACAGTGGACAGTTTCTTCAAATTTTCAGAAATCAATATAAAGCGGTGCTGTTATTTATATGTTTCTAGTAATTTAGCCTATATTTGATATTTCATTTTTCGCATGCATTGTCTTATTTGTGATATTCGGCGGCACAGAGTACATACAAGATTTCAGTCTTTTGTGTTTAATGTTATATTACCCTTCGAAATAGCCAAGATTTATGGTCAATAATTGAATTTTGAAAGATACTTCGAAAACACGTAAGAAAGGGGGAGTTATACTGAGTTCTATCTTGTATTGACGGGCAAAAATGAAAAAGGTAGAAATTTCAATTAGGATAGTCAAAAAGACTTTTACAGATTTCCTAGATATATTAAGTGGAAATAAAACTGTAAACAGATTGAAATGTTGTGCTTATAACTATGGCAATGTTTATTATTCTCGGAGTAATCACGAATTTATGTCTTTATTATTATGGTCTTTTTGAACGGTAATATAACCTTAAACAATGAAAGAAACTTGGATAATATATATTTTAATCATGAGAAAATTTTTTTAGAATTATTTCGCAAGAAAAGCTTAAAGTTCTTGCTTGTGTGCGTGTGTGTGTTTTCTTTATAAAATAAATGAATATTTTGAAATTTGACGTTGTGGAAAAAGCTTTTGAGCTAGAAATGTATATTAAAGAGCAAAAACAAATTGCGAATTCGATGAATAATTTCATTTATCACGTAAATTTCGTTTTTTTGTCAGCTTAAAGCATGTGGTAGTTGGATATAAGTTTTTTAACTGCAAAACAAAAACAATATTAATTTTTCATTTCCGTAAAAGTTTTAAACTTGCATTTTAATCGCAAATATATAAACAGTATATAGACTTTAAACATTTCTTTAAATCCAGTGTCATCACTATTTGTAGGTGTATTTTAATTTTGAATATAAAGCTTTAAATTCAAACTTCTGACTGCTCTAACTGGTCAAAATAGCGCGTATCTGTTGAAAGAATTAAAGTTATTAACCTTTTACTTAGCAAAATTAACTCATTTTTTTCTGGGAAATATTACTTAAATACACAATGGGTACGGGAAAGTCGACAACCTCCATGTTCAAGTGTTTAATCAAGTAGACGAGCAAGCCGCTAACGGAGACGGTCGGCTTTTCTGTTCATGTACGCACACATTTATATCATAATATAGAACTGAGATAATTTTACTTGATAAAATGATTCTCTTGGTATCTTGACCAGCTCGAAGCTTGTAACTGTAATTAAAAATAGCGCGAATACTGACTTTGCGTTTGTAGTAAATACATTGAAAAACATTCGCTGTAAATGACGTTTATTGCCGAGTCTGATACGATCAATCATCTTGACCTTTGATGTAGTGTCCCTGTTTTAAAGGTCACCTGCAGATGGGAGTGATACTGATTTTTTTAAAGATCATATTGAATATGAACAAAATGACATTCTTTAAGCAAAAAACAATATATGAATTTTTAAATTTCTCAGACAACTAGCGTACTATTTTACCATGTATACATGACCTTGTATTTATCGAACGAAACCTTTTGAAAGTTCAGTCAGTGACTTATATGCAGGGATTTGTTATGAAACAGAAACCGTTTATATGTCGGACGTTGAATTATGGGCAGTGAATACTGCCAATGTTCATGGTGTTCAAATACATTCTTTACTGTAGTTCATCAAGAGCTCGAAAACCTTCCTCTCAGATAAACTGTCTTTAAATAATTTTCCTCACTATCTTCTTTCACATCAAGGTAGAGTCGATACATTGGAAATGCACTTACTACTTTATTTATTATATACATTTATTACACGTGTATGTATGTTGTTTCTTGAATAAGGAAAGATTGAGTCGTTATAGCTTATCAACATCTGTCGTCAAAACATGTCATAAAACACTCGACTAATAAAATCTCAATAAATAATGTTGTTTTTTTATTCTAAGTCTTATTATTTCCTTTTCTGGAGAGGTAAATATATCATTGACATCCAAATAGCTAGAAATGTTAATTCGATGTTCCCTCGATTCTTTAATAGATGAAATAAACTTATTCAGGTGAAACATTCAGAAGGTACAGCTTGCAAATTCAAAGTTTGAATTTAGAGAGTATGTGCTGTCATTTAGAAAAGTTTTTACTTTGATTTTCAGAATGTTGTTCGCTTGATACGTAATGCAATGGTTGATGATTTCACTGATTTGCACACAGTGTCTACATGTACCACAGAAAAGTTTTTTTTAAAGAACTGCAAGAAATTTATCAACGGATAAGGCATTCTTGCAGTAGATGGTGACTGCTAAATTTCGCTTAATATTTTTATAAAGAGATTTATCGGCAAAATCATAGGAGCTCAACACAAACTGCTAAGAGTGACGTCCCTTTTCTAAAAAATGTTTTTCTTTTTTTCTGCAACACTCATGGACAGTGTGCTCAATTTGTTCAAATGATATGACAAGATAATAGTCCATGACTGCTTCATTAAAAAAAATAATCTGTTCCGCCAGTTTTTGAAATTACCACCACACTATGTTTAGGTTCCGGTTCCGGTTCCATGATTTTGAGGGACGTCACAATTAGCGTGTTGGATAACATGGCGAATGCCACTCCTTTTCTTTTTTCAGTCTACCGGGTACTTCAGTGGTAAAATATGAAAGTTAAGATTCGGGGAAAATAAGATCATATTTTGTTAACTTGGTTCTTAAATAAATGTAAAAAGACAAAAAAAGCCTGAAAAAGCATAATCCCGTCCTTGAGCTCCTATGGTCAAAATATCTCACTTTTAGAACAACTGAACGCCTTTCAGCTATTCCTTACTAAGTTTTCCATCAAATGAACGAGGTTAAAGGTTTTAACTTCGACATCATCAGTCACTGACACAAAGTATCATCACTAGATTAAACACAATTACCGTTCTATAACTCTTCCAGCTGCAAAAGCTGAAATAAAATATTGCACGGTAAAAATGAATATTGTGACTGGTTCTGCTCAGTATGCCTATTCTGTGGCGACTTTCGATTGGATACAGTCTGAGTTCGTACACTGTGCTATTGAAATGAAAATAATCGTCCACTATCGCACAACGTTTAGTTTATATACTAATTTATTTTAGGTCGATTTTGAAACAATTTATCGCCCCCTTAGTGCAATAAGGTGCCAAGTAGCAATTTTATGTTTTCGAGAAAATCGCATTTAAAGGTTCTACCTGCTAGTTCTTATCAGAAAATGAATATATTGCAATAAAATCTTACATGGTTGTATATATTGTGTAGTTCTATGTACCCAATAAGTGGAACAAGGCTAACCTCATTAATTATGCATATTTAATTAATTTTGTGTTATGGTACCTTTTAGCATTAAACAATTTCTCGAGATTAACATGGAAAAAGGTACCATATGACATATGGTACCTTTTTGCTCCAAGCATTTTTCTTATGTTATGAATGCAAGAAAGTGCCATATGTCATTTGGTACCTTTTGCCCTAAATGCATTTATAAAGTAGAAATTACAAAATGTACCATGTGACAATATGGTACCTTTTAGCTATAACTTCATTCAAATACAAAGGCTCCATATGATACTATAGTAAATTTTGTCCGTCACAAATTATAAGGTGTATAATAATCAAGCAGATATTCCGTGATTTTAGAAGTTTACAAATAGCTGCATCACTAATGAAGGTTTAATGTCAAAATTAATTTTCGAATTCATTAGTTAAGAACATTCGAAAATGGTTTATTGAATACATAATCGTTTCTTAAATGTTGAATTATACATGAAAAAGAAAATCCGCTTTGTGCTGAAATGAGTTAATACTATTTGACATATTGGGACACATTTCAGCCGTTGTCCATCCAGTGTACTTGCACTGGTAATTGTTTTCACAACATGATTATTTGTGTTCACTTAATGTCCGTGTCATTGTCTTCTGACTCAATCGGAACAGAATCCTTTTGCTTTGTGTTTGCGGGCAATGATTCGTTATAGGCATTGTACTCTTCTGGAATAATTTCCTTGTTACACAAATTGATGAGGTCATTTTTCTTTTTCAATGATATGGGCAGTTTGGATTGATGACACATGAGTTATGCTGTGGCCATTTGTTAGATTTTCGCTGTTTCGTTGTTGCTGGTGCTTGAACTTGAATTTCAACGAATTCCCGACTGTTAAACGTGTAATTCACGAAAACTGACCGTGGACTGTCCTTTCTTATCTGGATCCACTTTATTTTCAGCCAATTTACCCGATGTCCCGTAGTGGAGATCTTTAGATTTGGGCAATAATTTTTCACGAAATCTTTAAAGGCAAAAACGTGATTGAACTTCATTGGTATCGCAAGATATGGGCTGTCTTTTCTTGCCATGGCAATTACCGTACACCATTGTGATAGTGCATAAGCCGCTGTGATTTTCTTGGCGCCCTCAATGGTGACATGCATCGAATCGCATTCCGTCTGCGAATGGCCAGAGACAATAAATTTGTGACTGATCTTCTCTAAAGTTGGCACCTGCTACATGGCATACATAATTATCTTTATTCAATTAAAATCAGAGCTATCTTGAATTAGTTTCCTCTTCACGGTTTTTTTCTTTCTTAAAAAAGCAAGAGGTATGTTATCGTCAGTGTCTGTAGTGTAATTGGAGGGTTGACATGCACTACTGATGCCATCTTGTGTGATATCGTCGGCTCTTTCTTTGGTGTTGTTTGCCCCATCTCGTTCTGTAATATTTAGCGCCTTTTTGTTTGTCATTTGCACTGCATTGTAGATTATTCGCTTCGTTTAGAGGGCAATCTGTAAAACTGAATGGTATAGCCCGGTACATCTCGTCATCCGACCATTCCATCTCCTGCAATTGAATCAACTGATTAAATTTTACTAATAAATATGCATGACTACACTAACATGTACAGCTTTAGAGTAGTATGTAATAATACATGAACAACAGGATGTCTGTCCTTATTATTAGTAAGAAAACAATGTCAAACACAATTGATAATAATTATTTAAGTGGTATAAATTGTATTAGGCTTCATTAATAATAAACTTTCATTTTGAAATTGAAAGATTTCATTAAGTATATACAATGATAAGTAGGTGGTACTTACGGTTTCTTTGTGTTCCATGGATGAAAGTTATAGTAATTTTAATAATACATGTACTATAACGAGTATAAGTGTATTATACAGCCATTTATTTTATTTTCTAACCAATCTGAATGAAAGTGTTACATAGAATAACTTAACACTGAGATTTTCTGTGTTTAATCAACAAATTAACACCTACAGAGATAAAGCACTCATATTATTACACTATTAAGATAATAAACAAAACAAGTCGTGAACTTCTACACCTTATCAGCACTCCTGAAGCAGCTGGGATGTGTATCCTACACATGCAATATTTATCAAAGGTACCATGTGAGCAATTTAAATCAAGGTACATGTTTTAACTTCAGAACAAAAAGGTACCGTTTGTCATAAGGCACTTTCGAGCAAACAAAGATACAACACATTATTCAGTGCAAAAAGGTGTCATATGTCAAATGGTACCTTTTTGCACTGAATGACATGCATATGGTACCTTTTTGCACTAAGATATTTATGGTTTATCACTTGGTACTTTTGGGTTTCTGATAATTCGGGTATAATTTATGGGTATATAATTTATATTTTTATATCACATGTAGATATCATGTAACTCTATTGAAATATGCCAAAAAGTCATTTTTGGCAAAAATGTTAGTTGGCACCTTTTTGCACTAAGGGGGCGTTATACAACTTATCTTAATCACTCTCGACACCTCTTAACCGATGGTATCAATAACCATGGGGGTATAAGAGAAGAGAAGCCAGTTAACCTTTTAATGCCCAGCGCCAAGCAATGGAGCTACTGGTTCCATTTTATTTACGTCTTTGGTATGACGCGGCTAGGGAACGAACCCTCGACCTCCCGCACTCGAAGTGGGCGCTTTACCACTAGAAGCGGCCTAAACGCGGAACGTTTCACCTTTGTCTACACTTATATTATTGCCACGACTGTAATCATTTTAAAAAGTATCGAGTTATTTTGATCCAAGCTTTGTGACACCACTGATTCTAAATGATGACTGTCAAGTTTAAGCAAAGACACAGAGTTGTAAAAACCGTTCTGAAAGTTGACAGGCAGTCCGTCGGAAGTGCATGGCTATATAAGTATCTTAGGTATTCTATGTTTAAATGTATATACAAATGTATGTATAAAATTTTTTACTTAAGATCCTGCACATATGAGACTTTCAGTCGCAAAAAATGGGAAATAAGGTAGTTTTTCATATATTTTTTATTTTAACAGTTTTTGTCACATCTAAGACAATGTGAGTTCCGTTTTGAAAGACTTTTCCAGTCCTAGTCAAATTACATTGTAAATAAGCCTAAGACTAAGATAATTAAATATGATGTAAAAAGACAGGTTTACCATTGCCATTTAACGTTTGCGTTGTGAAAATACAAACTAGGCCTATTGAACATTCTGTATATTTCGTCTTTTTTTCGAAATTTTGTCGTAAAGAGTCGGTAATCTGTTCGAAAAAAATAGAGGATGAGTGTATTACAGTCAGCCATAGTTGATTAGCTGATTGCTATGTAGGGCTCGTGCACACAATCTGATAGTATGCTCTTAAGACTGCATCACGTTGTTTTCCGTTACAAAGAGAACAATAAAATGGAAAATTTGAATGTAATGTAACACCGGATACAGCTTAAGGATGGTAAAACGGATTAAATAACAGAAGTCTGAGTACGTGGTGATGTGTCTTTTGGGCAAATGAATTATGTTTACACTTAAAGAAGAAGCTTGGCCGTTCCGAAAACGTTTAAGTCAATCGCCAATTTGAAGTTCGAAAGCTCTGTAACACCGGATACAGCTCCTTTCGAATGCAGCTCCCCGGAGAGCTGTATTCATTTCTTTTAAAAAGCCTACATTTTTCATACATGGCTGTTGCACATAAGGCGGCAGTTTAAGTGGTTTTGTACTTCATTTCATAAATAAATTGTTGACAGTATGAAGCACATTCACACTAGTGGTAAGGCCCGACAGACACACTGATAAGACAACATACAGGGTAGGACAACAGACATGGACCCAAGCTTTCAAACTGCAATTGGTCACTGACTTAAAAGTTTTCGGAACGGCCAAGCTTCTTCCTAAAGTGGAGACATAAATTCATTTGGCCAAAAGACACATCATTACGTACCCATACTTCTGTTATTTAATCCGTTTTAGCATCCGTTTGATCAAACATAGGGTGCTTTATTCAAATGTGCATCTGCTTTGGTTTGAATACAGCTCCGCTACACCAAGGGAGCTGTATTCGTTAATGTGCACCGAATACAGCTACCCGAGGAGCTGTATCCGAAAGGAGCTGTAACCGATGTTACAAAGCTCGGATCTTTCTGTCCGACCATCTGTCTGTTGTCCTACCCTGTATGTTGTCCGACCATCTGTCTGTTGTCCTACCCTGTCTGTTGTCCGACCATCTGTCTGTTGTCCTACCCTGTCTGTTGTCCTACCATCTGTATGTTGTCCTACCATCTGTCTGTTGTCCGACCATCTGTATGTTGTCCTACCATCTGTCTGTTGTCCGACCATCTGTCTGTTGTCCGACCATCTGTCTGTTGTCCGACCATCTGTATGTTGTCTTATCAGTCTTTCTGTTGGGCTTCACACCCCGGTGTGAATGTGATTCATACTGTCAACAATTTATTTATGAAATGAAGTACAAAACCACTTAAACTGTCGCCTTATGTGCTACAGTCACATGAAAAATGAAGGTTTATTGAAAGAAAATAATTATTCAATACCTCAAAGTTTCGATCAACCCTCCTGCGAACACATACGGACAAAAAGACAGACATCCTAGGGCTAAGTACTGCATCCTGAACAGCGGGATAGATCCTTATTATTCTATAGTAAATTCCGTGCTGCGATAAACGAACGATACCCCTTAAATACACGTCTATGTTGTACGAATATCTGAGGAGCTCTATTCGAAAAAAGTACAAGAACCCCGAATACAGTCCCCATTTGATTAGAGGAGCTGTATTCGTTAATGCGCACCGAATACCGCATTCCGGGAAGTTGTATTCGAAAGGAGCTGTATCCGGTGTTACAATGCAACCCAATATAAGATTTTTGGCACATTACGTTGGTGTGCCAATATATGGACTTTGGCGCACCCAGTTTAAATTAATTGACTAGGCCGAATAGATATTTACTTTTTCATATAGTAGAAATGTCTTTAGTTTGCTACTATTTATAGTAAGGTAAGCAATAAAAGAAGTTTGCTGTAACACAGTCTCTACTCAAAACTTATTTATTTTAATAGTAAACGTGGGTTTTTGAAATATAGTGCATACCTTTTTCCAAAATGTCGTTGTGTATGAATTTAAAGATTTGAAACGAATTTTATCTGCAAAAAGATAGTGGTATTTCAAAATAGTAACAAATGTGTTTAGAGAGTTCAGTCGCACCCGTAGACTGCAAAGATATTACAACTGACGGTTTCGATTTTGCGAAGAAAATCACTACGAGAGGAAGTCGTACGAATACTTTGAGCTAAAGGCCCCTACTTGGCAGAAACAAGGTGTCATTTGTCAAAAAATACAGTTCAAATACGGGAGACACTTTAATAAACATTAAATTTTATTTAAATGCTTCAGCATTTCACATCAACTGTATCTTTTGACTTGTAAAATCATATTGACTTAATTTCTTTTTAGCAATTGTTTTGAAAATAACATTTTTTACCAGATGACGAAAATGTATGTATAAATTTTACTTTTATCCTCAGGTTTGCAACTGCTAGTGCTCTCGAAATACAAGGATCTGTCCCCGGAAATCAGTAAAGAAAACACAAAGTTTTTGAAAACATGAAAACTGCAATAAAAACTTTATTAACCAGTTCGTGCATTACAGTCATCACCTGGTCGTTTATATATATATTTCTTAATTCTACATTTATTCCCGAAAATGCACGTGACAAAATGGAAATTGAAAAGCACATATATTTTCTGAATTCTACTCCCAACAATGCACGTGATAAAATGGAAAAAGAAAAGTACGACTTACGAATTATTGCAATAGTGTATAACAGAGATCAGTCTCTGTTAAGATTGTTAAAGTCACTGAACGAGGCAGAATACGGTTCTGACAAAATCAAGCTTGAAGTTTGGATCGACAGATCTGTAGATGGAACAGTGAACCAGCGAACTTTAGAAACTGCTAAAAATTTCACTTTCTCTCACGGAAGTTACAGTGTAGAATTACATCCAAAACATGTCGGAATATTTGGGCAGTGGGTTTCAACTTGGAAACCTGACGAAAACAGTTCGGAAATAGCGGTGATTCTTGAAGATGATCTAACTGTTTCATCATATTTTTACAAGTATTTGAAACGTGTTCATACAATGTATGATGACATAGAAGAAATCAATGGGTACACTTTGCAAGGTGTCTCAATCAAACATCATGTACACGATAATTCACGCCTTGAAGGTCCCGCTGATAGTATTGTATTTCTTTACCCTGTCATTGGGACTTGGGGCTTTTCGCCAAATCGTAGAAATTGGATACGGTTTATCAACTGGTGTTCTAGAGCTGTTAACAATGAAAGTTTCCAACCATATGTGCCGGAACATATAGCAACCACGTGGTTCAAAGCTTTTCAAAAGGCAGGCAAGGCCGACAGCATGTGGACTATCTGGCATATATATTATGCATGGAGACACAAGGAATTTACACTTTACCCTAACTTCGAAGGTAGGTGACAAATCGTAGTGTTATAAATACAGTAAATTTCAATACTTAGACGATTTGCTGACAAAAACAGGTCGTATTTTCGAGTTGAAATTAACTGTTTGAAGTGATTAGTTTAACACAGTTTAAATTTTTATTCAAAATATTATTCTTTCTGAAGTCACTAGTTGGTTTAACTTTTACTTTTAAGATCTGCTCGTTTCATTTTGTTGAATACATACTTTTGTTTTAAAAACTCTTTCAAAACGTAAAAATATATTTACAATCTCCTTCAAATTTAATACGGTTATTTTGCAGAGAAAATTTTTAAAATAAGTTACTCCTGCTATTGTCTACGTAAATGGTATGATATTTCTCCTCTACAACCAAATTATTCATTTTAATTATATACATAAAAAAGGAAGAAGGCATAACTTACTTCATGTACTCAAATATCAGTGGAATACAAATCAAAACTTTTAATAGTTTTATGGATCAAATGGTTTGTCAGAATAAAATTGTATTTCATGTTAGAGTTGTGTAAACAAAACTTTCAATTAAAATTCAACCTTTTTTCAACTTACAAAATCGTTCAAACAAACTTCTTTATTTTCAAAATATTTTAAAGGCGTTTACATATTTATACAGTCAAGATATTTAGTTTTTCAAAACCGTTTGCACAGCGAATGTCTTTTTATAGTGTTTTCATAGTTTACAAAAAGGTGAAAGTCTCATTCTATGTTGTATAGGAATTTTTAGTAATGAATGCGCCGCGGCGATGGGTCTGTTTAAGCATGCCATATGGTGTATCATCACAGAAAACAATGATTGTTTCAAAATACTGTTGTTTATATCTTAATTACGTTATAATTCATCATTTTTGCGCATTAAGTATATTGAAAATATCAGCGACTAAACATAATCCCTTTGGAGTTTTTAACTGTGTAATTTTTTTTTTCATAAATTTAACTTTTCTTGATATGTTATCAGGTAAAACACTATTAAACATAAATATCTCATTTGATCTTGTATATTTCATTTACCTGAAATTTTCATTAAAATACACAGATCGTATTCTCCTTTCCCTTAAATTAGTTTGTAGTTTTAACTTATGTTAAAGTAGAAGGTTAGAACGGTCGGCTTTTGTCTTCAGTTTTTGTATTGCCATTACCCTAGAAAATTTAAAAAATATTTAAAAAAATAATGACATAATAATTATAACTATTTGTGACGTTCCTCGAATATATAGAGGATAATTGTTGGTTTCGGTGTAATATCACGTTTTATCCTGTCACTTGCAGCATTATCGGCCCGATAACAGGGTGCCGGATAAATTTTTTGATATTCGGCAGTTGACCACGTGACTTGTGTGTGATTGCCGGACTACTTAATTGAAAGAAAAATAATCGTGTGGCTTGTTTTCCACTCAAAAGCAAAGCTCTTTACTAGCCTAGTATGAAATTTTGTATTATTTGCAGTCATATAATAAATAATTTCCGTTATACTGTTCCCATTTCGAATTTATTACGTCATCAGTTCAAGTCTACGTCACCGGGGCAGTAACGTTTTGGTAGCCATTATTTGTATCAGTGTTTTGAATTGAAAGATTTTCCAGTTTCAGTTTATTACTTCGGCTAATTCATGTGCCACAAATAAGGATAAACAACGTTTTATTAGAGAAGGACTTCACTTTATTTTAGTAAGACAATTGAAATCGTGCATAAACAGGATAGAAAAGGACATTTGTTTTCAGATTTTCCTCTGATCTGGCGGTATTTTATTTCGTCATTACAGAGGCTGAATTTGTACATGAATGTCCTGTCAGCAGCAATTAGTTGCAGAAAGGAAAACTATTCATTTGAAGAGTAGACTTATTAGTGCCAGTGACATTGTTTTCATTAAAAAACTGGAATTCAATCATGCATGAAAAGGAGCTTGATCGACTAAAATGAGATCTTATGTTCGTAACCCGTTCTGTCTGGGAAGAAAGAAAGGTAAAAATAGCATCAAGGTAAGTTTTAAAGTCTTTGAATCTGAATTATTTTTCCGAAAAACGTGAGCAGTGCTTACAAACGTCGTTGAGAAAATCGAAACGGTTGCACGGTGGCCATTTTGTTTTGAACGTAAACAAAGTTTAGGGCACAATCAGAAAAGGCAAAAATGATGAGGCTCCATTTTGTGTAAACGGTCTCATATACAAAAGTTCTTGATCAATCAGATTTACCTAACATGTTATAGTTCTTCGTTATTCACAATATTCTGACATAAATAAAATTTGAAATGAGAACTACTTATTGTCTGCGTGTGTCCAGTCCGGTTATTCTTTACTTATGTTAAAGCTAGTTTCACAATAAAACTAGACATTTCAAGGTGTGTTTTCAATGAAAGAAAGTATGACAGGATAAATAAAATAATAGGTTGGTAGCGTGGATGGAGAAAGTTTATCTGGCTCGGCTCCGGAATTTATCGAGTTCACCTTCGGCTCACCCGATAAATTCCTCCGCCTTGCCAGATAAATTTTCTCCATCCACGCTACCAACCTATTATTCTCTATATAATTTCACTGAGTGGGCACCAAAAGTGATATTTTCACGAGTGGCGCAGCCACGAGTGAAAATAACTACTTTTGGTGCTCACGAGTGAAATTATCGCGATATTACATCGATACCAACAATTTTTCTGTTTATTTTATGTCTATAACTCTACTTTTGTTGAGTTTGTTTTAATAAAATGTCTAAAATCGCGGGAAACGTCATCAGAAAGCATAACAAAAATGACGTCATTTTAACGACGTCATCGTCGTATGGTTTCCTGCGTTCGTTACGCTCGGTATATATTTTGACGTTAAACCGGGTAGTAAATTTTGATAATTTTCACTGAGTGGACAGTGAGTTTATCGGGATATAATGCACCGTTATATTTCGATAAACCACCGAAAAACATTAAATAAAATTAAATAATAAAATATAAAGCCTGAGCATGAAGTACGGTTAACCTACTCCATTTCGCGAAATTTCTCTGTGCACACCTTTAAAAGAATAGATCTAAATGATATTGCCCCAACTAAATGATGGACGGGTCCGTTTTTGAAATTTCGGGGTGACTTTGTGAGACGAGCCTGTCATAAAATTCATTTATTTTAAGGTCATGCTGGGTTGTCTGTGAACTGGCGAGAGAAAGGTCTACACTTCAGTGGCAACGAAGGAGGCACAACAAATGAATTGCTCACAGAGTGGAAAACGAAATACGAATATCTTCCACACAGACCAGTCCATCTTGACATACAAGGAAAACTTATTCAGATAGTACATTGAATTGTGACTTTGTCTTTATATAGAATTACTTGATTATTACTGTTACAACTGCATGCAATATAACTTCATGCAACGTAACTGGGTGTCTATCATTTCTTTCTTTCAAACAAAATCAAACATTATGTTGTGGGTATCGCATCAAACAATCATTCTCATGCTTATTGTATCCGCCATGTATATAAAAGACACAAAAAGGAAAATAAAACTGTGTATAAAATTCCGCAGGGAATATTTGAAAGTAAATCCTTTGTTTGGTGCACATAAAGCATTTTTCCGAAAAATAGGGTAATGGTCTTAAAGAAGCATACTTTAAAACTGGGAACAATTTAAGAAGTCTCAAAACATTATTTATAAAAAAATTTCAAACTCTAAGTTTTAGCAAAATACTCTGAGGGATCATACGTGCTGCAGTTCCGTAAAACCTTTATAAACAATTGTGTCATACGTTTTGGGCGGATAGCGATTTATAATGAAAGGTCGCTACATTGTCAAAGACACATTTCTATTATTGTATGTACATCTAGCATAATTTCAGCAATTTGAGAGAACAATCCGCTAGTTGTAGGGCATGTCCTTTTAGGTTCGGTGAAGGTAAGACAATTACCTCATTAAAAAAAGACTGCCCCCCCCCAACCCCGGAAAGAAAAAAAAAGATAAAATAAAATTAAAAAAACAAACAAAGATTGTCACGGATATTAATTTTAGGCACAATTGTTACGATAGTGCTACAGATACATAACAGATCACCCGTAAAAAAGGTATAAACATATAAAGGTATTATGCGTGATTTTTCTTTGTTTCATTTTGATATTGTTTTGTGCTCATTGAATTTGGTATTATCATTATTCTTATTGCTTACTTCTTATTATTGTAAATTTGTATTTAAACATGGTAATGAGCTTGCTGCTATCTCTCAGAGCATGTTTGATTTATAGTATTGTGTGTGTTGTTCAAAGAAATGTAACTTACTTCGCGCGTGACTTACTTGCTGCTCAGAGATATATCCATACAGCTTAAAAGATCCGGTAAATTCAAGAATTGATTGTATTGTATTAATAAAATCCATGCCATTTGTGTCTAGTTGAAAAAACTGCATGGTATGTATTTTTAATCAGTGCATCAATTAACAGATTTTTTCTATATTTTTCACCAGTGCAATACACACAATGCAGGTACAGAATATTTGTAGCTTGACTATATCGAATAAGAGCTATTCTACTCACCACAGCGTCTATACCAGTACGTGTTTCGCCACTTGTAGTGATTGTTTACCATAACGTCTTATATTAAGTGTTTGTTCAAGTCAACGTTTTTGTATACCATTTTAAGTTGCATCCCTTCTTTACCACCATGTTCTTTATATGTAGGCAAGAGTAAATGCATCTGCAAAGGATTCTACTGAATTATGTCCTCTTTTTATGAGAATAGAAAACATCCACAAATAGTGTAAATACAATGTATTGAACTTTTGTGGACAGTTCAAAATGAATAATCGCGATCCACAAGTGCGAAAACAATTGTAGTAAACGAGTGTGGGCTATGCTGAAGAATTTAAGGAGTTGGCATGATCCCAGATGTATTGCTAAGTAAACCATGGTCGGAAAACTGTTCAACAATATGACAAAAAGCAAGAAAGGGCGCCCGATCGTTTACATCTTCCAAAATTGGCCATCATTGGAAAATTAATGGGGGTGTGGTGAAATGAATAAATCTATTTATTATGAGTGCACTGCGGGTGAACGGCCACCGGATATTGGGGCGAAAGTGAGCACAGATAATTAGTTTTCGCGAGGAACGTGTTACAACCGGTGTAAGTTAAAACCCGATTTTCACTCTGATGCATATGATATTGTGTTTATTTGTGTTTTTTCATATACGATAATGACTGTCCAATCTGAAAATATTCTCGATGTGTAACATAAATATGTTGAAATGTTGAAAACAAATTGCCTGCTCACTCGAAAAAACTCGACCGTTTGCAAGTTATGCCGTTTTATTTGATAAATCATTAACATATTAATAATCTGACAAGGGCATATCATTTGCCTACAGACAAGATAATAATGTTCAAAATTTCATCATTTTAGACAAGAGTATAGCGAAGATACGGTTCTCGAAACATTTCAATTACTGTACTGCGTATTGGCTAAACGTGTACTGAGTATTGGCGGAGTGAGCGAACCACTGTACTGAGTATTGCATCAGGAAATGAGTAAAAAAAAAAATTGAAAAGGGAAATGTATATATTTGTTATCAGTTGAAGGTATTGATTCATCAAGTGTCTTGTTTTGCACAAGTCTTATTAAACGTTAATATTTCGAAATATAAAAGTGTATAATAAACTGTTTTGTCCGGCGGTATTAGACACGCATGTAACAATTACATTTATATTTTTAAAATTTCACCAAATAATTATACAGTACCGCACCAGCAATTTAATGGCTCGGACATGAAGTGACTTCAAATGCCCGCTAGAACTAGTAAACATTTGTCTAAATACGTATAAGTTGTAAGATAAAATGCAGTGTTTTGTTCTAGGTAATAAAAATAGCAGAACTTTCTGCCACATCAGCATTGTGTGCGTGCGTGCGTGCGTGCGTGCATGCGTGCGAGTAACGCAATAAAACAACATTTTTACGAATTCTCCTTAAGCATCGCTACAACATTCATTTTTATCGAAATGTAGATACATATTTGACCCCATGACCTAGTTTTTTTACCCCAGATGACCCATATTCTAACTGTATCAAAATTTTATAAAGGCTGTCATTCTGACCAAGCTTCATGAATGCAATATGCTTTTAATCACTTTATATGCGCGTGATCTTTATTTCACGAAACACATGGTCCTGTATTATTTATTTGTTTCATGATTCGCGGCCTATTGTCCATTACTTTAATCTCATGAAAACCAAATACTAAATGAAATAAATAGATACAATATACTACTTAAAATTGGTACAATAATAAAATTTAGTAACAAAAGTATTAAAAGAATATCAGTTTTTGTGTTGAAGATTTACCTTTACATCAGGTGATTATAATCCATCCTCAAACAGTTTTAAAATGATGAATCATACAATTCTTTGAAAAATGGTCCGTTAATCCCTACTTTTATCTAAACAATTACGTCAGATTTTTCGGTTTGTACAAAATATCATTATCCCGTGTTGATATTGTCAAAGCTGAATTGGACCATCCTTCCCTCAGACATCACACGCTTTGTTAGATGTATACAAGAGAATATATACTAAGCACCTTTAAACACGTGTCCGTGATGTGAATATTAAGTTTTCCGGGATGTGTAAATTCAAATTATTTTGTAGAAATAGAATTGATTTTGGATATGCAACATATCATACTGTAACTTGAATTGATTTGATCAAAACATTTTAAAATTAACTCAAATAGATACACCAATTAACATAGAATATTGCATACACAAGATGTTTCTAGGATTTTATTTGGACCAAAGATGATCCATATGCACACTCAAACTAGAATTCATCAAGTGATTCTGACTAACGGTCATGAAGATTCAATGAAAAATGCAACATCTATTGTATACACAAGTGTTTTCTATGATTTGATCCAGTGACCTGATTTTGGACCCAACATGATTTATATTCTTACTCGACCTAAATTTCATCAAAGAAACCATACTGACTGAGTTCATGGTCGAATGAAAAATGGAACCTTTGTTGCATACAAAATGTTTTGTCTATGATTTGACCCCGTGACATAGTTTTTGAAAAAATATAACCTATATTCGAACCGACATAGATTACATGAAGGCAGTCGAATGATCAGAATTGATTAAGTGTCCTGAAGATCCAGTGCAAAAAGCAGTCTCTTTTGCATACACAAGGTTAAATGTGTACAGACGACACGCAGACGATAGACAGACATACATACGACGGACACCAGGCGATCACAATTACCAACCTTGGATACTTCGTGCTCTGGTGAGCTAATACAACTTTGTAAAGACAGCAGAATATTTCTATTACTCACTTTAATGCCCAATACTCAGTACACGTTAGTATCAAGACTCCGGTACACCAGAAAACAAAATAAACAATACCTAGTACACTAACTTTAGTTACATATGTATCAATATTTTGGCCCAAAAAAGCACGTTTGTTGATAAAATCTTGAACACTTATGTCTGGTACTTGCGCAAATAAATTGCTCGATTCAGGTTATTCAAATCTAAGCACATTTGCAAAATAAACCGGTAAACATTACCAACGGTCGAAATTTTCAAGTGAGCAGGCGATCTTCTTTTTGATATTTTAACATATTAACCGACATTATTTACAGCTGGGGTATACACTGGACTAAGATAGCCATCGAAGTATCCAAAAACACACAAAGAAACACTAGATAGTGTGTATTAGATTAAATATCGGATTTTAACTTACACCAATTGTAAATCGTTCCTCGCGAAAACTAATTATCTGTGCTCACTTTCGCCCCAATATCCGGTGGCTGTTCATTCGCGGTGGAGTGTAAAGCTTCAATAGAATGTATGTCTTTTCAACGATTTATAATGAAGTACATTTTCAACTTTGGATTTCAAAATTTTAATAAGATAATGAAAATAAAATAAAACAATTGCCACATTCTGTTTTGTTCTCTCAAGTAACATATATATTATGGAAGCTATTATCGGTTGCATAGTCCTGGGCATTATTTTAAAGAAGGAATTAATTGTTAACCTGTTTAGCGGATGTCCAATTGATTAAACATTCGAAGCATCTTCATGATTCGTGTATGTCAGGCAAAAGTCTCTAGAAGATAAAGCATGTATAAAAATCCCTAAACACCATCGAACATACAATATACACACAAACAGACACACTTGCACAAAAATAAATAAATCTACCAGCTAAGAAAAAAGGCAGCAGCCAAGGTACACACATCAGCTTATAAATATATTATATTACCCTTTAAGAAGTTTCCCGTTCCTCGGTTTGCGGCTGTTTCACCTGAAACACTTCAAACACAGTTTAACCCCCGTGATCCTGGGACATGTCTTTGAAGCTTCCCTGACATGTCATCAGGTGTCGTGTGCGTGCTTTGCCGCTCCAATCAAACAAGAGCAGAAGGTTGACAAGGGGCGGGACTTACAGGTGATTGTTGCGCCAGTTACAGAGGAAAACAGAGGAAAACTCGCTTTATAGAAAAATAGTGGCGTCGTCAAAATTACTGTGTAGTAACCTAGTCTTATAAAATAAGACCGCGAAATACTTACTTTCATTTTTCATGTTCATATTTTATTATATATCACCACAGGAAGTAGATATTTTGTCAAAAAATA
The DNA here is from genome assembly GCA_022818135.1 of Saxidomus purpurata. Classification (NCBI taxonomy): domain Eukaryota; kingdom Metazoa; phylum Mollusca; class Bivalvia; order Venerida; family Veneridae; genus Saxidomus; species Saxidomus purpurata. The sequence goes on from JAFMSR010000015.1 coordinate 583,369, forward strand.
AAAATGCGCAATGTATCTTAGGGAAAATCACCCCTCTATATAAAAAACACCAGGAAGGACACAGTTTTGGGAAAACCCATCAAGCAGAGTTAGCTCTTACAAACGGTGCAAATAGAACCGAATATAATTGAAGTCTTCCTATGATTTCGCGTCAAATGCCAGGTTTAATCGTTTTGCTTCAATTTCCAATAGTACTTCTGTACGATTTCATGCGGCTTACAAACAATTCTGAAAATAGTTTTTATGAAATATTCCAACACTGAAACATATTATTTTTTAATCACTCGAAACAAAACAGGTATTTCGTTTACCTTATAAATCATTATATTATCCGGGTAGAATTTCCTCGCTAAAGTCATGTTTACATTTCGTATACTACTGTATTGGGAATTGTGCTACGTGAATTTCGTGCAAAACGTTTAAATTTCATTATTAAAGTGGAATTATGCGCATTTTTTTCAAGTAAAAATCCAGCTGAAATAGGTGTGTGTACAAAAGGGTAGAGGAAATAATAGCTTTTAACCCAATACACCAAACTCTTCCCGCTACCAGTATGAAATAATAACTTAATAATAATAACTTTCCAAATATTGATTTTCTTATTTTGACTGGGAGAGTCATTTTAGAAAAAAAAAACAACTGCATGCAGGAGTTGCTTCCCTTCCACTGCCGAAATCTCTACCAACAACAACAACGACACAATCAACTATCATTTTATCAGTCCGATTTTTTTATTTCTAAAGCACTTACTTCAAATACTATTGCGGTATTATCATTAATTTAAAACATTTCAATGTACAGCAACCAAAAATTGCTTTTATAAAACTGTCACCAAAAATACACTATGTGCAGTAAGATGCGCATAATGTCACTTTAAGGCAGCGCACCATTTTCCTTAGTGGATGGAGTGTATGTTTGAGTATTTTGCATTCTTTCTTTTTACATCAAACTTTCATCTTGGTTAGGATGCCATAGCATTGTAGTATACTTACACTAGAAGTTCATGTAAAGAAAAATTGAAATTAGTGAATTATAATGAAGAACGTATACATTTTGACATATGATCTTGCTCATTCACAAACATGGACTGTGAAACAGAATCAGTGAAAATAAGGGAACTAAAACATAGTTGACACCACTATCAACAAACTTTTGTTTCATTTGAACTATAACAAATACATACTTTGAAAAATATCTATAGAAAATGAGGGGTGTCTTGCAGTAAATCGTTGATTTTTTACATTTGACATTTTTACAACAAGATAATGGTGTAAACTATATTTTAGTTCCTTTATTTCCACTGATTATGTCATATAGTGAGCAAGAACATGTTTCAAAATGTATCCGTTCTTCATAATAATTCACTAATTTATATTTTTCTTTACATTAATTATTAGTGTAAGTATACTACAATATTATGGCATTCCAACCAAGTGAAACACAATTGATATTATATGAAAAAAACGAAAAACAACATGCACCCCGCCCTCTAAGGAAAATAGTGCGCTACCTTAACGCGGATAAATGTGAAAAAAAAATGTAAAAAAGAAATTTCAACGTTAAAACCTGTATGGTCGGTCTTGGAAATAATTATGTCGTCTTTGCAAAATTCTATATTCTAGGCGTTGCGTACGATACCGAGTACTGATTTTCTCTGTCGTTCGTTTCCAGTAGTTAACAAATGTACGCTCTAAATATCTGCACCATATGGAACTCATATAGATCTTCTGTACATTAAGAGACTTTGACACAGACTGTTATAATGACGATACCGGTATTTTTGTAATTTAATAGTAGCTATATGTCATTATGAGAATGACTTCAAAAATTGCAAGTTGAACAATAAAGCCGATCGTGTTAACCCAAATATGACCGCTCTGATCATGGAATGGCTTCATTGATAAACGATGTAGTATATATATCCAACTGCCTCCGTTGACAACTTTCCTAGGCACGATGTTTAGGTGTATACCAAAAACATCTGCCCATAAAAACAACTGCAATGCGTTTGACAAGACAACAATTGCACGAAGTGACAGGGTCAAGCAGATTTCTCTGGTGGAACAAATTCCCGGGATCGTGATGTCTGCAGTTGGCACCACTGTAAATGACATCAGAACAAACCATACGCTACTTATGAAATAAAATCCGTTCCAGCGGTGTTCATCGTTTAATAAACAATGATTTGGAGTACTGATACGCAGTAATTAGCCACGAAGGCCGGAGGCCTGAATGGTTAATAACTGCGAATCAGTACGACAAATCATTGTTTATTAAACGATGAACACCGCTGAAAAGGATGCTATTTCGATTCTAACATGACCAGATATTACAAAAGGTGAATAAATGCAAAGCGTTATTTTCTACGCGAACGCTCATTTAACGTCATGCGGCGCAATATGACGTCATGTTTACAGCATATCGGTTCTCGCGTTGTTCATGGTTTTAATATAGCATAACGTGTCTGCTATTTGTATATAGAGACAAAATCATGAGTCATGTTAGAAAAAATAATATACGACGAAACGAATTAATCATTGGCTGCCGTTGCGGGACTTGAATAACTGTTTATGGCAGTTAGTTTATCTTTTAAAAGTTATTTCTTGTTTTCTCTTTCATAAAATATTTTCTGGACGATAACAACAACAACAACAACAACAACAACTTTATTTTGTGAAGGTTACATACTAAGTGTACAAACATACTAAATGAAATCGGGTTTGACTGACTCTTGTCCTATAGGTATAAGAGAGGCGAAGCATCATAGCACACATGGCATACATTGCACAATATTGGTTTTCTAATTGTCTGCTTGAAAATCCTACATATATTGTCATAAAGGGACAACTGGTTTCACGGCAGCTCACTTGTCATAACAGATCAAGTACGGCGTTGCAATGAAATGATTAAGGGACAACAAAAAGGGACAACTAGATTCACGGTAGCTCACTTGGCGAAACAAATCAGTACGATGTGAATCGTTTCGCTCTGCTCTGTCTAAACGACAGTGATCGTTGTTTGGGAAAACATCTTAACTATACTTGTAACCAACAGCTGATTTTCAGCTCCCATTTTACACATGCTTGCAACTGTTTTTCACATAACTCAAACTAGTTAATCAACAGAGCTGAGTTAGAATTCAGATCTCAAAACATTCGATCACCTTCATACGAAACAATGTCATTCAACCTCCTTTTATTATGTTCTTTTTCGAGAATGGGGTGGTGACTACATGCTGTTTTTCTTCAGTCCTCGATTGGATGTTGAAGAAGCAAGTAGAGATATACCTAAGCACACCCTGACTCGAGTTTCGAGCCACGGCAGGACAGATTGAATTCATGTCTGAAAAATTCGTTGACTCTGCATTAGATCGGGCTTGTCACCGACATGTTTCGGAGGAGATACTGTGAATATACCTCCGACACATGGCTGCATTACCGAATTTTGTTTTGACAATATGCAGAAGTTTTACAACGCATGAATATGTAACCAAGAGTTTCTCACATCAAGGAATAAGCTGATTTTCAATTCTGCAACAATATTCCTACATATAGTGTTTTATGCCTCACATGGCTGCATTACCGAATTTTGTTTTGACAATATGCAGAAGTTTTACTTCGATGTAACCAAGAGTGTCTTGATTTTTCTCAAATCATGAAACCATACTTTTAACCATAAGCTGATTTTCTGCTTGCAATTCTGCAACAATATTCCTACATATAGTGTTTTATGCCAAGAAGAGATGTTATTACTTCAAGGTAAAATTCGTTGACTCTGCATTTGTTCGGGCTTGTCACCGACATGTTTCGGAGGAGATACTGTGAATATACCTCCGACACGTGGCTGCATTACCGAATTTTGTTTGGACAATATGCAGAAGTTTTACTTCAAGAGTGTCTTGATTTTTCTCAAATCATGAAACCATACTTTTAACCATAAGCTGCTTTCAATTCTGCAACAATATTCCTACATATAGTGTTTTATGCCTACTAAATGAAATCGGGTTTGACTGACTCTTGTCCTATAGGTATAAGAGAGGCGAAGCATCATAGCACACATGGCACACCTGGCACACATTGAACAATATTGGTTTTCTGATTTTCTGCTTGAAATTCTACATATAGTGTTTTATCTTCACGGTAGCTCATTTGGCGAAACAAATCAAATACGGTGTGGCAATGAAACGATTGAAGGACAACAGAAAGGGACAACTGGTTTCACGGTAGCTCACTTGTCATAACAGATCAAGTACGGCGTTGCAATGAAATGATAAGGGACAACAAAAAGGGACAACTAGTTTCACGGCAGCTCACTTGGCGAAACAAGTCAAGTACGATGTAGCCATGAAACGATTTAGGGACAACAAAAAGGGACAACTAGTTTCACGGTAGCTCACTTGGCGAAACAAATCAGAACGATGTGGCAATGAAACGATTGAGAGACAAACAATTTTGGTGACGTCATAGCGCATAAAATTAAAGAAAACTGAGGGACAACCAAAAGAGACAACTGGTTTCACTGCAGCTCATTGTTAACGATAGATAAAGCTGCCGTTCTACATTTTACTATGCCACGCAGAGATACTACAGCAAAGAGACACTGTGTTTTCTGTGAACAAGACATTTGTGTCGCTGTATGGGCGAGACATTGTACAACTCAAAAGCACAAACGGAATGAACGTAAAGATGTCTCTAGTGTTAATGTCGGACCAGAAAAACACACACCACAAGCTTCTGGCAAAGGACAGCTCTTCTTTTGTACTTGGCAAAAACCAATCAAGTACGACGTAGCAATGAAACTTCAACACGATGTCAGGACAAATCCCATTCAGAACCACTTCATAGCCTGGGTTGTATGCAATGAATGGGGTGCAGATTTATTAGAACCCAATGGGCATTCCCATGGAATACTTAAGTCAAGAGTGAAATTAAACTTTGAAGAACTCCAACAACTACTATGTGCAATGAAAATACCTCGCGCCGATGATCTATCTCGTGTAAGAAATTTGCGCGAGGCCATTAGGAACTGCACCAAAGAAGATCACAAAGCTGTTGTACAAGCATTTGACAAAGACTTAACTTCAGTATGTTACAAAGCATATCGTCATGCTGAAGCCACAGACATATTCTCATGGAATCATTACCCAGCAAGAAACATCGCTGCTCAAGACAGAAAGATGTACAAAGAACACTTTGATGCCTTCATACGTGATAAAGACAACATGATCGCTGCCTTAGAATTTGAGACATACAATCTACGACCCTTTCAAAAAGTTATCCTCAAACAAGTGTTATCTCAAACAGACAGAACTGTAACTTGGATTTGTGACAAGAACGGACACACTGGTAAGACCTGGTTAGCAAAATACATGAAGGTCAAACACAACGCTTATCTTGTAGAAAAACGAAAGAAGGCAGACATCATATCAGGCTACAGAGGCGAACCCGTAGTTGTGTTTGACTTCACGAGAAAAAACGAAGACTACATCAGTTACAGTGTCATAGAGTCATTCAAAAATGTACTTTGTCTAGCTAACTTTATGCCTGACAGAGAGAAACTATCTAAAGACAGATGGGACATCCGGTCTGCAATAACTATTGACAATGTCGCTCATATTGTTAGTATGATACAATAAATGACAAAACAAATCATATCCTCCTCCTTGTCAATCAAATTTAAGCATCTTGAAGAAGAAAGTGTAATAGCCCATGTAGTTTTTTTTTTTCATGCGTCCTACTGAGATTGTCTGCCAACAACCAAGCGACCTTTGTAGACTAGTCCTAAAAACTTCTAAGCTCTGACAATACATTGTAACAAGAACTCTTCAATCAAAACTGCACAATTTCATTCAAGCAAATATCGCTACTAATTAACAAATCTTGATTCGAGTTTGAGGCCACAGTAGGACATAATTGTCAAACTGTTTTCATTACAGCTGTTCAAAGTCCCTAAAACTATACATACATAGCAAAACCTTGTAGCTTGGATTTTGAGCAGCATGGTAGTATTATAGTGTTGGCAAACATAAGCTCGTACAAGTGAGCAGATTTCTCATTCTTCTGCTATCAAATTTAAACCAACAAGAGATACATGTTGGTGTGTTCGTTCAAATTTCCAGATAACAATATCTTACATAAGTCAAATAGAATACCAAGACATAGAGTAAATTGTCACATTTATTGCAAATAAGTCATCAGAGCAATTCCTGAGGTTTGGGTACATGTAGGATAGATATAGTTACATCAATATTGTAACATCAGTAGCAACGTTGCACTGTAAGCAAATTCTATCACCGTTGTGCTCCTGCAACATTTTATTGAAATAAGGCATGAAACAGGACACACAACAGAATCTATGTCCGCAAGAGCCAATTACTTTCGGTGGGTTAGATAGTGGAGAACCATGACACCATTTACATTGAGGTATTTGTTCTATGCGATTTCGCACATTATCTATGACAGAGTTCCATGATTCCAACGAAGATAACATATCCTGACGGATACACTGATCGTTGTTATACTTGTCAATTGCAGCTGACATCTGCTGTTGTATATTCAACAAATCTCCAAGCTTTGTTGAAAGTTCATCATAAGTCGTTTTGTTTTCCTCGATTTGAGAAAGATGAATTTCTTTGGCTTGTTGTCTCCTCGCATTTTCCTGTTGATCTTCTACGTTTGTTTTCTTCTCCTGGGTCAATGACAGTGCTTTTGAATCTGGCGTCGTATTTTTGTTCGGAGTTTTCTTTGCTTGCTGAAATTGATAAAATGAAATAAGTACATAGTCAAAACTCTATCAAACAATCCTCGATACAAGTAACCTCAACAAAGATGAAATTCAGGAACAGTACTATACCTTTTTCTTCCCGTTTGTAGTTTCTTTGATACTTGTTGCTGCGTGTTTCCTTTTGCTGGTCTGATTATTCTCAGTTATTCCCGAAGTTTTTATCGGTAGTGTGCCATTGTCTAGTGGGTATTCCGTACCCAAATTAAACATATCGTTGCCAAGTGACAAGACTGTATAGTCGTAATACGGATTTGGCATGTTGTAAGTCATTTTTAGTTGATGTTGCTCGATGAACGTTCAAATCAGAAATAAGGGAGTGAGAGCAAAATGTAGTAAAAATTAGTTGAGTTGAGTTAAAATCAGATTTCAAAGAATTAGAGCCAAACACTTATGTATCAATGCTTTTCTGTTCAACTCTTGTAAGTCTTGACATTAAACTGCTACGGTAGAACATGCTAACTCGAGTTTCGAGTAACACCAAATGCTCGAGTGGATAAGTTTGACAAATAGAGAAATATTGGTACAAATAAGCAACTCATGACTCGAGTTTCGAATCACAGCAGTACAGAATAAGTTGAACAGATTTGATTCACACTGTTCGATTTGATAAAAAGTATGCACAAGCAAGCCATTTTTTCTGCTATCGAATTTCAAGCATTTGCCTGTTGTGCTCACAGATTTCTTGTCTCTATTGACAAAATCATTGCTTTTAGATGAATGAACAAATACTAAGTTAACTCGAGTTTCGAGTAACAAGATACGTTTGATATTTGACAAACTGGTTTGTGCGAAATTCGTAGCTCTGCATTTCTTCGGGCTTGCCACCGACATGTTTCGGAAAAGATATTCAAAAACATGGCTGCATTACCGAATTTCGGGAGCTTTGCGTGTCTCTCTGTTTTGAGCTTGTAATCTAAAGTTCATATTCTGTTTCAAGTTGTACAAACTGACAACTTAACAAACAAACTAGAAACTGTGACAGAACATGAACTCTTCTCTACAAGGCAGAGAGACAGGCATCGCTGTTTACCTATCTGTGATATCTAAAATTCAAACATATAGTTAAGTTCGTGCCAAAAGGAGATGCTGTGAGAGACTAACAAATCTATGTCGCCTTATAGAATGATGGAACATCCTGGCCATAATGCGAAAACCTCGCGGTTTCAACGCAGACACCGTCCCTCGAAAGGGACCCCTTGTAGGGTGCAACACAATTCCTCCTGATGACGGGGACAAGAACAGTTTAAGCGACACGGGCTGCATATCGTGCCATACCGTTCCTCGCCCTACAGAAGTACCCCTATTAAGGTAGAACGTTCCTCTCTAATGCAGCATCTCCGAGACAAGATTTGAATGCCTATGAAAATATAGAAGAGATTTTGCTTTTCAAGAACGTATAACCAAATGAGAGCTGTTTTTTTTTCTGACTTACAACATGCAAAAGAAACAGCTCTCGGTTACATGCTCATGTTCAGCATTACTCTGCTCTAGCTTACTGACAATGATCCTTGTTTGACAAAATCAGTAATGTCAAAACATCTTAACAGCAAATTTATACTCGTAACCAACTCCTTTGAGCCTATTCCAAATTTCATTCAAGAGTTTGAATTTTGAGACGATGTGAATGATCCGATGTACTCGCCGAAGCACAATCGACCCACAGCTCAGCAAGCACAGTGCCACGAATATAATGCGACGGGCAAGAGAGCGGAGCCTCGCACAACATAGACCAAACACATCGTTTTTTTGCCAAACTGACAGGGAGTCACCTCGAAAGTTTTGTGACTCCAAAGAAATTTTTGTTTGTTTGTAATTGTGCTTATTGGGTCCACCATCCTCGTTCGAGGCATAGTCGGTACGACCCGGCATGTTCTCCTGTTCATGCCCCTATCTAAATACCTAACTATATGTTGTCGAAAATAGGAGATCTTATCAGAAGGTTGGCAGATTGCAACCTTATTTACATGCTTTTGTTTTGATTGGTTCTTAAAATGTAGGTCACCACATTGACCAATGAGATCCTACTTGTGAATGACCTATTTTCCTAGTCCTACCTTAACCTTTAACTGAATGAATTCACATAATGATTACCCCTTTCTTTATGTACAAAATCATTATGTTTCATCATACTTTCTACATGTTGTACAGTTCAGTTATCATTAAAACACAAAAATTGGGATATAAGAATGTGGACTTTGGGGTAGCCTTATGGGGCACTGAATTATACAACATGCTATTTTAAATGAAAAAATATGAGTATCCTATCTTGAAATTTTGACCAGCAGACTCCGAAAAAAGGACGCCAAGGTATCACCGGAAGCCATCAGACTGTTGGGTTTCTTACCAACGCCAGCAAAAGAAAATACTCCGCCATCTGCTCGCTCGTGTGCTTGGTCATTTGGCATGACCTTCAAAGGCAACCGGATCCTCTTCTTCAACCAGTCTTCAGTCCGCCCCTCGACGTCAGCAAGGCTTGGACGCGTAGTGTAGCCGGTGCCCCCATCAACTTGGCCTTTAAAAAAAAACTGCTTGTGCAGCGCCTTATATACCACCCCAAGTAAGTGGGCGGGACCATTATTTTTTCGCAGCAATCTGATTGGCCGGAAAAATAATATTGTCAGAGAGCCAATCAGAAGGGAGAAAATGTCACATGGTCAGAGCGAAAAATTATTTTTTTTTCTAAACTTTGGTCTCATAACCAATTTGGCCTTCCTAGTGAACAGACGTGTTTTTGTTTTCTCCTCTGTTCTTAAAGTATATTTCGCGTAGACGATAAAACATACAAGGTTGATTTGTATCAAGGAGAAAATTCCCAGTTGTCATTTTGTCATTTTTGTTGAAATCGAGCAAACTCGAAAGCTTTTCTCCAAATTTCAGTCAAGATGGAATTACATCCTTGTATGTATTCATCTGATAATACAAGGAGGATTTGTATCAAGGAGAAAATTCCATTCAGTTGTAATTTTTATAGAGACAGCTTTCGAGACAGGATAGCTTTTCTCCAAGAGAGAATTTCATCCTTGTATGCATGCATCTGATAATACAAGGATGATTTGTATTAAGGAGAAAATTCCATAAAGTTGATTTTTTTAGAGACAGCTTTCGAGACAGGGCTGTTTTTTCTCCAAATTCCAGCCAGGCGAGAATTTCATCCTTGTATGTATGCATCTGATAATACAAGGAAGATTTGTATTAATGAGAAAATTCAGCTTTCGAGACAGGACAGCTTTTCTCAAAATTTCATAGTGACTCAATGATAAATGTTCATATAGTACATCTATATCCTAACAACATGACAACATGACAAAGAACCATCATGATAGAGCATTGAAAAGGTATCTCCATTGACATTGGAGAAAAGATGCAAAATCTCGATTTCTACAGTGTATGACATTGCATTGAATAGAGTTAGAAGTTAAATTTGGTCATTGAGAGATGTTTTCCATTTTTCCATTAGCCCAAGAAAAATACTTGGAAGGAACTGGTTACTTTTTTCCATCTGTCATATTTTCTCAACAGTGTACTTTTCATACATAGGCATTGAGCTACTTTCCCTACTGATAGATTTTGTCATGTTGTCATGTTTGAGGCAGAGATAAAATTTGGCAACGTTTTATTTCTGTCATGTTAGATGGAAACCGTCTTAACAAAAGTATACTCGTAAAAACTGCTCTCATAAAGTTTCGGGGCTTTGCGTGTCTCTATGTATGGTGTAGATGCTTTTACTTGGATAACGCTAGAAGCTTGTCATAGGTAGGCACACATATGGTATACAGAGCTGATTTGTATTCCCGATCTAGTAATCTTCGCGGACATTTTAGGGCCAGGTCCTGTTACTAGACGGTGACACTCCTACCTTTCCAAGCCTATAGCGTCTCATGATGGCCAGAAGCGGTTCCTAATGCTAATTCGTGCATCACTTCACCATAGCATTAAGTCGGTCTAACGACACCTCCATACTTCTAGCTACCCTAGAATTTACTATCTCTTCTACAAGTCAGTGAGACACACAACGCATTTGGCTGATTTATGAATACCAAATTTTAGAGTCAAAACTTTTCGAAGTATGTTCAGCTTGTCGGCTGATAAATTGCAAAACATTAAGGCATTATCAGGACTGATGTTTTCGCATCAATGGAGCATGAGAAACAACGAACTTTTCACAGTACACTCAAGTGATCACAAAATTTCCACTATGTAAATAGTGGAATGGGTGGGGTGATGTGAACAGTTCGAGAGCTAAACAGAGTATGTGACCATTTTCACAAATGCAATGGGTTCACCCACAAGATTCAAAATAAGTCTATAGCTGATCAAACTAAGAAAGGAAGCCTACTCAACTTATTCAATGCAAAATTCAGGTGGGTGGGGAATGTTTACTGCTCGAAAGTCAGTATGGTTATGTGACCATTTTCAATGATGCATAGAGTTCGCCCCTTAGATTTGAAACTTTTTCAACATGATGAAAATTGATGGCAATTTTGCTAAATATCTACCATGCAAAATGAAGTGGGTGGGATGATGTGAACAGCTCGAGAGCTAAACAGAGTATGTGACCATTTTCTCAAATGCAATGGGTTCACCCACAAGATTCAAAATTAGTCTATAGCTGATCAAACTACGATCACAGAAAGGAAGCCTACTCAACTTATTCAATGCAAAATTCAGGTGGGTTGGGAATGTTTACTGCTCGAAAGTCAGTATGGTTATGTGACCATTTTCAATGATGCATTGGGTTCGCCTCCAAGATTTAAACCGAAGGATCACAGAAAGCAAACTTACTCAATTTATTCAATGCAAAATCAAGGTGGGTGGGGAACGTTTACTGCTCGAAAGTCAGTACGGTTATGTGACCATTTTCAATGATGCATAGAGTTCGCTCTTAGATTTGAAACTTTTTCACCATGCACTATGAAGTGGGTGGGATGATGTGAACAGCTCGAGAGCTAAACAGAGAATGTGACCATTTTTACCAATGCATTGGGTTCACCCCTATGATTTGAATTTTTATCTGTCAGCGTAACTAGCTTGGACGATGTAAATAGCTCGGAAGCATAACTGTGTATGAGACTGATTTCAGAGATCATTCGAAGCTATCAATTTTTTACAATGATGGTCAATTGATCTGTTCCGAGAGAAAGCCAAACATCTCTGAATAGTCAAATACCTAGTTTTGCATCCAGGCAAGCAATTCAGAAACACACATTTCTGAATTGCTCCTAAAGTATTTCAGTTTACGACTTGGGGACTCTGTTCACTGTATAGTAACTCTATAAAAGTGTCTGTCTCCCAGGTCGAGTTGAGCCATGAGAAGCACTCACTTGTGTTTGGCTCTGTTTGAAAAACGAAGCTCATACTGCTTTACTTTGTTGGGGTCAGATGGCCAGAACTTTGGGAACTCCATACACTAAACTAAAGTGCCTGTCTCTCAGAACGAGTTGAGCCATGAGAAGCAATCACTCGTGTTTGGCTCTGTTTGATAAACGAAGCTCACACTGCCTTACTTGGTCAGGGACATATGGTCAGAACTTAGGGAACTCCATACATTAAACTCAAGTGCCTGTCTCTCAGAACGAGTTAAGCCATGAGAAGCAGTCACTCGCGTTTGGCTATGTTTAAAACACAAAGCTCACACTGCTTTACTTCGTCAGGGATAGGTGGCCAGGTCAAAAATGTCATTGCATGAGATACCCCCGAGACTTTGATAAGCAACACTTGTATGCATGTTTTGCAATTAAGTTGCAACTGTTTTGCCTTTCAGTCCAAAAGAACTGAAAATGGTAAAACAAATGCATCTCTCCAGTCAAGATCATCGACTAGCAAGACAGATTCAGTTGTTGCCTAGGCTAGGTGGGTCTTGTGCTAACTGCATAAAGCGTTGTTTTGATGTATACCTTTGCTTCTCAAGAGTATTCATGCAATGTTTTAATACTAGCATGACAGACCAGGCCTTTGGTTTCTCACAACCTTTTAAGAGAATAACTCCATACAACACCACAAAACAACAACACATGGCCACTTTATGGGGCAACCTTTCAAAGTTTTTCTTGTCTGTACATTTTTTCAGTATACAATGTATAAACAAATCATCATTTCATTTTTGCATCCTGGTGTGCCGCAGGGCGATGTAATATGTCATGCCTGATTCCTGTATTTTGACACATCTATCTGAAATGAGAATTACAGAATTTCACAATTAGAAAACCATTGTTAAGCTGCATGATGTATACTGTATTTATTGTATAGTGAGATCATTTTCACTAAACAATGAGTCAGGCTATTTCTGTGTTCTATCTAAATTTATGTATGATGAGTTTGCATCATCTCTGTGATAAAGCAAATAGGAACAAAGTGCTTATAACAGATCAAATAGGTCATACCTTTTGTCAGTCAATACAACTGTGTATCATTTCTGTCAGTATGCATGAAATCTGTCTTGATGTTGAGATTTTCATCTGTGAGATACCTGTTGTAAAACAAGAGTTTTGTTGTGAAATACAGAGGTCTGTTGGAGAAATTTCCATAAATCAGATAACTGTGAAACAAAATTTACACTGTATCATTTGAGTTTACAATGAACTGCTCTGAAATTACATTGACTTCTTGGCAAAAGAATCACCTTACCAAGATAGACAATAGTGTATCATGCAATCTCTCCTTTCTACTACTGTACAATCAATTGGTACATGTTTCAAATAGATTTGTTTTGTGCTCTGAGCATATAAGTCTAGATAACAATAAGAGAGACCTGGGACTGATCATTTATATCAGTTTGAAATATTTCACTTTGAAAATTGGTGTCCCTCAAGGTGATGTTTTTTGTCAGGACTTGTACATTAAACATTTAATGAAAAATAATTACTTTCATCTGTTGTTGAGACCCTTGTAAGCAAGAGTATTTTGTTGTGATTCATAACTTGTAATTTGGCTTTGGCTTAATTTCCATCTTGTCTGAAAATTATACATACATATATGAAAGTGTTTGATCATACCTTCTTCAAGCAGAGAACATATCTTTATACAGACATCTTCTGGGTCTGAACAGCTTAACATCAATCTGAAATACAGAGATTTCTTGTTTTGAATGACTGCTGTATCATCAATTGGATACTTACAAATTGTTCTCAAGTACATGTTTGAAACTGATTTTGAAAAGTCTTTTTGTGCTCTGAGCATATTGGATGCAACAATAAAACAGACATTAGACAATAATCATCATTTATCTCCCTACATCATGAACAAAACAGCTGAGACAAAATTGTTTCACTCTGAATATTAAGTTCAATTTTGGTGTGCCACAAGGTAGTGTTTTCTGTCAGGACTTGTACTATGCAAAATTAATGAGTTTTGTCTGCTGTTGAGACCTCTGTAAACAAGAGCATACAAATTTTGCACTCTATCATCTGATTAATATTGTCAACAATCATTAAACAATTTTCCATCATTGAACAATGTTTGGTCTGGTAAACAGGCATATTTGCTATCAAGAGTCTTTTTTGCACAAACAGAGAGATAAGTTGGGATCTTTGGTGTGAGATAACATGCAATGGGTTTCTCCATATTGCACAATGAATGAAATGAGCCTACCATGTTTTTTCTTTGTCGTATATCCTCTAGTTTTCATTCAGACACACACACACAATAACACAGAAAATCTGCTCCACAATGTAAGCCTACAAATGTAAAAAGATACAACTACATACAAGAAGAAAGGATATGCCATAGTATTTGGAATTGATAATCAGAATGTGTTGTAAACTGGTAGACAAGCAAATATTTTAGCATGGTCCATGTTTTTTTTTCTAGCATACAACCATTTGATAAAAACAATCAGTCACTACAAACACTGAAACAGACAATATTTCGTGAAACATGTCCAGGATAAATTCACTCACCTCTACTGTTCTAGAATTTTCCCCACCCAGCATGGTTTTCATCCTTTGCCAGTTCAAATCAGCCAGATTCACACAAGTCGCCAAATTAGGATACATCATAGAGACCGTGGTCACAATTTCTCAACACTTTTTTGTCTTTTTTCGACCAAAAATACAACAGATATTGCTAAAACATCTCTCAACACTTCGCCAAGCGCTGGCCATTTGCATTTTCGAGAACAAGCCCAAACACGCATCGTGTGACGTCAGCATATACCACGTGGTTCAGCTGAATAGTTCTCAATGGCGTATACAACCCTCGTTGCAGTTAAGCCCAAAATATCAGTCTTTCTCCTTTGATGATTACTATGACACATTAATAGCGTAACAAGGAAGGTTTTTACTATCGAACGGGACCAAGATCAGGCATTTCTGTCCATAATCAAATAAATTACGACCCTTTGAAAACCGGCCATTTCATGATTTTCGAGCAGTTTTCACGCGTTTTGAGACCCCTGCCCAAATCCAGTCAAAAATTTTCATCATTCGCCTTGAGCGAAAATTCTGGTAAATTTATTCTGAAACAAGCAAGGTTTGCTCTGTCGAATGAGACCGGGTTCAAAGTTTTGCATCGCGGAATGAATAAAAAAATCGAGATTGAAAATGGGTCAAAATGAGTCAAAATATCCGCCATTTTCCGACTGTTTTCACGCATTTTCAATGTCGATCCCTAAAAATTCTAGACCAGCAAGAAATCAAATCCTACATTGAATCAATCCTTATACATACACTAGTTCTCGTCCTTAAACAGATATTTTTTATCTATAGTACTTTACGAAATACAGTCGCTCAAAGTTGGCCAGTCGAAACGGTATGCAAGATTTCTGCCCGTGCTGTTTCCGTGTAAATACAATGGGTCTTTCGGAGAATATTTTGCAGTGTTAAAACAGTTTTAAAACAGCCAAATGTCCTTCGCGGACAGAAAAGGAACTAACCTTTCATTGTGTATTCCTAGTTTTATCCTACAGCATCCTAACAACGTTTAAATTTACATTTCTGCTGACCGACGCGCAGCCGATACTTTTCATGTGCAAATGGCGATAACCCACCAAGGGAGCTTACCGGACTGTAAAAACCTATACCGTACGGTATCGTTTTAGTTAGGGTACCTAAGCGAGTCATTGAAAAGGGGTCTCATGTTAATCTAACATACTGAAACAGCATTTACATTCAACAATTAAGGTACTTTGTCATAAAAAGGCAAAATGCAGTGAAGTTATGTATGAATATACAACTACTTTTCGATTTTCGATTGAAATTAAACGGGCCTGTTGTATGAATGAGAAAACAGCTTACAATCAATCACTTTACTCTTAGGGAAATACGTTGAGTTTCTGGGAAGGGTCGGTTGTAAAAAATAGGAATGAATATCAAATATAGATGACTTTTATTGCAGAGAAACGTAGCATATTTCGCATTGTCAAGTTCATACAGAAATAATTCATTGTACAGCAATTTCTTTTCAAGAATTTCGCACAAATAATAGTCAACGGCTATGTCTTGTACAAAATGTTCAGCAGTTTTACTGCAATCCCTCAAATCTCCGATGAGTAGTTTTTATCTACACGATCGCTTGAGAAGAAAACCAGCTCGGGGTCAACACTCTTTACCACTCTGCTATTGTCAAAATACAATCGATTCCCATCTCGAAATAAAACGACTGTCGCCGTAGTTCTACAACATCATGTATTTGAACAATGGTGTAATTCTTTGTCTCTTCTCCAAGATGAGAATGGTCTGTAGCTAAACCTTTGTTGACATACGATACAAACGACCAAGCAGAAACTAGTGTTGATCTCTGTTTGCGGTTGCACTTTAAACAAAACAGCCTTCTTTGACCAGTCAGATCAGGCATCTGACTCTTAACTTTAGCAACCATGTACTAACTGAAATCATTTTGACTGACCCATTTTCGGCTTTTTCAGAATTTAACTGTTTGGTGTTGTATCAAACTAGACCTACAACAATCATATAAACTCGTATGGCAAAATGTCGTAAAAATACCACCCGGATTATAGGCGGGGGGGGGGGGTCTTCCTACACATAGCCCCCCCTCCCTTTTTACTCAGATGTTCAGTTTTAAAACCTAGCCTCATTTTCGCGATTTTCTAAAGAAAACACCATGAAATTAAAATCCCGTTTTGGTATTTTGTATAAGGCTGACCATTTGTTAATGTTTAATGCTAAAAAAGATGAGTCTACGTCAAGTCTATAGGCATTGTTTCCTCTGTATGGAAATTGGCTGCTGTCACATTATTGAATTACAAATCATTGAAATAATAATTTTTTTTTATTTTCCTAAGTCTAGAATTCTAACATATAAATTTGCTTCAATTTATATTATTCTTGTACGAAAGAAAAATTATTTCCAAGATATAAATTAATTTGTTCCCCACTATATAAAATAAATAAAGTTAATTCCACTCCGGCGAGGTTTCGATCTCTGATCTCCCGCGTGCCAAGCGGGGATACATTGCACATCGAGTTTCATAGCGTATAACTTCGTTATTCACCAATACAGACGTTCGTTTCGGAATGGCGGTACAACTTTATGTAAACAAACGAATTTAACTTCCCAGACACTTTAAATAAGAAGTGGACACATCATAAGCTTGGTAGTTTCGTAAAGTATATGAAAATATCTGTTAGAAAAAAAATCAAAGTCGGTTTAAAAGACTATCTTCAGCCGCTACCCGTCGGAATCTCAGTCGTTCGTAGTCATTCGTTTAAAATCGGCTATTTCCGTAAAATTTAGACTAGTTCGCGATCTCAAATCAAAAGACCGCTTGTTACAAAGACACACTGTGAAATCATTCTACAGTCTAAAAGTAGTTACGTCACCCCATGGAAATTTTACTTACTGCATTCCAATATACGCACCGCCTCCTGGCGGCGCGTAATCACGAATAATTGCCTCTTCATCAGGTATGATATATTTATAGTTTATAAACCATAAACGATGACTAAACCAAATTTGATGGTGAACTCATGGACACTTAGAGATATGTAGGCGATCTTAAAAAGACGATACAACAAAAATCATGAATGATCTAACGTGTAAACTATTAGCAGAACTGAAAGAGAAATTGATTCGGTCATGACTGGGAAGAAGCAAATTCCAACACGGACTCCGGTATTTAAGAACAATATATAAAACAATATAACAGAAAGAAATTTATGCTAGAACTCCAGCGAATTCATTTACACCTGGTAAACTTTTAGAAAGGTTTAGAAATGTCTCAAATCGGCTAGTTATGTATTCTTATTATTTATTGCTGGATTAGATGTTTAGCCAATTTCATATTCAAGTCTAAACAGCTTAAACTTTACAATTTTTATCAAAAAGGGGAACTAATTCATGCTTTTCCTGAAAACACAACATGTAAGATTAACTACGCTGTTATGAATACAATATATCCCGTATTACTATCACGTTAATATGCGTCTTTGTATACACTAAAATTCAAGTGCTTACTTGTTCTTGTATACCCGCGTATTTGCTGTGATTTTTCAATATTACTCGAAGGGCATACATTGTAGCTTTTGTAAAAATTGAGCTTCCACTTCGAAAACTAAGTTAACATTATGTTAGGGAAAGCATTGTATTGTATATAGCATGTTATGAGATTTATTAAAATTGACATTAACTCGCTATAGGGTAGGGACGCAAAGTAAAACATGAAAAGCATTTTTGAATCAGTTTAAAAATATATCAGTTTGAAATATCACGCAACATCCAGTTGAACTCACTTATTTCCACTGACAATGCCTATTCAAACTCTGATAAGTGGTCTACCACTCGGAGACCAGATCCTACCACTGAGAGATGTACAACAGGACGGAGGATTTCATTGCTATAGCCAGGTGAAAAATAACGTTGCGCGTAATGAATACCATTATGATTCAAAAGCAACCAATTGCATTGAAATGTAATATGATAGATCACTATTCTATAGTATACTATTTTCAATGCTAGGTCATTTCACGCTGACGATATTGGCGAATTATAATGACATTGGCAAAATAAATTTGTATACCGAATGGAAAACAAATCCGATCTGTTATTGAGAACCAATCAAATGCCGTTAGCCAGCCAAAATTATCATGCCATTATGCGTTTAAGTTACGCCTATAAACATATGATATGGTATATTTGCGGACGAAAACTTGTTTCTTGCCGGTGTTTTTGCGATCAATTTGGAATAAGTGCTGACAGAAAAGTAAGAAAAGACAACATAGATATGGAATTTTGACGTATTTTGTAAGTACATTTTCACTAAAAACCGAACTATTGAGCTTTCACTTCAGATAGAACTAATGTAGGAACACATCGTAACACATTGCCACATTTTTATTGCCTTGGTTTACCAGAGTAGACAATGCTTTACTTATGAAAGCGTTTAAGGTAGATCGCGCTGTTCCTCGATCAAAATCGAAGTTTATCAAAATTATCTGAAACTTGAAGCGATTATAGCTGAAGTAATTGCCTTAGGTGAAACGAAGGGTTCATTTTACTTCATTTTCATTTCATTTCGGTAACCTAGCAACAAAGTGCCCTAAAACGCCACCTAGCGGGGTAGTCTATATGAGTGATATATCGTGCGTTTTTATTTTTAACGTGGCTGCAATTTATGGTAAAATGAAAATTCAAAATGCGTTTTTGACATGATGGAATTTTCTATCGATTGGTGTAACGATGTCATTCTACAATAGTTGACACATGGTAGATCTACATGTATATACTTGAAATTTAAATTATATTTCCTATCTCTGCATAGTGAATGTTGCTAAACGATAAATTCCTCTATTTAAGCAAGCACATTTATTATGTGTAAACAGGCTTTGATAGCAGTTTTTGTTTCGGACGGGTCGGTTATGCTATGCACGTTGCGTTTTGCTAGCAGGATCCTTATGCCGTACCTGCTCGTAGACAGATAAGCGATTTAACCTGTCAAATTACCTAGTTATTTGCTTAAAGTTGACCTCATTGTAACCAAGGATTAAATTGAATTGAATTGCATTGAAAGAAAATGAAATGTTATAATAAAGGGCCAACACATAATGTATCTGATATTGGGTATAATAGGTACTACGCTTAAAGATCACCAATATTACAATATGGCAACTTGTATGAATTCCTAAATGTTCGATGAATTAACCTTGACCGTATTGGAAATATTATAAAGATCTATTGTAATTATGACTGTGTGCTTCAATCTATCTCCCCAAATGTATTTCTATACCAAAAGGTAACTGATATTAATGAACAAATTCCTATCTATTATTGAGGAGCAACCAACTACCGTGAAGAGGAAGACATGCTATTATGCGTTTTAATGACGCCTTCATTTTTCGGACAAATACTTGTTCAGTTTTATTTGCACATTAACGGTAAAGTGTGTAAAAGTTTACTACAGAAAAGATTTTCCCTGAAATTAACATGGATAAAAATGTGCCCTATTTTGTAAAAACATTTGAACGTACAGTTTTCACAATAGAGTGAACTATTGAGCTTTCAATATAAACTGTACTATTACATTTAGATATCAAATTCACGGCAATTCCGCAGCCATAGTTTAGAATTGCATTGGTTCACTAGAGTAAGGACAAATTTGGTTTTACGTGAATCTATTTTCGTTGAAAGAAAATTCGAAGTTAAGTTTATTCTACATGAAAAATTCGCTATACTACAAAAATGAGCAAACATATGGTCGATCTACATGTATACTTGAAATTTATTATCTTATTTACTGTTTGTTTCCGTTTCCCGAGAGCCATTTATTTGTGTAACTTGCGTAAAGCTATTGAGATTCTCATGGTCGCAAAGGACAAATAACATCGCTTAATAGGGCGTCTTTCACCCGACGCAATCAGTCATTTATATCTCTAACAATCCTAGAACCTACTATTCGCAAGACATTATATTCAAGAACGTCAGCTTTATATTTCCAACAAGGTTTTCCCCAAAGAGGTACACCAGGAATCAGCTCTTGTGGGTTGATTGGTCCGTGTGTTTCATTTCTATATCTTAATTTTCTATGCATATGCCAATTCTTTTTTAAAAACAAAACCACACAACCACATTATGTGAAATACCATTGCCATAGCCAAAATATATACACATATTACAAATTGTTACCATTCGTTAGGATACTTTGTATTGAGTGACAATTAAACATTCATTTGTTTTGAATTTAGCATGAAACTACATGTATTATGTATTAATATGCTATCAATTTTCACAATCAATAAACGAATGCATAATAATTACAGGTGATGGACGTACAGACAGAATATTATATACGACTCCTGCTACTCCTTGTAAAAGGAGGGATGCAGGTGTGTAAAGCCATCATTCTCAGAGAGCTAGAAGGCCTCGGACTTGATGTCGTCCTGAAGCCACTTGAACCAGCCTTGAAAAAGAAACTTTTAAAGTCACAGTATATCGTACTTTTTCCGAAAGTCGGGACACCGGATGTTGAAGACCTTGACATTTCTCTGTTAACAGTCGTTCTTCTTAATGTGTTAGTCCTTTCAACAACTGACGCACAATATATCAAGGTCATTAAACAAACCAGGAACAAACTGGCACATAACACTGTAGCATCCATCGACCAAACCGAGTACACCAAGACAAATACAGATCTAGAAGATGCATTGACTAAGCTGACTGAAGGACTTGACACAACTCTGCAGAAAGAATGTTCTGAGCTGATTCAAAAGTATACAACTGAACCGCTAGATGAGATGACGATAATCAAACACGTGAAGGAATTAAGGAACGATGACGAGTTGCTCCATGATTTTGAAGAAATATTGGAAAAGCAGTCCACAGACATCAAGCACGAAATAAAGGCATCTGAGAGCCGAATGCATGAATCGCTATCAGGTTTGTCCATCTTCTTAATTTTTAGATTCTTTTCAAGAAATGTCATTACTACTTGTATGTTAAAAGACTTGCTTGCAGTTTTATTATGAAAAATAGTGAAATGTTGATGTAACGTGGTTCGCTACCGTCTGTCACAATTGTAAGTTTGTTAGCTCATCTGAGCATGAAATGTTCAAGGTGAGCTATTGTGAGGTATGTCTTGTCAGGTATGTCTGCCTGTCAATATTTATTCTTGTGTATGCAATAGACGGCTGTGTTTTTCAGAAGATCGTCATGAAACTTGGTCAGAATAGATGTCTAGGTCGAGTTTGAATATGGGTCGTCTTGGGTTAAAAACTAGGTCTCGAGGTCAAATTATAGAAAAACCTTGTGTATGGAATAGAGGTTGCAGTTTTCATTGGAGCTTCATGAAACTTGGTCATAATGACTGACTTGATGAAATGCAGTTCGAGGTTGAATCTTGGTCATCTAAGGTAAAAACTAGGTCATCCGGTCAAATCATAGAAAAACCTTGCGTATGCTATGGAGTCTGCATTATTCTCTGGAACTTCATGCAATCTAGCCAGAATTACTGCCTTGATAAAATCTAAGTCAAGTTCGAATATGGGTAATTTCGGGTTAAAAACTAGGTCACCAGATCAAATTATAGAAAACCCTTGTGTGTGCCATAGAGGTGACATTTACGATCCAATCATCATGGACAATTGTTCACACTGTTTTTCAATGATTTCTAGGCAAAGTTCGAATCTGTGTTATCTGAATCCGAATCTGGTTACCTGTGGCACGGTCAGATAAAAGAAAACCTTGTTAACACTCTAGAGGTCGGATTTATTACCCAATCAACATCTGGAAATTGGACATAATCTTTATCGCATTGAGTTCTGTATCAAGTTTGAATCTGAGTAATCTTGGGTCAAAAACTATGTTACACAGTCAAATCAAAGGAAAAACTTTTTAACACTCTGGCGGTTTCAGGTGAGCGATATAAGGCCATCTTGGCCCTCTTGTTTCTTTATCATGTATCATTTTCAAATTTTGTGACCTGATTTCGAAATAATTTGGATATTCCAGTAACAAGTCATTGGCTTTGTTTTGAAACTAAATAAGAGGGTCAATAGATACATGTATCAAGCTTTAGCAAGAAGCAAAGAACTGGAACATTTATTGTCACACAAAGTTAGTCCTCCATTGATATATTTGCCTTTATTTAACTCGTGAATTTGTTCAAAAAATCGAGTGTGCAGTCAAATGACAATCATTTTCTTAAATTGAATAAACTGAAAGAGAATGTGTGATCACTACAGCAGAGCCAATATTAAATAATATAAATCATTTTTAATAAATGTGGACGTATTCCCATGCTCATAGGCAGGTTGAATGCAGACAGTTACCATTAGTTACATTTTTTGTGTGTTACTGTGAAATATACGTATATTTTTCCTACGTTAAATAAAACATTGAACAATTTCGTTTCAATTACAGATGTCCGGGAAAATATAATTGATGCAATTCAGAAACTTCAACGAGGTAAAAAAATCTTTTTATTTTATGCTTTTCAGTGAAATACTGAAATATATCAGTGAAATAAAATTGGTATTACACTGTTTCAAAGTAGTGAAAATATAATTTTTATTTTCACTGTTTTTGCCGAACTACTTTTTAACCTCATTCTAAACAAAAGGCCCATATTTTCACACCAAGAATCTCCAGGTCGTCATCCATACAAAAGTTTCATACACATGATTGACAGTGAGTGATTAATTACGTTAAAATACTTAGCTTTATCCAATTTCTCACGTATGAGATACATATTCCCCCTCATTTATCGGTGATAGAACTTTCTTAGTTAGATCATTTTCTATCCATCTGTAGCAATTTTGAATAAAAATTTGAGAAAAATTTGATTTTCTTTTTTTCACCACCATCCAATTTTCACAGTAGTTTCTTATACTTGTATGATCATGATCTGAAACCTATAAGTCACCTATAAAAAGTGGAAAACTACCTCTACAATCGCTCATTATTCACAAATGCATTAAATTGTGACAAATTTTGCACTTGGGTAAGCCCTGGACCGAGCATTATTTTAATGAATGAACAGCTGATTGAGTATTACGCCACGATTCATTGTGTGACGAAGTGCAGACTTATTTAATAAAAAAAATCAATTTAGGCCTATATCTAATGAATTGATGTTTCATTTTCGTTGTATGATAAAGATAGATATGACTTCTTAAATACTTTTATCTGAAATAATCAAAATATTTTGAACTACTTTTGTTGCGTTTTCAGTAATGATGGTAGTAATCATTCTGGGGTTCTCCATGGGGAATAAGAAATACTATAATTCCAAATTTTACCGAATATTTTGCCAATAAACATAAAAGAAAAAGAAAATATGTTTGTTTCAGTGAAATATCAATTTTATTTCTTTCGTGAACACCAAACAAATAAACAAAGGAAAGACAAATGTTTGGTTTTCACTTGTGAAATAAAATTGATATTTCACTGAAACAAACAAATATCCTCTATATATTAATATCAGTAATTAAAATGCACTATTTATGTTATTTAGATATTTTTATATGCATGTAAATTATATTTCAAGAGTTAACATTTTCTAGATAAGTGGTTACGATGGCAACAAACATTGTTTACTGTTTGACAAAGTAAGTTAAAGGATTAATATATTTTTACATTTGTCTTTCCTCTAGTTTGGTATACAGTATTATGTAACATTATAATATCAATAGCATGTTCCATTTTTTATCAAATGAGATTTATTTTCTTTTTAAAGTGACATTATGCGCATCTTACTGCACATAGTGTATTTTTGGTGACAGTTTTATAAAAGCAATTTTTGGTTGCTGTTCATTTAAATGTGTTAAATTAATGATTATGCCGCATTAGTATTTGAAGTTGGTGCTTTAGATATAAAAAATCGGACTGATAAAATGATAGTTGATTGTGTCTTGGTAGAGATTTCGGCAGTGGAAGGGAAGCAACTCCTGCATGCAGTTGTTCTTTTCTTAAATTGACTCTCCCAGTCAAATAAGAAAATCAATATTTTGAAAGTTATTTTTTCATACTGATAGCAGGAAGAGTTTGGTGTATTGGGTTAAAAGTTATTATTTTCTCTGCACTTTTGTACACACACCATTTTCAGCTGGATCTTTACTTGAAAAAAAATGCGCATAATGTCACTTTAAGAACCACATATGTCTTTCTTTTCAATAGCATTTGCTGTGATTTTATAATTTTGCTTCCACTGTCATATATGATATAACACTATATTCAAAGGACCACAATGGAATTAAGAGTTTATCCATACTCTTTTTTAAGTAATCCTTTGCATATAATGTTAATTGATATGGCAATAATTATTCATGCATGTTTGTTACTTGTTTATTGTGTTTTAATTATGTATTGCCATGCAATTGTACATTTCATGCAGAATTCTAACATGCCTATACTATATTTCTATAGTCAATTCGAGTGCTTTAATATGATTAAAGCACTCGGGAAAGTAGGCGGAGTTTCGGACCTGGAAGTAGCTCCCTCCGACTTTTCTAATTTACTCCCGCGCAGAAAAATAAAATATAGAAATAGAAATAATATCTGTACAAATACATCAGTCGCATGAGATAGTTGGGATTAAGAACCTAAATATTTTTTGTGGTTGCGACAGTTAAGCATTAGAATACCTTCACCTTGTTTTCCTTTAAAAAGGCCAAAAAAAATTCAGGATTAACCGTGACGCAGTGTTTTGATTCTGGGTGACAAAACAATGTTTAAAAACGTTTACGTCATCACAATGAAGTCATTACTCTACGTTAAAACATTGTACAGCTAAGTTTAGCTATATGCATTTAAATCGATTGTCTGCTTTGTAAGGTTCTAAACTCTGACGTCTTCTGCATAATGTCACGGTCAGGTATTTAATTTATTCTATATATTAGATGATACAACTGAAATAAGTGTGTATAATAATGCTATGTATGATATCTTGAACGGTTGCCCGAATATTGGTCCAGGAGTGAATTCCAACAGCCACTATTTATGCCAATTTACACATTTCCGCCGAACTGAAAAAAGATCCGTAGAACTTACGATAGTTTTCATAAATTCGGCTTATAAGAATCGAAATAATCTATGGCTTGAAGTGCTTTATCAAAATTGAAGCATTTTATGAAAACTATCGTAAGTTCTACGGACCTTTTTTCAGTTCCTTATTTCCTTATTTCCTTCTTTCTTAAATAAATCTATCCATCTATCTAACAGAAAATAAAAGTCCATTTGTCACAAAACAAGACTATTAAGAAAATCATCGTAATTTCTATGCCTTTAATGCCAAAATATCAAAATCAAATATGATTTGCAACGCGACAAAGGGGCCCTTAAGATGGTGACTACGTAATTTTGAGATGATGACCTAACAATAGCAGACACCATTAAGAAATAGTTCAAATCCAGTGCACAAACTACTGCATTGTTATACACTTTTAAAAACTATCCAAAGTAAAAGTGGTCCTTTTACGGTATAAAAAGTTTATACCATGTCAAAGAGTACTATCAAAGTACAGCACAGTACTAAAAGCACTACATAAACATTACAACAGTTCCATAGAGTTTTGTTCGAGTACTGCAGTACAATAAGTACTTCAGAATTATACTGCGCTATACAGTAGTATACTAGACTACGGTCTAAAGAGAACTTCAGCACTTTACCATATTTCACTACTGCAGTACTTTACACTAATAACGTTCTGTGGAACCGAAAGTTCCATATAATAGTACTGCAACTGTTCATAAATGTACTTTGATAATATACAGAACTATAGTACTGTACTACAATACTATTCAGTACTAAAAGTACTACACTTATACAGAGTACTACAATACTAGTAGAGTGGTTCTCTAGAAAGATTGTTCCAAATTTGTCACTTGCATCAAATTGTCCCGCCCTGGAGTCTCCTAATTGATATATACTTTCCCTATAAATATCGCTTGAATTATATTTTTGAAACAATGCATCAGGTTGTTTGTGCAAACTGTTCAGTTAACTGCGGTGGTGCAGAGGTAAAGATGTCTGCCGCTCATCCCGGAGGTTGCGGGTTCGAGCCCCACAAGGGTCACGCCCGTACCTTCTCACATGACACCAGTACTGTTCTTTTCCAGGAAGCGGACTCGAAGGTGACTACAAGCTACAAGCTTTCTTCACAATCGAGCTAAAATAAATAGGTATAAACTAATTAACCGAGCTATTTCATGAGTTTATTCTGAAAGGGCAATACAATAATTGTGACGTCTCACGGAAAAATCTACGCAGTTCCTTGTAATTATGGGTCTTTTGTATGTATGGAAAGATAACAAATGTCACAGCGAAGAAGAAAAAAGAAAATGATTTTAGGAGTTTTAAGTTTTTACAGTCACATTTTAATGCACTATCAACTTCATTCAAATTCTTACTGGTATCCCTCCATAAAGTCGCTAAATTTCTGTCAATAATTCGTACATTTGTAAAAACAGCAAATACATAATTTCTCTTTTTTAATAAGTGTTACATCATAAGTCTTATAAGTAAAAATAATGCAGTACTTTGACACTTACATCTGATACTTATAACAAACTGTAAGGCGAGTGCATTCAGAATCTAGTCACTTTGACGAAAAACGCTGACGACGTTAGGTTCATGTCTAAAAACGTAGTTTTGTGTCGACCTTTGGCCAAAGTAGATGGATATAGAGAAAGGAAAATTAATTTGTGTGTAAACATAGCATAACACTTAAAAAAACACACAATACTAAAAAAGTATTTTTTTCCATAAGGACCATTTTCTCACGTTGTAATAAATATGTATGTTAATCATAAAGTGTATTTATTATGCATTATTCAGGACAAAGCTCAGAAGAGTCCCTTCATCACAAAATCACTGGTAGTATACCGGAATGTGAGTCGTGTTGTCTAGGTAACAGTGCTAACACATCATCGTGGTATTGTGAATTCTGTTCCACTTTTGCTTGTTTTGAATGCAAAAAATGCATGCATACCAGTGGCAAAAAACACAAATGCCATCGCATAATGAAAGGTGAACCGATAACATTAGACATGAATGGCCTCAATATGTGTGATTCACACAGTAAAATTCTTTTATATTTTTGTGTAAAAGACGAGAGACTCTGTTGCGAGAGATGTCTAGATGAGCGACATGAACAATGCCAAAATATCGTTTCCATTTCGGACATTAATGATGGATCAACATTTAATCCTTCACTTGAGATATTAAGTTTTCAAAATGAAGCCAAACAAATGATAGCGTGGACTGATTCCATTACAAAAGATCTTAATAAGGAAATCGAAAATATACCATCATACCTAGAAAAACAGAGAAATACTGTCTTAGATCTGTTTGACCGCGAAGCGCAAACATTGAAAGCGAAAGCAAATACAATACAAAGTACTACATTAAAATACATACAAGAAAATCATAAATACTGTGAAAATTTCATAGAAAATATTGAGTTTGCCAAACGTTCACTAGTCCACATGGCTAAATTCGGTTCAAGCGAACAAAAATTCATTGCTAAATTACGAACGAGGGAGTTTCAGGAAAAGGTTAAGCTACTGACAAGTATAAGCGTATTTATTTGTAATGTTGTAGAGGAGCGAATGTCTGGTCTAAGTTTACGTCAATCTGAAGCACTGTCAATACAAGTGAAATCTCCGGACATAGCGCCTGTAAAGCTGTTTCAGGCAGCTTCAGTGGAATTGAAACAGAGTGAAGACGACGAAAAGATGCCATTTTACACAGGAATGGACTTTCTTCCAGATGGTAGACTGGTTGTTGCGGATAATTACAACAAGAAATGTTTGATTTTCGATGAGATGATGGAGAAAGTAGGATCGTATCAGTTATCGTATAATCCACATAGTGTTATTGCTGTATCTGAAGTGGAAGTAGCAATTACAAGTGGCAGTCAGTGCAAGATATACTTTTTACGTGTCAGTAAATCGAATGAAATAATTCTAATAAGGCAATGTGAAGTAAAGACACAGTATTGCTCTATAATTATGCGAGATGGAGGACATTTTGTCGTTGGAACTATCGATGATGAAAGACCTGCTCGTATTGTTTCTCTCACAGGTGTAGAGAAAGATTTCAATATAAACTTTCCAGACAAGAAATATCCTATAGGTACCAGTGCTTGTACATACATAAGAAACTGTGACAAAGTGGTCCTGACAGACAGAAATGAGCATACTGTCTATATATATGACGTCGCAACTAAACCCGAAATGGTTGTAAAAGACGTCCAGATCCAGGAACCTAGAGGTGTAGCTGTTGGACCATTTGATCGTCTATTTGTCTGCAGCAGGGCAACTGACAGCATAGTACAGCTTTCTCATACAGGGCGTATCATAACATCACACAAGTTAAATATGAAATTTCCATACAGGATATGTGTTTCAAAGGACAAAACCCGAATAGCCGTCTCAAACTCTCACATTGATCAGAAAATTTTGCAAGTGTTCAATATAGCATTTTGAAACGCTCAATGAAAGAATTTACGTTGCATTTCGTGTCATCAAATTGCTGATATTTTAAAAAACAAAGAGTACCTTTCCTTGTTCACAAATATTACTAGAATGATGCCTAACTCTTTTCGTTGTAGTGATACATATTGATATAAAAGTACATTATTAACCAAGGAGATCAGTCCATCATTTTACCATTTTCCCTCCCTATATCACCAGAGTCTTAATTACTGACATTTTTAATAATTTAAACCAGTATGCTAGTTGTATCTGTAAGTCTACGCTTACATAAATGTAGCAAAAACATAATCACAAATGTTTTAAATATTAGATCTGACTTGTTCTTATTTATTTTATTAAATAATCACATGGGTTCATACAAAATGTAACTGAGCATTAGAACGACAGGAAATTGTTTAATGAACGACAAACAACGCGTAGAATTGAAAAAAACAACGATATTTCAATTCTGAAAGGACCATTATATCACTAAAAGATTAATAAATGCAAATGTTTGTTTTCTACGGGGAAGCTTTTGCGACGTGATGTTCTTTATTACTTCAGATTGAAATGAACTATAGGGTATGAATCATTTCAGTCGCCTTTAGACTGGAGTTTATTGTGAAAACCAGAGACACTTTTAGAACTTTATAAACTAACTTTAGACTTACCTTATACTTACGAATCAAATAGTTTAGGACAATTAAACATTATGTGATATTCAGATTTTTAGGTTAACATACAACGGGCACATTTTGTATAGGAATCTTGGTCATTATTTTTAAATACTCCATTATCTTAAACGTGTGTTTATTCTCTATTACATAATATACATGTTAAAAAAGAGCTGTTCGTAAGGCAGCATGCTCGACTATACTCAGTATTTGTGCCAATAAAACAAATCTTTTATCAGTAAATAGCGAAACAAATTCTGTTGACTCTCTAAGTATAAACTAGAACACTGTAATCATCAAAAAAGTCTAAAGTTATCTATAGTAACTTAATTGTTTTATAACCCTGAACAATATTGCTAAGTTTCAAATAACTCCTCCAAGTGGTTACTGAAGTATGTGCATGGTAGTACCTTGCAGGTTAAACTTTTAACCAAAGTTTCTAAGTTCAACATGGGCCATAATTTGTAATTAATTCAGTCAAGGGTATTCTTACTTGATTGTTGGAGACCCTGATCATTCCTAAGATGTTTCAAATCAATTTCAGCAATGGTAACTTAGACATATGCCTGATAGTAGCTTATTAATAAA
The DNA here is from genome assembly GCA_022818135.1 of Saxidomus purpurata. Lineage (NCBI taxonomy): Eukaryota > Metazoa > Mollusca > Bivalvia > Venerida > Veneridae > Saxidomus > Saxidomus purpurata. The sequence goes on from JAFMSR010000015.1 coordinate 613,773, forward strand.
GCTTTAACCAAATTCACCTTGCATGCAAAACTTTAACCAAGTTTTCTATGTCAAACAAGGGCCATAATTTGTACTAAATCCATACAAGAGTAATTTTATATGACTGTCTGATACCCTTGAAGACATTAATGAAGCTTCAAATCAATATCATAAGTGGTTACTAAGATATGTCCATGAAAGTACCTTGCATGCAAAACTTTAACCAAATCTGCAACGCCGACATCGACAACGACGCCGAGGCACAAGTGACTGTAACAGCTGTACACATTCTTTGAATAGTCCAGCTAATAAAAGTGAATATTTATTGATAAATGTATAATTGATTTGTACATATTTATTATGTTAAAGATTGAAATATGCAGTCAAGATTGAAGAAAATGTCTTTGGCCAAGTTATAATATGAAAATAGGCAATACCTATATCGGGCGAAAACATAACAGGAATTTCATTTTTAGAAATGGTTAGAATTTTCAAGAGACGCAAAAACAGTTCAAGTTACGAAAATTATTGGTACCGAATATCCATAGAGTCATGAATAAGGATTGATTGCGAAAATAAAGGGTGCGTTTAATGGCGTCACAAGAAACTTTCCGAAAGACTTTAGGAATGTGTATAAATAGGATCTCTTTATATTTTAATGTACAAACCTGCATTCAACGGAAAAGCTTCGCATTTTCAAAAAGAATGGCTGACATTTAATGACGTCACAATTTCTTTTGACAGATGCCGTCACTTTGTAAATAAAAGTTGCAGCGGAAGTTGTATAAACGGTGCAGCGTTATAAGTATGTTATTGTATCGCCACGGAGTCGGCACTTTCTTATTTTGCATGGTTATATATGTCAAATCATTTATTTTATTGCTTTCAGTATTCAATGAAATACTCGTGCATACGTTTACCTATCGTCGGGCTTCGCCCGTATAATTTTATATTTTTTCTATCATTTTTCATTAATCAAAAGCAATGTGTGCCTATAGTGTATAACTTAAGTAACCATCTGTTGTTTAAAACGTTTAATTACATCTACATTTCATAAATTCCTCTTTCAGATGTCAAATAGTCAGTAAATATGTTTTTGATAAGTAATCACACAGTTTAACAGTTGACAATTGAGTCTGATTGTTGTAAACACTAACCCCAGGCTTAGGCTATATTTTTGCCATTATCAAACGGAACCCGTTTTCTCACATTTAGTCGCTAAAGCCTGGAGCGTTGCGTGTCCAACACTTCTCGGTCTTTTTTTTTATTAGCTGTTGAAGTACGAACACTTTTGTAACAGGAACTGTAATTGTTCCGAACCCCTTTTTGGTCTTTCGGTAAAAAGTTGTTAAAGTCTCTCTCATTGTAGACTTTACATGTGTAACATTTTTTTTACCATTATCTTAAAATGATTGGCAATAAAACAAGAATAGGACGCATACATTCTCTTGATATTTTAGGGTAAGAAATTACTGCTCTTGTTTTCAGTTCTTAAGAACTCATTTTGTGAATTATAAGTTTTATCTTTTTAGCAATGAAGCTGTAATATAATGAATGTATTTTGTAACCTTATGATTTATTCCGTGAGATATATTATCTGTAAGAAATAGATTTTAAAGTGACATTATGCGCATCTTACTGCACATAGTGTATTTTTTGTGACAGTTTTATAAAAGCAATTTTTGGTTGCTGTTCATTTAAATGTGTTAAATTAATGATTATGCCGCATTAGTATTTGAAGTTGGTGCTTTAGATATAAAACATCGGACTGATAAAATGATAGTTGGTTGTGTCTTGGTAGAGATTTCGGCAGTGGAAGGGAAGCAACTCCTGCATGCAGTTGTTCTTTTCTTAAATTGACTCTCCCGGAAAGTTATTATTTCATACTGGTAGCGTGAAGAGTTTGGTGTATTGGGTTAAAAGCTATTATTTCCTCTACGCTTTTGTACACACACCATATTCAGCTGGATTTTTACTTGAAAAAAAATGCGCATAATGTCACTTTAATAATTATACAAAAAACTGTATGTTGAGTTAAAAGAGTATCTTTTTGTTTTAGTGAATTGTACATACATGTATGTGTCAAAAAGAGAACCTTTTGATTTAAGTTATATTTTGTAATTTTGTTTGATTAAGTTAGAACACATAGTTCATTAAGACATGTTGTCATACAGGTAGATAAAACGGTTCCCTTCTTGCGGTGTGGTACTTATTTAGCAGAACATTGTCAACTGCAGAAATACATTTCTTCAAAAGTTATTTATCAAAATTATTGAATAGCATGTTTATTGCCTAACAAGATAAGTATTGCACGTACAGAAAGGGACGATTTCGTAAGATGTTGTACATATTTTGTTGATATTTTTTTTATATTTTATGCACTATTCATTTTCAGTTTACTTTTGTCAGCATTGCTGAATGTTTTTTTACATGTATTTATGTATGTTGTTCCATGATGGTTAGAACAGAACTGTGATCGTATGCCATTTTCCGGCAAAAACATGCACATGAATTTCAGTGGGTACAGCTAAAATGTTGTGATTTATACGATGAAAATATAGTGTTCATATGTATACTTAAGGACAAAAGTTTTGTGCGGTTCGAAATTGTTTAATCAAATTTTAATTGTACGTTACTTTTAACTTTTTAATTACACATTTATATTTTGAGACTACTTGCTACATCACATGGTGTTTAGAATTCTATACAAAAACATTCAATCAACTGTGACGGCATAAACCATGAATTTCACATTTATCTTGATTTCATGTACATGAAGCTTATAATCACAAAAATTTAAAGTGAACTTTTTCACCAAAGGATAGTCCTATCGAAAGTCGTAACGATTTAAAAAATAATCAACGTATGTTGTAATTACAAAGCTTTCAAGATAGCAAAATGCGCCCGTTTTGTCGACTTGAGGTCAGTGACTAACTTTTAAGCCTATTAAGGCCTTTGTTATTTGTCTTATTTTATAGAGTCAGAGTGAAAAACATTGAATTGATATTGTGTTAAATATTTGTATAATAAAAGTGTAAAGTTTTCATTTTTGGTGAGTGTATAATGTTGCCATGTGCATTGCATTATGAAAGGGAGGCAATTATAACTTTATTTAGTATAAAAACGAGCAACACCTACTTCCCTACATTGCTGAATTCGAAATGGACATGCGCATCCTTCAATATTGACAGTTCCATTAATTATTCATCTATTTATGTAAACCTAATTTAAATGTACCTGACTGCTAAGCAGACTAGGCCGCAAAGGTAGAATCGTTTGTCACCATGGCAGCAGGTATGAGGTGGAATGAATTAAGTAAGTAGGATCCAGAGTATTCGACGAATAATTCTTTCATCTGATCGCCTTAATATGCTCAAGCTGAACCAAAGTCCTTGGGCATTATGTGCTGACAAACATATAACTATGTAAGACAACAAATAGTGTAGACAATTTGTTAAACCGTAATCTTAACAGATACGAATTCTTCACACGGAGTATGCTACTTATTTGTGTTAGAATAAAGAGGAAGTAACTGGGTCCTTATGCATTACTCGAAAAAGGAATAAAGAACGGGTATCTAAACTTATTGACATGTGTTTGCTGAGGGTTCAAAGCGTAAGTGTAAAGCGTATAGGGGTCGCAAATTAAATTTAAGTAAAACAATGAACACAAACTTCGCAATTCGTCAGTACCGTTTTCCTTACGCTGTAGAAGTATTGGAATAGTATGTATGTATATTCGAGCTTTATCGTTGGCACCGGTTTCCCGTATGACCAACGCCCCCAGAAGAGGTTAGTTATTTTAGGTTTCGGAGGATAGTGCGAGATACAGAAAGCGTCCCAATTCCAAAGACACCCCTGGTTCTTATACATGCAAGGTGTATAGCACCCATACATGGGACCTCGGTTTTTAAGTCTCAGCCGAAAGACTGTTAATAATTTTTAGTTGGTCAGACCCAGGAATCGTACCCGCAACCCCGAGATTACAAATCTCGTGTTCTACCGATTGAGCATTGTTGAAACTACAACATTTAAGATTAATTCCGCTGCCATGAACATGCCGCGACCTCAGCCAGTGAAAGTCGATAAGATTTCCGGTAAAGATGGAAACATGTTGCTGAAGCGAAACTTATTGTGAAACATTTTGTAAGTACACAGAATATTTGATCCTCTGTCACTAGTTGCTGCTATTTTCTCATGAAATATTGATAAAGAAACTGAGGTATATTAACTACCCCACATGTTTGCTTCACTTGGGATTCCTAATAATATAGCCAGATAGCAATACATGATGACAAAATATTTGGCTCGTAGATCTATACATTATAAATCTCTTTGGATTTAAAGTACTTTGGATGATACATTAATAATTTCTATCATGAGCACGAGGTTCAGATCGAAATATCCGTCACCGAGGGTAACTGTTTTGGCGGGAACGAGGCTCTGCCGAGTTCCCGTAAAACAGTTACCCGAGGTGACGGATATTTCCATCTGAGCCAAGTGTCTCATGCATGCCGTCTTGCATTTTAAAGTAGATTTCTTAATGCAAACTTCTCAAAATGATGAATTTTCATGAAAAACGATTTTCCGACGTTGTGTTTGGGAAATTGACGTCACAATGTTTATAACGTTACGTCATAAGTGATTCACGAGAGTCGTCTGGCATAGGAGGGGTGCCAGACCGGTTTTTCCGGCATGGGCAAAATCACCGGAAATGCCGATCCGATATGCAAGAAAATTGATGCTTAATTACATAACTAAATGATTAAAATAGTGAAGTCGAAATGCATAGTTACTTTTCCTGATGTAACAACATAGCTGAATGATGAGTAGACCATTAGGCACGAGTTCAGGAGTAATTGTTGTTCAAATCAATTTTTAAGTTTGTCATTTACAAAGACATTTAATTTGCATATAAGTTGTCGCAAGTACAAGTCGTAAAACGGCCTATCAGTTAAAGACGAGATTTCATAGTCAGAATTAAATCAAGTTATCTAGAGAACAGATGACTAACATAATTATAGGCCTGATCATTTGAACGTTTTCAGAAAAATGCACACTTTGTTCGCTTGCTAATTTGTATTTGTCGAAAATCCTAATTTCTGAAAGTCCTTCATAACACATTTAAGATAAGCAGGGAAAGATTAACTAATTTAATCATAATTCAAATGAAATCCTTGACAGAGTTATTTGCTCCTGCGTATGATGATGGTAAACAAGTATTCTAACTTTCAAAGTATTATCTCAAACAGTTCAGTCAAAAAGTGGACTGGTACAAAATCTAAGTCGATAAAGGGCCTTAATTTTTAAAAATCCTTGACAGAGTTACCTTCTCTTACCTACAGATGGGGGTAACGATACAAACAAGTATTCCAATTTTCACAGCAACATCTCCAAGGGGTAAGTCAATAAGTCAAAAAGGGGCATAATTCTGACAAAAACATTCACAGTTAGACCTTTATTGGATGTTCACGGCAAAACAAATGACAGAAACATACCGTAATCATATTTGTCTGCGTACAATACGTATTTTGCATGATTGCAATTGCTGCAAACACAAATACAAAATAAAGATGTATAGGAAGTAGGCAGTAGCAGTAGCTCAGCAGTAGGAAACGTGAAGTTGGCAGTAGCAGTAGCACAGCAGTAGCAGTAGCTCAGCAGTGGCAGTAGCTTAGCAGTGGCAGTAGCTTAGCAGTGGCAGTAGCTTAGCAGTAGCAGTAGAAAAATTATAAAACGTGAAGTAGCAGTAGCTAGCAGTAGCAGTAGCATAGCTCAGCAGTAGCAGTAGCACAGCAGTAGCACAGCAGTAGCAGTAGCTCAGCAGTAGCAGTAGCAGTAGCAGTAGCAGTAGCTCAGCAGTAGCAGTAGCACAGCAGTAGCAGTAGCTTAGCAGTAGCTCAGCAGTAGCAGTAGCACAGCAGTAGCAGTAGCAGTAGCTCAGCAGTAGCAGTAGCACAGCAGTAGCAGTAGCAGTAGCAGTAGCTCAGCAGTAGCAGTAGCAGTAGCAGTAGCACAGCAGTAGCAGTAGCACAGCAGTAGCAGTAGCTTAGCAGTAGCAGTAGCAGTAGCAGCAGCTCAACAGTAGCAGTAGCACAACAGTAGCAGTAGCTTAGCAGTAGCAGTAGCTTAGCAGTAGCAGTAGCAGTAGCAGTAGCAGTAGCACAGCAGTAGCAGTAGCACAGCAGTAGCAGTAGCTTAGCAGTAGCAGTGGCAGTAGCAGTGGCAGTAGCAGTAGCAGTAGCTTAGCAGTAGCAGTAGCTTAGCAGTAGCAGTAGCAGTAGCACAGCAGTAGCAGTAGCACAGCAGTAGCAGTAGCTTAGCAGTAGCTTAGCAGTAGCAGTAGCAGTAGCACAGCAGTAGCAGTAGCACAGCAGTAGCAGTAGCTCTGCAGTAGCAGTAGCACAACAGTAGTAGTAGCTCAGCAGTAGCACTAGCAGTAGCAGTAACTCAGCATTAGCAGTAGCTCAGCAGTAGCAGTAGCAGTAGCAGTAGCTTAGCAGTAGCAGTAGATTTTTAGTGCTCTAAGGTATTTGTGACATCATTATAAAAAACGTAAATGATGTGCGTTTATAACATCAGAATGCGCGGTGCTTTCTGGTTGTTACATTTTATACAGAGGTGTGGCAATTCCCTGATTTTAACACTAATTTCTTGCCTTGGCTATTCTTCTTCGATTTACATTAAAGTGAAAGGATAGAGGATGTAGATATTTTCCTCAAGTTCTGATTGAGTTATTTTCTATGAGTTATGGCTGTGGCTAATTCAACATAAAACAAACAAGAAAAATATTTAAAAAAGATAAACGGCTTTGAGCCGAATAAGATACCCGGGAGCCGGACCTGCAGCCAGACTTTTATACCGTATAACATTTAATTCATACAAGAAATGTATACACCGGAAGCATGAATAACAGTCTATTTCTTGATAGTCACGTGTATATTTTGGTATGGAGTACATACATGGCTAAAACAAACATGAATGCAATAAAACAATATCACAACATGAACATAATAACCATGGCATGCACACCGACACTAGGGATAACACAAAAAAGAGTAAACTCTTATTTCCATTGTAGTCCCTTTGTGTTGGTGGCATGACAGAGAGAGGCAATGAATCAATGTACAGTAATCAGTATCACAGAATATCACATAATTTAAATATCACATATTGCTTTAACATTTATATTTATCGCATATTTAACTTGAATCTTATCACCAAAATAATAATTTAATTTAATGTAATTATCACATTTCATTTCTGTGAGACAGTAATTATATCACATGAAAATATCGCAGTTGACTGACAATTAAAAATGCCTACATTTTAATCTTATTTATGTAACAAGCTGTGTAAATGCATTTAAAAAAACGAAAGCGGAAGATCTAAGAAACATTGAACTATATGAACCATACCAAAATTATACATGTTACACATAACTAAATTCAATAAAAAATTAAAAAATACTTCAGATTATCTAAGAAATGTTTTTTAACAGCAACCTTAAAAGCAGAGAGTTTAGTGATTTTTGTGACCTTATGAGGTAATCTGTTCCACAAAGTGCAACCCATAAAGCAAACGGATTTGGACCCAAAACTCTTTACCTTAAGAATAGCAAAGGCACCTTTATTACTAAGTCTTGTGCTATAATTATGAACATTATCTTGGGACACAAAAAACTTTCTATTAAGCCGACGGTGGAAAAAATTAACATAATATTACGACGATCAGTGGAGAAATAAGTGGACAGTTAATTAGTTTACATAGTTTGATATCTCGTTCGTTGTTATTGACATGTGCACGCAAAATTCCTACTGTTTGATATCATAGGAGGTTTATCAAAGAATGCAAATAATCATGTATAATAGTCTACATGACATGAAGGTATGATCATTGTTATCATTAACTGTTACTTTCAAAATTTTCGAAAAGTTGACCGTGTTTTAAGAATCGTTGATGTTTTATAAATTCAAGCATAAACATCAATCACCCATGTAAACATTACATTTTTATAATATTATACCCACTCCAGACCGACTTCCGACAAGATACAGTTTAGAGTGTGTAGGTTGTGTAAAATGGTTCAATCATTGACAGAGATACTATCAAATAGCTTTGCATGGTGTATTCTGTGAAGTTTGAAGATTTGTTTCTGAATCATTACCATCACGAAAAAAGAAAGTTTCTGGTCCCGTGCTTATAAAACTTTATTTCGAGAACAAATTCATCTTTCAGGCCTGTAACGAATATTTTAGCTTTAAAATGAGATTATGATCGGGATATTTTTCGTAAACACAGGCCGACGTTAGCACCTTGACTTGCTATGTACCAGACATTATTATAAGGGATTGGTTATATCCCATTACAAACGGTACTTTCCGGACAGAACATTAAGAACTGCCCCTTACTATCTGGGCCAAACGCACAAACAGATCTCATTGGTCGCCACGGTTTACCCACTTTCGGCAACCAATCAAAACAATTTTAGCAAACATTGACTGGAAACTTTCTCCTACTTTTGACTCCAAAAAGCTCATTTTGGTAATATAAGCATGATGGGAGATATACCCGGGTCTCATCCACGAAAATAAGCTAACACAAATGCTCTCATGGACGGACCTTGATAAAATTCTATTCATCTTGGTGTCAACAGCATACTCTTCATCTTGGTGTCAACAGTTTTCTACACTTCATACCGAAGTAGAACACTCGGCTGACGGCAATCATCAGCATTTTTGTTGGAAATGCTAATACTTGTTGTTCAATTATAAGTGTAATCGTCAATGAAAAGTTGCTGTTTTCTAAGATACTTGTATCAGTAACAAATCTGAACTGCGTTCTGTTATCAAGTTACACATTTTTCATGCGCATATTTTGGCAAACCTCGTAAATTTTGGAAAAGTGTCTGTTGTGTTTTACAAAACCCACACACAAGCTATGTACATGTACAAGTCATGTATATCCGAATTTATCTATTATAAGAAATATAATGTCGAATAATTTTAAAAAATTGATTTTTTAGAGCAAACGTTCTGCCCTTTATCAACATAGCTCTGAAGACAAAATTATGTAAGAACTGGTTCTGGCCCATTGTGTTTGTTTGTTCGAGGTTTAACGGTCGTTTTCAACAGTATTTCAGTTGTTTACAGGTGGGCAGTTTACCTGACCATCGTTCCTGGGAAGAACCAGTATTAGACTCCGATCCTACGTACGAAACTGACAACTTTCTCACATAAAGAGACATGGCCGGTAGGAGGGCTCGAACCCATAACCCTCAATCAGTGTCAGTACAGTGAGAGTTTACAGTGATTTCAAGTCAGTGACTCTATAGTCACTCGACCGCGGACTGTAGTTATGTGCTTGAAAAAGAATAGAATAACAGCCGCTCTTGACAAATGCATACATAGTCTTTTTTTATAAAAGTGTAAACGCACACAACTCACAATTTTTAAGTAAAGATTCAGATGAAGGGTTAAACATTTCACTTTCAAAATCGTTAAAATTTAAATTTAGTATCATTTATAGTGTCCAATATTGCCTTGTGCCCTCACTGATACATCTATGTGTGTTCATGGTTTTGTTAAGCATATATGCACATAAATAGAAGAAAAAAGCCTCTTCATCTCGAGGTTGTTAAATAGTTTTTTCCTTCTGATAAACATGGATTACCTTTTCAGCTTTATATCGAATAAAATATAATTTTGAGTTCCATCATAAAATTACAAACTTTTAATATTCAAATATGGAGATGCACGTGTGTTTTCATAATTGCTTGATTGCTCTAAAAATTACTTGATGTATTATATAGTTCGATTTCTAGGTCATATGTGTTTTTTGTACTTTTGAAGTAGACCGCTCCAGTGCCGAGGTAAGTCGGCTGAATAAGTTTTAATTTATACAGTAATTTTACAAAAGGAAATCGTGCAGCGACATTTTTCGACGGTGACTAATGCTAAATTTTCCACTGATATTGTGGTACTGCGAAAGGCAACCATCGAAACATGAAATATATAAGTTTAGACTACAAACCACCTTTACATCTATGGGCTCGATACTACAGTTTAGCAATTGTCAAAATGTATTAGCTGCCATGGATGTACGAGAGGTTGCGCATTAATTTGTAACGGATATGAAAGAATCCGAAGGCGATTGGAAGTGAAAGTAAAAGCATTTAGTCAACAACAAAAAAAAAGTCTGCTGTAGCATCGAAATAAAAATTCATACATATTGAATTAACACCAATTCCTAAATGATATTATTCTTGTAAATTTATCCTGCCGGTCTTCGATTGCAGAATTAAAAGAACATAAATAAAACTTTAGAAAATACCATTATATACCTGTTAAACAAAACCTTATAAAATACCTTTTTTTTCTTTCTTTATGAAACATAACACTTACATGTACAATGATTGATTTACTCTATCCCGTTTGTTATTATACAATAAGTGTTATAGTTTTTGAACAAATTGATGCTAAACTGCAACGTTTTCACTTAAAACTGTCATATTTTGGGAGTTTTACTATATATTATTGCTAATATAGTTAAAAGCTACTACTACTGCTAAGCTACTGCTTCTGCTGAGCTACTGCTACTGCTACTGCTACTGCTCAGCTACTGCTACTGCTACTGCTACTGCTGTGCTACTGCTACTGATACTGCTGTGCTACAGCTACTGCTACTGCTGTGCTACTGTTACTGCTGTGCTACTGCTGTGCTACTGCTGTGCTACTGTTACTGCTGTGCTACTGCTACTGCTAAGCTACTGCTACTGCTGAGCTACTGCTACTGCTGAGCTACTGCTACTGCTGTACTACTGCTACTGCTGTGCTACTGCTACTGCCAACTTCACGTTTTATAATTTTGCTACTGCTACTGCCAAGCTACTGCTACTGCTGTGTTACTGCTACTGCTAAGCTACTGCTACTGCCAACTTCACATTTTTAATATAGCTACTGCTCACTGCTACTGCTCACTGCTACACATAAAATAAAGTGTTATTACAGAAATTCGGTCCGTCCAAAATTCATACCAACTTATTTATAGGCCCTTCACTCGGAAGACTGTCATGCATACGGGTACAATTATTTTGAAATAATCGCTGAATGATAGATCACAAATGAAATATGAAGAGAAAAATCTGGTTATAAATTTTAATTAAAATATTTGGTACATGTATTTGAAAATACTGACATATTTGGTCGGTGACCACTAAAACTGCCACGTAAATGGGGGTGGTGTCATTCAGCTCCAAATTACTGGCATAAAGTATTGGATCACATGTATAAATTTTGTTATTTTTATGTGGGACTAGGATGATTCTACAAAATAAAGTGCATTTCAGCAGTCTATGTGATTTTGGGTAGTCGCACCGGCAGAAAACCTTATACTGTAAGTCTATGGAAATGTATTTAGGCTACTTATACCTAAAGTCTGATTAACTTAAAACACAGAATGTCTAAAATATTTACATACATGTACATGACTGGTTAGAAGACTATTTTATGTCACTAAAAGAAGAAGTGATATGAACAGCATAACAAGAGAATTAATGGAAATATAGGCCCGATTATTTTCCTATGGTCGTAAGCGCGTGCCAGGTTAGGCTAGCAATCTTTACACATTAAAAAGGAGATCTAGTGGCCGATCTTTCTTTTGCGTGCGAAGGTATCAATGCCACTGTCGGCAATGATCTCTTGATCTCTGTGTACTTGCATCAACCCCTATCCGGACATCCTGTCAGTGGACATGGTAGTTCTTAAATATGTTTTGAGCCTTTGCAGGCTGTTAAAATTACGACTGGCAATAGTTTCTTCAAACAAAACTATAGCTCTTTAGTACTCCATTTTGAGCGCTGTATTATTGCAAGTTCATTTCAAATTTGCAATCTGAAAACACAAGTTTGCGAGAACTGTAAATCAGGTTTGATTTCCTTGACATTAACCTCCATCTCTAGTTCACATTTTGACGTCTTGGATTTGAGCAGTTAAATCTATTTTAATTGAGCTTTTAAAATCTTACTTAGTAATTGAACAGAATTTCACAGAATATATCATGATATAATAGTATACCAAGACAATAGGGAAATATAAACCCTTACAAAAAATTATTATTTTTTCTGTCAGTCTCTCCAGCGTTATCAAGTCGCTCCTGCTTTATCGGGTTTATTCATTCGGGGTTTAAGTTATCATTTTCGTTTTACACAGTACGGCAAACAGAGTTGCTTCCCATCTATACGTGACGTGGCGTGACTTTGATAAGTAAAACTCGGTATTGCTCTCTGATCTAGAATATTCAATATAGCTTTACAACATTGAATACATGTGTAAGTACATAAATTAAATATTATTATTAGCATCTATTGTTTTTTTTCTCATTTCCTAATAGATTAGTTCTAATGTGATATCGAAACTAAGCCACTTTAAACTTTTTTTTACCTGACACTGTTTACATGTATAAAATCAAAAGTTAATATTATACTAGTTTAATCGTTTATTAATTGATATTAACAAGTGTTTGATAGATTTCCTATTTCTTAATGCTTATATTGGCTTAATTTACCGTACACATTGAAGGGATAGAGATTATGGGAGTCCTGAAAGCTATAATTAGCAAATTGGAGGGATACCATGACATAACGTTATATTTTATACACTATCAGCGCTTGGAGATAGCTTTAGACCTACTTATTAACGATAACTTTATAACAAGGCAGTATGGAACGCCATAGCTGCCTTCCATATGATGAGGTCCTTTTGATATAGGGTGCTGTAAGTTTGATAGATGGTGCTGTGGTTTTGATAGATGGTGATGGGGTTTTGATAGATGGTGCTGTGGTTTTGATAGATGGTGCTGTGGTTTTGACAGATGATGCTGTGGTTTTGATACATGGTGCTATGGTTTTAATGGATGATGCTGTGGTTTTTATAGATGGCGCTGTGGGTTTGATACATGGTGCTGTGGTTTTGATACATTGTGCTGTGATTTTGATAGATGGTGCTGTGGTTTTGATAGATGGTGCTGTGGTTTTGATAGATGGTGCTGAGGTTTTGATACATGGTGCTGTAGTTTTGATAGATGGTGCTGTGGTTTTGATACATGGTGCTGTGGTTTTGATACACGGTGCTGTGGTTTTGATACGTGGTGCTGTGATTTTGATATATGGTGATGTCGTTTTGATAGATGGTGATGTCGTTTTGATATATGAAGATGTCGTTTTGATAAACGGTGCTGTGGTTTTGATTAGTGATGTCCCGATTGTCGCTAGTCGCCGACGATCGGTTAGTAAAATGAAGGGCGATAATAATCGATTACACTACCGGTCGGGACGTCGGGTAAAAGTTTATACCATACCCAAGGGAGAAACAGACCACGTTATGGAAGACAACTGAGTCTGAAGAAAGCTTGCGGCTTTTCTCCCATCTGGGAAAAAACAAAGCAATAGCTTGGATTATTATCATTGACATTGACACTCTCGGATTTTTGCCAATACAACTTTCTGTTCATATTCGTGTTGTCTGTCTAGCATAAAAGCATACTCGGCCATCAGTTCTGTGTTAACAATTTATTTCAAAAACATCTTCTAGTCTTCTACCAGTTTCTGGCCCTTACCAGAAGGCCAACATTGTTGAAAACATGACCTCGGGCCTTGGGGTCTCTTGATTTTACACAAACCTTTGAATATTCCCTTTAAAAATCTCTTATTAGGCCCAATGCTTCGATTGGTGACATGTAGCATTACCTTTTTACTGTTCCAGCATTATAAAGGGTTAACCTGCCATAACTGTGGCAGAAACTACTTCATGTAACGGTGTAGATTGTAGCGCCTTGCTTGAATGTTACTTTTGGTTCAACCGATTATTAATCGGAAGGTTATCGATTATACCCCATCCGATTGAACCGATAATCGATTGTGAAAAATTCAACCGATTTCTATCACTAGTTTTGATAAATGGTGATGTGGTTTTGATAGATGGTGCTGTGGTTTTGATAGATGGTGATGAGGTTTTGATAGATGGTGCTGTGGTTTTGATTAATGGTGGTGTGGTTTTGATATATGGTGATGTCATTTTGATATATTGTGCTGTCATTTTGATATATGGTGCTGTCATTTTGGTATATGGTGCTGTCATTTTTGGATCGATTGGATTTATTCAATCGTATCCAAAGTCAACAGAGTATTTCAGACCCTCACGGCCGAACTGTTAACACAATTTTTTGTCGAATACGACCGAAAAGTAGTTCTATATAACTGTCCTCTGTTTTAAAAATTATATAGTAACAGATCTAAATAATATCAAAAAATTACAGAATAGTGTAATATTATATTGTTGTTTTTCTTATAATTTGTAACTTAAATCAACGAGGTATCTGTTCTATATAGAACTATTTTCCTACGCGGTTTTCAACGTCAGACCGGTGTGACATGAGAAATGTAAGACCGTGAAATACGTATCGCTACACTGGATACACTTAATTCAGTGTTCCGCGAGAGCGCATTTTCTGCTGTTTTGACGCACTCATTTTGTCAATGACGCAGCAGAAATAATAAAGAGCGTCTTCTATGACACAATTAAAATGTGTATGATCAAATTACTACAAAAACAACATTTCAAAACCTCTCAAAACGCTTCGAAGTTGATAAAATACGCTGCCGGTATGGGATATGTCTAATTTTGACCCTATTGCGTCGTCGTTGCCGTCTGATTTCGGATCGACCCGCATTTTGTACCATTGTACCATTTTTGTGTGTGTTGATTGCTATGATACCGTCATCATAGATCGTAGACGCACAACAAGAGATGTTCGACGAACCTTAATACGGGAAACAAAAACGTCTTTTGAGTGATTTTAATGATCATTTTGTAGTCATTTCGATCAGACTGTCACTATTGAAAGGGGTTTAAGTGTGCCAAATAATATCCAAGTTTAATGTCTATGGTTGAATGCACTTATGAAAAATTCGCTTTGTGGACAAATTTGACTTTTGAGGTGCAGTGAAAAAATGGGAAGCATCCAAAGAGAAACACCTGTTGTCTTGCCAACCCTTTGATTACCCACCATTTTGTGATGTATCACATGCAGTTTTACAGAAGTAAACTGAATAAGACTTCTTTAACACATAGTCATGACTTTTATTTTTTTACAATAAAGGGTATGACCCTCGGAGTTTCTAAATGACCCTCAAATTATGATACAGGGAATTGGCACCCAGGGTCTTCCTCTTCCATGAAAGCCGGAAGTTGCAATATGACCTTAGCTGTTGGGTGCGACGTTAAATCTGAATTAATTCGCACAATACAATCAACCTTATGGGCATATCCCATAACTTTTGAATGACATTTAAAGTTGTTCAAACCATGAATTTTCAGTTCAGTTTTGTCAAAATCCATTTCTCAGTTACGATTCACAGCTTAATACTTCATAGGGTAGTTGAACATAGTCACTGAATAACATAATGTAAGCACATGGGTTCCTGTCTCAAAAGTAAAGTTTACACAAATGGTGAAAGGTCAAAATATGGGACAGTTGTGTCTCCAGTTTATAACTTTACTCGTGCAAAGGTTTTTCTGATATTCACACATATATGTGTACAGTCTATGTTGTCCTGATATTTACACATGTATGTGTGCAGACTGTGTTGTTCAGAGACAATCGATCCTCCAGCACTTTCAGTCCTTTGATTATATATTGTTCTGTGGTTTTGATATATGGCGCTGTGGTTTAGGATATTTAATTGAAAAATTTAACACTAATAGAGTAGGGATACCAGAGACAAAACAATTAACTGATCAAAGCGACATCACCATCTATCATAACCACAGCCCTATATATCACAACCACAGCACCATCTATCAAAACCACAGCACCATATATCAAAATCACAGCATCATCTATCAAAACAACAGCACCATCTATCAAAACCACAGTACCATCTATCAATTCCACAGCCCCATCTATGAAAACGAAATCACCATCTGTCAAAACGACAGCACCATATATCAAAACAACATCACCATACATCACAACCACAACACCATATATCAAAACCACATCACCATCTGTCAAAACCACAGCACCATATATCAAAACCACAGCACAATGTATTAAAACCACAGCAACATCTATCAAAACCACAGCACCATGTATCAAAACGACATCGCCATCAATTAAAACCACAGCACCATATATCAAAACGACATCACCATACATACAAACCACAGCACCATCTTTTAAAGCCACAGCACCATCTTTCAAAACCACAACACAATTTATATAAACCACAGCATCATCTATCAAAACCACAGCACCATCTATCAAAACCACAGCACCATATATCAGAATGGCATCACCATTTATTAAACTGACATCACCATATATCAAAAGGACATCACCATTTAAGAACTATGTATAGAAGACACCTATGGCGTTTCATAAGGCAGTCTAAAATCAGCTATATCCCCGCCTGTAAATCTCGTGTTCTGTTAGAGGTGATTTCTTAAAGACAAATAAAATTACTGGTCTGTTTAAGTGGTCAAAAGGTCTATGTTACGAAGGTATGTGTAGGTTTTATGAGCGGACAGATTCAAATATTTGACTTTAAGTTGTGACCTTGACTTTGAGTCGGCGTGGCCAGATCATCGATTCGACACATTAACTTGGTGAGGTAAACATTTGATCACAGTTTCATCAAAACCCTTTAAAGGATTAAGGAGATATGAAGCAGACAGGAAATTAAAGACTGAAACGTTTGACCTTAAGTTGTGACCTTGACCAAAAATGACCAGATCATGGGTTCTGCTTATCGTCTTGAAACGGCCTGAGTTTCATTAAAAGGTTCAAGGGGTTTAGAAAATATGGAGCGGACACTTAATTTCAAGACTCAAACCTTTGACCTAAATGTGTCATGATCCAGTATAACCGGCGAATGGGTTCTGCTCAGCATCTAGATTTTCATCAAAATCATTCAAGAGGCTAAGGAGACATAGAGCGGACAGGAAATGTTACGAACGGACGGAAGGACGGACGGAGGCCATTCCTATATCCCCCTCCCGTTTCGCGGCGGTGGATAAGATTGGTAATAAACACGTGACTGTGATGATATACTTAGCTCCTTTTTTTATAGTGCCTAATAGCGAAAGGACGTTAACAACCGTGATTAAAGGGGCGCACCCTACATCTATCAGATTATATTCTCGAAACATAGATTATGTGTTCAATTAACGTACAATGATAAATAAATACAATTTTAAAGTAGAATCTATGGCGAAAAATGCCTCATTTTACCACAATTAATCGATATAGAGGCTTTCTGTAATAAAACGCATCCACCCCTTAATTGTACAATAACAACTCTACATAGTTTATTGAATGGTTTACGGTACTGCAGTATATTTTAAACCGTTGAATTTATCGAAGCTTTTAGTGTGACATTAGTTATAGGGTATATCCCTTTAAGCAAATAAAAGAATTTGTGTGGGGTGACCAAAGTGATCCTTTTTAACCCTCTGCTTTAAAGCTGCTCGTTCTCAGTTACCGTTGAAATTGTTGTTTATCCCCCCGCCGAAGGCGAAGGGGATATTAGTAATGGTCTCCGTCCGTCCGTCCGTCCGTGCTTCCGTCCCAATTTTGTCCAGAGCATAACTCCAGAAGTACTTGAGTGATTTACTTCAAACTTCATACACTGACAGAGCACATTTGGAGGAAGTGCAGTGTGTAAGAACAAAAACTCTACCTCGCCTACTTTTAGAGTTATTCCCCTTTATCAGATTTACTTGAAAAACTTTTTCCGAAGCATAACTCCAAAAGTACTGGAGGGATTTTCTTCAAACTTAATACACTGACATAGCACATTGGTAGAAAGTGCAATGTGCAAGAACAATAACTCTACCTTGCCTACTTTTAGAGTTATTCCCCTTTATCAGATTTACTTTAAAAGTTTTGTCCAGAGCATAACTCCAAAAGTTCTTGAGGGATTTACTTCAACCTTAATACACTGATAAAGCACATTGGTAGGAAGTGCAGTGTGCAAGAACAATAACTCTACCTTGCCTACTTTTAGAGTTATTCCCCTTTATCAGATTTACTTGTCCGAAGCATAACTCCAAAAGTACTTGAGGGATTTTTCAAACTTAATACACTGACATAGCACATTGGTAGGAAGTGCAGTGTGCAAGAACAATAACTCTACCTTGCCTACTTTAAGAGTTATTCCCCTTTATCAGATTTCCTTGAAAAACTTTTTCCGAAGCATAACTCCAAAAGTACTTGAGGGAGTTTTTTCAAACTTAATGCACTGACATAGCACATTGGTAGGAAGTACTGTGTGCAAGAACAATAACTTTACCTTGCCTACTTTTAGAGTTATTCCCCTTTATCAGATTTACTTTAAAAGTTTTGTCCAGAGCATAACTCCAAAAGTACTTGAGGGATTTACTTCAAACTTAATACACTGACATAGCACATTGGTAGGAAGTGCAGTGTGCAAGAACAATAACTCTACCTTGCCTACTTTTAGAGTTATTCCCCTTTATCAGATTTACTTGAAAAACAAATTCCAGAGTATAACTCCAAAAGTACTCGAGGGATTTTCTTCAAACTTAATACACTGATATAGCACATTAGTAGGAAGTGCAGTGTGCAAGAACAATAACTCTACCTTGCCTACTTTTAGAGTAATTCCCCTTTATCAGATTTACTTGAAAAACAATTTCCGGAGCATAACTCCAAAAGTTCTTGAGGGATTTTCTTCAAACTTAATACACTGACATAGCACATTAGTAGGAAGTGCAGTGTGCAAAAACAATAACTCTACCTAGCCTACTTTTAGTCAAATAGAAAAAATATCATACCTATACTGATAATGAACATTAATATAATTATGCAAAACTTCTTTCATTGCCTTATTCTTTTTCCACTTACTTGAAAACTGTACTCAGCATGACCATAACTATACGGCTTTTTAAGGATTTCCTCTCACCAAGTAAAATGTACGAAAGTACAACCTTCAGGTAACTTCTTCCCAGCGGGTGGATTAACCATGTGTAACATGGCTCTTGGTTTTTTTTAAATTGACATAATTATACATAAATATAAAACTAAAGGCTAGAATCAAAATATAAGCAAAAATCTAGGTAGGAATTTGCAGAAATCGATTGAAAATGTCGGTAACACGGCACCGCTACACTATATGCTTATATTGATATTTCAAAAGCTTTTGAATTTGGTAGCGTATTTGTTTTAATTTAGAGATATACGCGACAGGAATTTATACTGGAGCCTTTTTATATGACTATATGTTCTAAAATACGTTATTTATATACATTTTGAAGAACTTAATTTTTTTACCAAAATCTGAGAGCGAGCAGCTTTAATTCCTTCACATAGTAACCATAACTTTACCATGGATCTGCTGATCTCATATAGTATATCCTACACTATTGTCGAGATTGTAATATGGTATTAATGAGTAACGGTTTTAAATATTTTGTTGCAGGTGATGGACGTAGAGACAGAATATTATATACGACTCCTGCTACTCCTTGTCAAAGGAGGGATGCAGGTGTGTAAAGGCATCATTCTCAGAGAGCTTACAGGTCTTGGACTTGATGTCGTTCTGAAGCCACTTCAGTCAGTATTGAAAAAAAAACTTTTAAAGTCACAGTATATCGTACTTTTTCCGAAAAGTGGGAAACCAGATGTTGAAGACCTTGACCTTTCTCTGTTAACTGTCGTTCTTATTGATGTGTTAGTGCTTTCAACAACTGACGCACAATATATCAAGGTAATTAAACAAACCAGGAACAAACTTGCACATAACACTGCAGCGTCCATTGACCAAACCGACTACACAAAGACAAAGACAGACCTAGCAGATGCTTTGGCTAAACTAGCTAAAGGACTTGATACAACTATGCAGAAAGAATGTTCTGAGCTGATTCAAAAGTATACAACTGAACCGCTAGATGAGATGACGATAATCAAATACGTAAAGGAATTGAGGAACGATGATGAGTTGCTGCAAGATTTTGAAGAAATATTGGAAAAGCAGTCCACGGGCATCAAGCAGGAAATAAAGGCATCTGAGAGCCGAATGCAAGAATCGCTATCAGGTTTGCGAATCATTTTATTTTTAGATTTTTTCAAGAAAAATATTATTACTACATGTGTGTTACAAAAGTTGCTTGCAGTTTTATTTTGAAGGTCTACTAGCAAGAATAATATGTAACGTAGTTCGTTGTTACGTCTTACCGTCCGTCGCAGTTTTAAGTGTTTTCTTTATCATCTATGGTTTTCAAATTTTGTGAATTAATTTCAAAATAATTTGGATATCGCAGTACCCAGTAATTGGTTATGTTTTGATACTTAATTAGAGGGTCAAGAGATATCGAGGTTAATCAATAAACTAATACAGTTCCAGAACATCTATTGTATCACAATGTTAGAGTTGCTTTTAATTTCCTTGTGAAATTGCTCGAATAACCGAGTGTGCAGACAAAGACAGCCATTTTCTTAAATTGAATAAAATAAACTGAAAGAGCATGTTTTGTGATACAGCAGATCCAATATCAAATAGTACAAATTATTTGTATTAAAATGTAGACTTTTTCCCCTGTTCATATACAAGTTGAATGCAGATAGTTATCATTGATTGCATATATTTGTGACCATTGTTACTGTGAAATATACGTACATGTATAGTTTTCCTATGTTAACTCAAACTTTGAACACTTTTCTTTTCAATTGCAGATGTCCAGGAAAATATAATGGATGCCATTCAAAAACTTCAAATCGGTAAAACTATTTATATTACAAGCAGTTTATGAATTGCACTAGTTGTGCCATTTACATATTTAATATGCTTGTTAATCACATTTCAAGAGTTAAAGAAGCTGGCCTTCGAGAAGTTGTTACGATGACAACAAAAAGTGTTTGACAAGGTAACATAAAATAAGTGTTAAAAGTTCAACTTCAAGCAAGACTTTGTAAGTAAATCGTCCTAATTTATATGACTTTAAGTGCAAAAAATAAAAAGTCTGATATGATATATAACGCGTAAAGGGGTCCTTAAGACGTAGACTGCTTAAGCGTGAGATGATGATCTAACGATAGCAGGCGTTACTTTGGCGTTGTGTCTTGTCAAGGACACAAAAGCCACCCATTATATGTTGTTTGTTTTATAGTGTGTTTTATTTTACTCTAAACTAGCATCTATATTCTTACAAGAAAATGCTAATTAATATTTGAATTATTCAAATGCCGTCCTACAAATTTATTCAAATTTCTGAAAAGAAAGTACAAAAAGAGAGCTTTTTCAAATGTAAAGAAAAGGTGAGTACCTTAATTTCGTGTGCGCATGTAAAATGGTGATAATATATAAATAGTTGTATTTGTATTTCAAGATTTGTTTGCCAAAATGTTTGTATAAAGTACATTACTTGCTAAAACATCAATAAATGGTTCCGGTCCAGTGCACAAAATGATACTTAAATTAGGAAAGTCTTTAAACGGTTTTTTCTCATGAAGCATGTAGTGGTAACTTTGAAGTACTGTTGTACAATGCAGTAGTATATGGTATCAATCATTCAATGGTTCATACAATATCATCATAGAGTACTACCAAAGTACAGCACAGTACTAAAAGCACTACATAATCATTATAATAGTACCATAAAGTTTTACTGTACTATACAGTTCTACAGTACAATAGGTACTACTGCACTATACAGTATTATAATATTATAAAGAGAACTCCAGTATTTTACATTTAGTCTACTACAGTACTTAACACTTAGTGTACTAAAGTTCTATGGAGTCTAGAGTACTATACATTTCTATAGAACCCTACTGTAACTGTCCAGAAATGTACTACGATAATATACAGAACTATAGTACTGCGAAGGACTGCAATACTATTCGATACTAAAGAGTACTATAGTTAAATAGAGTTTCATAGAGAACTGCAATACTAGTACAGTGGTCCTCTAGAAATATTGTTCAAAATTTGCTCTTGTATAAAATATGGTCCCATCCTGCGGTCCATTAATTGATATAGACGCTTCATATATTTGCCACCTGAAAATATGCATTAGGTTGTTTATTAAATCGTGATACGCCCAAGGCGTATCGTGACACCCCTATTGTTTATGTCACGCAAAACTTACAAACTGTTCAACTAACCACGCTATTTCGTGAAGGTTTAGTTAGAAAGGGCAATAGAATAATTGCGACGATACACGTTTTAAGAAAACAGAAGAATACAAGAAAACGCTTTTGGGAGTTTTAACTTTTTACAGTGACATTTCTTATTGATATCCTTCAACACAGTGGCTAAATTTCCTGCCTAGAATTCCTAACAACAGCAAATATATATAGATTCTCCTTTAATTTATACTAATTTATTTATTCTCGATTGCGAAACCAATTCTTACAACTTACATTAATCGCTCTCGAGACTCATTCCACATGGAATCAACTTCAGAGAGAGAGAGGCAATGTGAAATTATTTGTGTCTTGCCTAAGGACACTACCGACATGGCGATGTTAGGGATCGCACCCGGGATCCTTCGATCCTGAGTCGAACGCGCTATCACTGCGCCACGGCGGCTCCACCTCCTTTTTAATGAGTGTTACATTATGAGGAATTTTTATTTTAAAAAATGTAGTACTTTGACACCTACATCTGATACTTATAACCAACTGTGGCAAGTGCATTCAGAATCTAGTTACTTTGACAAAAAACGCTGACGACGTTAGGTTCATGTCTAAAAACGTAGTTTTGTGTCGATCTTTGGCCAAATCAGATAGATACAGAGAAGGGAATATCAAATTATTTGTAAATATAGCATATAACATTTTTATTTTTTAACATACTATTTTCAAAAGATTTATCGCCTTGTATTAATCATAACGATATAATAAAGTGCTTTCTTTATTACACATTATTCAGGGCAAAGCTCAGACGAGTCCTTTCATCACATAATCACTGGTGCTTTACCTGACTGCGAGTCGTGTTGTCTAGGTGACAGTATTAATACAGCAACGTGGTATTGCGAGTTCTGTTCTAAATTTATCTGTTCTGACTGCAAAACATCCATGCATCCAAATGACAAAAAGCACAACCTCCAGCGCATAACGAAAGATAAACCGATAACATTAGAAATGAATGGCCTCAATCTGTGTAACTCACACAACAAACACCTTTTACATCTTTGTAAAGAGGACGATAGTCTTTGTTGCGATAGATGCCTGGAGGAGCGACATGAGCAATGCAAGAATGTTGTTTCCATTTCAAAAGTAGACAAAGAGTCAACATCCAACCCTACACTTGAGATTCTACGTTTGCAGAATGAAGCCAAACAAGTGACAGCCTGGACGGATTCCATTACAAAAGATTTAAATAAAGAAATTGAAAGTTTACCAGAACACTTAGAAAAACAGAGAAATGCTGTCTTAGATCTGTTTGACCAGGAAGCACGGATTATAAAAGATAAAGCAAATGCATTACAAAATAAAGCGGTGAAAGATATAACAATAAATCACATGCGCTGTGACAGTGTCATTGAGAAACTCGAGTTAGTCAAACGGTCACTGATAAATCTTGCTAAATGTGGATCAAACTCGCAAAAAGTGATCGCTAGATATCGGCTGAGGGAATTTCAGGAAAACGTTAAGCCGCTGACAAGTATAAACGTAGTTACTTGTAATCTTGTAGAGGAGCGTATGTCTGGTTCAAGTTTACGTCAATCTGAAGCACTGTCAATACAAGTGAAATCCCCGGACACAACACCTATAAAGCTGTTTCATACTGCTTCAGTGGTTCTGATACAGAGTGATGACGAAAAAAAGAAGCCATTTTACACTGGTGTAGATTTTCTGCCAGATGGTAGACTGCTTGCTGTGGATAATTTCAACAAGAAATGTTTGATTTTCAGCAAGAAGCTGGAGAAATTAGGATCGTATCAGTTATCGTATAACCCACAGAGAGTTGTTGTTGTATCTGAGGAAGAAGTAGCGATAACAAGTGGCGCACAGTACAAGATAGACTTTCTACGTGTCAGTAAATCTAATGATATAACTCTAATAAGGACATGTAAAGTTAAGACAAAGTACAATTCTATATGTATGAAGGATGACGGGAATTTTGTCGTTGGGACTATCAATAACACCAAACCTGTACGTATTGTGTCTCTGTCAGGGGAAGAGAAAGAATTCAGTATCAATTTCCCAAACAAGAAATATCCTATTGACGGTAGTTCTTGTACATATATAAGAAACAGTGACAAAGTAGTTCTTACCGATAGATATGATCATACCGTCTATATATATGACGTCACAACCAACACCAGAGTCGTTGTCAAGGACGATCAGATCAAGGAACCTAGAGGTGTAGCTGTTGGACCATTTGGTTGTCTCTTTGTCTGCAGCAGCAGAACTGACAGCATAGTACAGCTTTCTCAAACAGGACGTATCATAACATCACACAAGTTAAACACGGAATACCCAAACAGCATATGTGTTTCAAAGGACAAAACCAGAATAGCTGTCTCAAATAGTTCCACTAAACAGAAAAATTTGCAATTGTTCAATATTGTATTCTGAAACGCTCAATGAAAGAAATAAGGTTGTCTTTCTTGTAATCAATGCCATTCCAATTTAAAACATTTTCAAAGACGTTTTTTAACAATTATAAATATAAAAGTAACTCTTATCGGACAAATTTATGTGTTTTCTTAGAAAAAACTTGAAAATTCAACTCAGAACTTTTAAATATTCAAAATACTTTCAAAAATGGCAGGATTCATGGACACAGTGTTTAGAGCTGCTCGCTCTCGCAAAAACATTGACATTTTTATTCATCAGTATAAAACTAAAGGCTAGAATTAAAGAAAGCAAAGATCTAGGTAGGAAGGAATTCGCAGAAATCGATTGAAACGGTCGGTTACACGGCACCGCTACACTATATGTTATATTGAAATTTCAAAGTGTTTGCAACGCTTTTGAATTTGGTAGCGTATTTTTAAAAATTTAGAGATGTACGTCATCTTTCTGTGAACTTGTACACGACCACAATATAATCTATCTGAGCTTTTTTGCCTAAGTGTGCTTATTGCGATAAACTTTCTGGAATTCTCACCCAGCCAGTTCGTGTTGAGTTTATTCTGGTCAAATACAAAATAGCAAAGGTACTGGCACTTGATATCTACTGAAATAGTACTGTAGACTTTAAGCCATTATTAAAACACGCATAAAACCATTCAAAAGTAGAATATTTGCCCAATTAGTCGAGGTAGAAGTGGAAGAAAACAATTACGGTGATTTATTTATATGCCTAAATTCTGTAGCTCTACAGCGACATAGTCAAGGTAGACAATACGTTTTTCAGTTTATCACTAACAAACCGAGCAGAGCGGTATACGGTATCCATGAATCCTGTTATTTTAGGAAGTATTTTGAATACTTAAATGTTAGTTTATACTTATTTATTTTGGCTCGATTGTATAGAAAGCGTGAAGCTTGGAGTCACACTCGAGTCTACTTCATGGAAAAAAAGTACTGGTGTCATATGAGGAGGTACGGTCGTGACCCCAGTGGGGCTCGAGCTCGCAACCCCTGGATGAGCGATGTTCTTCTTTAAATTATTTTTTTAAAGAGAGTGGGTACAAGGTGACATAAAACTCAACATTTTGTTCGATAAGAGATTATCTTATGTTTGTAATTGTTAAAAAACGTCTTTGAAAATAATCCGTGAAACACGAATTGGAACATTTTCGTTGTATCGTCAATTGGAGCCTGAATCGTTGTATTTTTAAATGGGTAAGTTTTGCCTAAAAAAAGTAGCAGATCGGTAAAGTGTTGGTATATGCTTACGACATTTGACCCAAAGTTACATGCCAATGCAAATCCTTTATGCTAAACACCTTAACTTCGATAATTTTGAGCAAAATCCATGCATTTTGGGTGTGTTTTGCACTTTTTACTGTTGAATCCTCTGCATTCAACTTGCATTACTTTCACACGCATCGATGTCTGAAACAGCCGACTAGCTACGGCCATGCAGGAAAGAAGTGAGCATTCCGTAAGAGTATTCGTTTCTTCAGAAGATGCGATTTACCATATAAAATAAACGAATCTGTTATACTGACCTGGGTTTTGTTTACTAAATCAGCCATTTTTATCGGAGCCGGTTCGTTACGTTAGTCGGAGCATTATCGTTAAATTGGAGCCAGTGCGTTTTGCCGATACAGTGTGATTATATCACTAACACTTCTTTATTACTTTAGGTAGAAATGCGCTTTAGTAGCATTCAGTTGGGGGGTATGAATTGCTGCAGTTGCCTTTAGACTGCAGTTTAGCGTGAAAACCAGAGACACTTTTAGAACTTTATAACAGTACTTATTAATAAAATGTTCCAGGACAAGAAAATTATATGTGATATATAGATTTTAAAGTTTAACATAGTTTCAACAGGCACATTTTGTATAGGAATAATGATCACTGGCTTTGTTTTAAACGTGTACAGAATATACATGTATCATTCACAATGTGTTAAAATAGTAGTGACTTTTGATTGATAAATGTAGAATTGATCTGTATATAGTTCCTTAGATTGTGTGAAAGATAGAAATATATGTATATATTAAACGGAACAAAGATTTTGTTTGTTAGTAATTGGTGCCTGTAAATGTGGCCCTGTGCATTATATTATGAACGGGAGGTAATTAAAACTTAGATTGGGTATCAAAACGAGCAACACTTACCCCCCTTCATTCCTGAAACGGACATGCCTGACATAGGTTTATTATCTCTTCTGCTGGGATGGCGCTTGTGTCAACCAGGCCTGCAAAGACACAAGGAAATAAATAATGTTCTAGCGTAGAAAAGAAACATTACAAAATAACAGGCGCGCAATGCAAACAAATGGCATGAAACGAAAGCAAATAAAATGTACAATCCAAATGAAGCAACTAATAACCTGTAAAGGCACAACGAAACAAGGAAATAAATAATTTTCTGGCGGAGAAAAGAAAAAAGTCCGGCTTAAGCCATACTGATTATTTTTTCAAGTGCACATGCGCCACGTGAAAAAAAAACTCGTTAAAGAGGCCCGTCATGCAAGATCATGGTGTATCATATATCTAATAATTATTTCGAGAGCCGTAGCGTATTAATGCGTATATGCTTGTTTAGCTTTGCATAGAATCAACAATTATCGTACGGAACATGCATGCTTTCTTGCATATCGGATCGGCATTTCCGGTGATTTTGCCCATGCCGGAAAACCTGTCTTGCACCCCTCATATGCCAGACGACTCTCGTGAATTACTTATGACGTAACGTTATAAACATTGTGACGTCACTTTCCTAAACACAACGTCGGAAAATCGTTTGTTTTTCATGATAATTCATCATTTTGATAAGTTTGCATTTAGAAATCTACTTTAAAGTGCAAGACGGTATGCAAGAAAAAAGTTTCCACCATGAAACACTTGGCTCAGATGGAAATATCCGTCACCTAGGGTAACTGTTTAGCGGGAACTCGGCAGAGCCTCGTTCCCGCCAAAACAGTTACCCTTGGTGACGGATATTTCGATCTGAGCCTCATGCTCATGACATATATTATAACTATTAAAGGCTACGTCGATAGCTCATGAATACTGAAAAATCAGAGACGAATGCTGACACTTTTAAACAACATTGAAAACGATTTTAACAGGTTAAATTACAGTCCCCTGTGGGATTTATGTTTTGATTGCGTGCAATTATTTTTGCAGACATGTCGTGTTCAAACCCAGTTGTATTGGAATCCTTACAGAAGGTTTTAAATCGACCTCTCGTAAAGCGCACACTATTTCAGACAGGGTGACCACTGCGCGTCACCCCTGTAAGTGGACCAATGAAAATCTTACTTTCGTGTTTAAGCTCAGTCCTTTTGCTGACGTGAACAAGATATCTGGTGAAACTGAAAGAACCATGACGTCATGTGCAGTATTTACAAAAGGAAAGGGAGCGCGACAAAACACCGACAGACAGAACGCCGACGATGACGCGTCAAAACATCGAAAATTCTGTTTGCAATTAGAATAAAATCCCCCATGTCTTTTGACAACAAAACGTAACAGTTATGGTTCTTGTACACTGTCCTTCCTCTCATTGTGCTCTATCACTGTATGAAGTTTCAAGTAATTCCCTTCAGTTTTGTTGAAGTTATGCTCCGGACAAGAAAAATCAATAAAGAGAGACAATTTAAAAATAAGGGAACATAGGGTTATACTATTGTCAGCCCGGTTAGCTCAATCGGTAGAGCACGAGACTTGTAATCTCGAGGTAGCGAGTTCGATTCCCGGGGCTGACCAACTAAAATTACTAACAGTCTTTCGGATATGACTTAAACCGAGGTCCCATGTGTGGGTGCTATACACCTGGCATGTTAAAGAACCAGGGGAGTCTCTGGAATTGGGACACTTTCTGTATCTTGTACTATCCTCCGAAACCTAAAATAACTAACCTCTTCTGGGGGCTTTGGTCATGTGGGAAACCCTAATAAACGATACGTTTTACTATTTGGGTACTGTACTTTCCCCGAGTGTCCTCTCTCAATGTATGAAATTTGAAGGAATTTCAGTACTTTTAGAGTTATGCACCAGACAAGAAAATGTAACAGAAGGGGATATTTAAAAAATATACACAATGTCGAGTTATCGTTGTTTGGCACTGCACTTCCCCCTCATCGTGATAGGGGTTTGGACCCGGACGATGTGGGGACGGAAGGACAGACGAACAGGTGGCATGCATAAAAATATTGCGAACTAAGAACGATTTCTAGTACTAGTATATATTTAAATCATATTTAAGGGAACTCACGTCTCACTCGGTCGACCTAGGAAGAATTATGGGGATTATGGTGCGCGTCAACACCATGTTATCGTGATTAAACAGTGTGACGGACCAATCGAATGTCTTCCTTTCATCTCACTCACCAAGCTGAACCGAACACGTTATATATAATACTGCGTTGTATGTGACTTTTAAAAATGAACTATTCCAAATGCACGTATGTAAAGTCGCTATACAGTAAACTCCATTTATAACGAACTCCTTTGAACCATTTTAATGTGTTCCTTATATCCGAAGTTTGTAATATCCATATAACATTTTCAAAGAAACTAAAGAAAGAAAGAAAACTCGGGCGGAGAAAATGTGTTCCTTATATCCGGAATTTCGCTGTATCCTGAGTTGTTATATACCGAGTTTATATCAACTTTTACCTATCAAAATTCTTACAGCAGTCGGTTAGAATGAAGAAAACCAAGCAATCCGTGGAAAGTACTTGACTACAACATATATATAACAGAAATTGCTAAAATTTCTGTATTGATGTAGCGGTGATGCGACAGAAATATTCATAAATGTGTAGTCTGGGCCGAAATTGTCGTCGCGTTCACCTGCATGAGCACGTCCGCGGCATGAAGAAATTAAATAGGATGACAAACAGCAGCAGCAAGAACGACCAGTCTGAAAAGTCACCTTTGAGGACTTTTCACGCAACACAAACCCTAAACCACCAGCTGTATTATTTTAGTAATAGCGATGTATCGTAAAATGATTTTTTTTAAAGTAACTAAATTTAAAGAAAGGAGATTATTAGATCTGTAATTGTCAAAAAAAAGAGAAAAAAAAAAGATTCTAGACATATAAAAAGACAAAAATGACATTGAAAGATTCGAACCTGAGCGTCACAGCGAATTTACCAGTATCGGCCTCTACTTTTACCAATACATGAACAAGATAACACTGAACACGGAGTACACACGGAGTACAAATACGATACAAGTACAATAGAACACGGACATATATACATGTAAGCAGACTATTCATAAAAGACAAACAAGTGAAAATTGACTTTGCTGCACAAATGAAACTCGTATTTTACATCTACTTGAAATTCAATACAGTTTCGTTTTCCTATAACTGTAAAAATGCCAAAACCTCGATCAAAATGACGTTTGTTAATATCAGAATAGTTCGTACTGCTGGTGGTTAGGACCACCAACATTGAGTACGTGTAAAATCGTAGAATCACAGCTGCCCGAAGCCGACCAATCACAGACTAAGATTGCCGTTTGATAAATTTTTGTTTCCGGTTTAAACAAAGTGAAAAGATGATCATTTAAACACCAAACAGTCTTTCGGATGAGACTTTAAAACCAAGGTCCCATTTATGGGTGCTATACACCTGGCATGTATATAAGCACCAGGGGTGTCTCTGGAATTGGGACGTTTTCTGTATCTTACACTATCCTCCGAACTTGAACCTAAAATAACTAACTTGCCTCTTCTGGGGGCGTTGGTCATATGGAAAACCGGTATCAACGATAAAGCCCCAATATACATACATACCAAACGTGTGCTCACTCAGCTTATAGGTCACGACATCGTTTGGCTTTAATATACATAACCCCAGTTAAAGAATATAAATCGATTATATTTGCAAGATCATGTACACTCAAGTGCACAAAAAGGCGGTTTAAGCGGAAAAAGTAGAACTGTTGTACATGAAATCTTTGTCTGTGATTAGTTGGCTTGGGGCAGGAGGATTCTGGCGGGAATTAAACAAAATTGATATATCCTAAAATTAAATATACCAATTTATACTTCTGAGAAGCCGGAATGTCAACAGGTTGGTTATAAAGCTATATTTAGTTATGTAACTAAATACAATAACCGTTACTAATTTCAGTTATGAAATTATGAACAGGTATTTCTGGTTTCATTCTTCTATTTGTTTTTGAGTATTATTCTTAAAATATTCAATTCTGGTTGATGTAAAGAGAAAATCTGCTGTTGCATTTATTGCAAATGAAGTGTAAACAAGGATCCAAAAATAATTTTACTCAATTTGCAAAAAATACAATGGTGAAGGTTTTTTTTTCAACGAGCATTGTGAAATGTCTTCACTGTAAGACAAAACTGCCAATGTACTTTAATGCAATAATGCCCGCTATATATTCAACAATGTGAAATCAGGCTATTTTCCACAATTATGTTACTGTATTTAGTTACGTCAGGGATCGTATATACATAATAAATCCTGGTTACGTTTACCGTTACTAAATATAGTATTATAACCAACCTGGTCAATTCTAGGATTTCCGGTTGGATCCCAGGCATGAGCTTCGTGAGAATTGATCATGGTGATTTCCAACCCCTGTATAATTTGTTTAGGAAAGCAGTCAGCGGCTGGCGGAGACTTGATCCTAGTACGGGTACCACGTAGGAGCGGTTATTAGATGACTACCTCATATAACAGCCTTGAATTTGCTGTAAACGTTCTTTATAATGTAAGCCAGCAAGACAGATCTTATATAGATACAGCTTCATTTTGTTGTTTTTCTAGCGATTAACCCTAAAAAAAGGTTTATAATCGTCACCTACCTGCACAATTCCGCTCTGTCATAACATATTAATATTATATAGTTTGCACGATTAAATCGTGGTTGTTGTCAATACTGGTACAAGTTCGCAATATTGTTCGCATTTTTACTTCAAAATCCGAGCTGCACGAGTTTACCGTGCTTTGAGTCGAACAGAATTCAACAATTATATATCATAAATACGGTCAGTCTGTTTGACTTGACAAGTAATGTATACGATGATTGGCTATTTGAAAATGTGACTAATAGAGTATGAAGGATGTTTTCTTGGATTTAATCTGATGACCTAGTTTTTAATCAGGTGACCCACATTCAATCTTGACCTAGAAATAATCAAGACAAAGACTTTGAAAAAGTTCCATGGCTATTTGGTACTAAATGTTGCCTCCAGAGTCTTAACACGGTTTTAATTTGAATTTTTCTTTGGGACAAATATCCCAACTAATGTTCATGAAGATTGGATATTAACCTTGTCTGCTAAGTGTTAACAAGGTTTTCCTTTTATTTGACCGCGTGACCTAATTTTTGACCCAACGTGACCCAGATTCAAACTTGACCTAGATATCATTAAAACAAACATTCTGGCCTAGTGGAACTGAATTGAACTGGATTTATCAGGTCTAGTCTTTAGCCCTTAAGGGTGTCTATGACTGACCCAGCATTTCTTCCACAATGCTGTTAAACTGGAATTTTGTTTTCTGAAAGGTGAGTTTTTGTAGGAGCTAGATGACTCTCTCCCGATTACAAAATAGTTAATATTTTGTATGCCAAACTAGAGCCACAGCAAATCTTCCTATTGGACTAGTGGTATATGTAAAGAAGCAGAAATTGTCCAAAGGTTTTCTATTTTAACGATTTCATTGCAGAGTTGTGGAACGTATGTCCCTCGACAACGACATAAGTGATTACAACAGCTCACCTGAGAATGAAGTGGAAGAATAGCTTGCATCTTGTCTCATCTTGTAAAGTCATCAACAATAACAAATATCAACTAAAACATTTAGTAAATTTATTTCACAAGATGCAATATATCAATAAGAAACAGCAGAATTGTGCAACATTTAGATCAAACAATATTTGTATGTTTATGATATCCAACATTGTGATATTGAAACAGACAAAAATTCTGTTCAAGTACTTTACTTCACACTCTCATGATCCAACACAAAACTCAAACAAATCCAGCGATCTGTTGAACCAATCAGATTATCCAACATATCTCTCATTTTATACTTACTTAAACTAAGCTGCTTACAGTTCAACGAGCAGAGGAATACCCGTTAACCGAATGAGTTAAAATTATTTTATGACATATTATATGGACCTATTTTGTAATCTATAAACGCCACCCTCGAGTTTCTGTAAACATTTAAGAAGACTTCTTACACTATAATTCTTTTTTATGTCATTCAAAGTCATGGATCTATATACACCTATATAAAAGTCCGTGACAAAGTGCTACATGTGAATTATTTGCAATGGTTTAATGCACGTATTGATTACAATGGTTGCAAAAAAAGGTTTTATTATTCTATGGCATAGCATATAAAAGTTTCAAAATATCTGTGACCAGTAAGATCTGTATGTAATCCAGTAATTGTCACAAAAATTAAAACTACATAACAGTAAAAGTCATGTTACCACTTTAAATTAAATACTTGTTTATAGAATAATGAATTTAAGGACAGACTTTTGAAGGAACTGAATTTTACTTAACACTATCTCTAAAACAAGTTCAGGTACATCCCTTATTTTAATGACTGTAAATGTTTGTGTATACATAATATCTGTAAAGTCACTGTCACTTTATCCTCAGTTTACTGTAACTATTTTCTTCATGCTGATTTATGAGAGAAACAAATTAACCATAACTGAACACATTTTTAAATCACAGAACAGCCTGTACAATACATACATTTATCTAGGAGCATTTGCATACAAAACCCTGTCTGTAACGACAAAGAAGTCAAATTTGAGACTTTAGAAATAAGAAGAGCAACATTTGAGCTTTCTTTCAGCCCACTCAGGTGTAAATTGGTAGAGGCAATGAAAAAGTCCCTACCTCTCTCACCCGAGCATGATGATTGAACTGGAAAGATTGCCCGAGAGCCATTCCAGGAGCTCAGAAGCTTTCTTCTATCTGAACTAAAATTAATTTGTATGAACTAGAAATTTGAAGACATTTTCTTCACTAATTTTACAAGATAAAATGCTTTAAAAAGTATGCCAAACTCAAGAATTTATGACGTTGTCTCACATGAAACGTAAACCTTAATTATGTCTCTGTTGCAGATGATTTGAATGGATATTTAAATAGATGACATCTGATAACAATTGAAATATATCTGTTTATATTTTACAAAGTACAAAAGCATACTAGCTCAGAAGTACAGAATTTTGTGTCCTTCAAGTATAATTATGTTGCAGATATCAGAAATAGATTTTCATGGTTTAACAATACATGTATACTCAACAGGAATAAAATACTTCAAGCTCTTCACCGAACTATATTTTCCTAGTCTTAACACATCTTTGTATCAAAATTCTAGAATAATGTTGCCATAGCAACAACAAGTCAAAACCATTCTTTTTTTCTTATATTGGTGTTACATCGTAAAAAGTGTATATCATTGAACAATCAAACTAAAGTATTCATGAAACATGATACATATGGACAGAATGCTGCATTAAACAGATTTGTGTATTTAATAAAAAATTCGGTACTTTTCTAATTTTGGTAAGTAAAAATCTACGATGAATGTCTTTCATATAATTTTGAAGGTCCTTATTTGAGGAGTAATATAACTTTTAATACATGTAAAATAAAACAAGTGATTCTTAGCTGACTTTGACTTGCGCTATGTTAAAACTATCTTGTGTGTTTTATGCCTGGTACGGCTCATGTTGCATTACGCTTCTCAATGGTTTAGTGTACGACATTTCAGCAGTTTCTCTGTAGAGTAAATAGGAACATACTTATTGAACATATTAACATTGCAAGGACAATAAATATCAACATGTTAGTTTTTGCACAGTGAAAATCACAGATTGTGGTTTGTACAATCATATTATCATATAGTTTAACCAAATATATAGCAAATAAATTCAGCCTCAATTCTCAAGATTTTCTGAAGAAATCGGGTGTCTGCTATACAACAGTATTAGAGTATCCTCTGGTACTAACACCCACTATTATTAAACTTTCAAAATGTTCAGTAATTCTTTGCAAAACGAATCAGTTCATCCATTTATTATTTAGAAATAAATCACACATTCAACTCAACAAACTAGTTAGTCATATCATATACACCACTTTCACAACTTTCCGCGATCACAGATTGGCTATTGTACATTTCCTTCTCAGGTAACGACTGTTGATCTGGCCACTGATCACACATGCTCGGCAACTGATAAATTTTTGTCACTTTCATGTGCCGAGAGTTTTTTAAATGAATAAAAATCACACGTGCAATAATTTGGCACAGTAACATAACAGCTGCGCATGTAAGCAGTAAGTACATCGAGCTAAATAGAATGCTTCGGAGATTCAATACCAAGGGAGATAACTCCTTTTGAATATACTCTAAAAGTGTTGACTTGCGGAAACCTGCAATAAAAAGAAATGGAATTCAAAAAAGAAAACACACAAAAACAAGAGGTCACTGAAGGCAGGGTTTGAACCAGTGACCTTAAATGAGAACAGCAGTTACAGAACAACACAAATTATGAATATGGTGACTGGCTATCATACAGTACAAGTTACTCATGGCTGTAGACAGATCCATTTAAACTTAACCCTTCTTAAATTCTAACATGGACTCATCCAGCTTGCAAACATACAATTAAGTACAGGGTCAGTTTACTGTATAGACCAGGTCACCTGATCAGGATCTGCAGAACAGCTTAACATAAATCTTCATGCAGACAGTTGGCAAAACTTGACTTGTGTCAGGACCGAAAGGGCACTATGATATAACTTACACCTGTCAGAAAAAAGAGATCACAAATTAACAAATATGGCATTTTCTCACCATCTTAAATTCAAAGTCAATGATCGAAACTTAACCACTATTTACTTTCCTGTATAGAAACAAGTTTTTAATTCAATATTTCTAGATGACTGTTGCCATAGTGAAACTATTTAAAACCATACATTTTTTCTCATTTTAGCGATACTTATTGCAAGTATGAATTACTAAGATATACATATTTACAAAGTTGTTATTTCACTTGTACTGGTCAAAGAAAGCTGTACTTTTCACATACTTAATGGTCAATTATTGTTTCTTTAAAATATAAGAAAAATTATGTTTCTGGCCCCTTTTCACGTGAATCTGATCATAAATGATAAGCTTTGATATCAGGCGCTGTCACCTACCTTCAAACATCTTTGAATGTACTGGCAAGAAATTACAGGAAGTTAGGGACACAGTGACTAGATTTGTTCCATCAGGACACAGGTCAAGTCCCACTAAATTGCACATATCTGAGATCATTGTATTCAGCAGCATATTCTGAAAACACACAAATATCAGATTTGATCAATATTCTATACCATAAATGTGTCAATAGTATTTACCTCGACATAATAAATATACCATGTGTAAAGGTTATGTCTATGTTACAGGTGAACATTTATACACAATACTTATAATTAATGTTGTATTACAGACAGGAGTGCATGCTGGGACTTTACAACAGTATTTCATCTATTTTCAGGCACGCACTTCATCATTCCTGGTTAGAACTGTTACTAAATTTGTATCCTCTGTAACAAACTGCCAACTTTCTCACAGGTTGTTGGCCGGGCTCGAACCTGTGACTCTCAATGAGAGGTTTAGTAAGCTTCCTTAAACCACTCAGTCTTGGAGAGCAAGCTTAAATCTATTGACAGGAATGTACCAGCCAGTTATGGTCTGAAACTTCATATACATGTGTAACCGTGAAAAATACTTCACCCCAAGAGGGATTTGAACTCGGGTCCTCTAGCTAGTACTGTAACTCAAGTATCTCTCCCCTGCATTGCAAGAATCAAATACTATAATATTTACAGCGAAACTTACTTGTCGTTCTGCGACATTAAGGAGTATATTGTTTATCATCTGCACTTCTCCGTCCGTCCTCTCCTTATATCCAGCTAGAAAGTTATTGAGGTAAGAACCATACTCCGATATAACTGCATTTGTAACATCATTCTGACGCTCTAATATTGGCAACATTGCTCCTGTGTCCAATAAAAACATGGCCGATTCTATAGTAATGAGGTCATTGGTTGCCATAGCAACCAAAATTAAAATTAACACAAATCCACAAATCAATATCAATCTCCAAAATACTGGAGAAATCAACAATCTGTAAGTTGATTTTGCAAGTTTCACAAAATTTTCTACACAACAGTTTGCATTATTTGGCCTTTTGACCGGTCGAGGGTTTTGTTTTTGTTTATGTTGCCAAATATCCTTCAAGATGTCTTCTTTTGCCTTAGGTGTAGCGTTACAATAAAGAAAATATAGTTCCGTATTTTCACCCCAAATGTTTTCTTTGTTATGATGCGTATAGTAATTATAGGGATGGTCTAGATTATCGTCTGGGCGGGAAACTTCCTTCCCCGTCAATATGAAATATATTTTACGCGTCATTGAATCATATGGTTCTCTTTCCTCTAAACCCGTCTTAAACATTTTCAAACTTTTTACCAGCCATGAAAATCGATAGATCAGCAGAAGACTGTCTAGTACCAAAAATACACAAATAAACACTGGATAAATGATCCCTTTTATGTTTGAAATATGAAATGTATTCCGTCTAGGAGGTGGCTTCTCCGAGTATACGTCCGTCATTAGACTTGGATCATCAAAAGTTGCGGCTTGACTGTGTTCCGGATCATTTGATGAAAATCTGAATGTATTTTCAGACATTTTGAAATCTAGGTTAACAGATGCTTGATCAAAATCTTCTCTGGCGTTAATTAGGCTCGGAAGATCAACTTTCGGCATCTTCTTCAGTAACCTGCAACAGAAGAATATTTCTGTCAAGTTGATAAAGATAAAAAAAACATTCTTGGTCTTCACAGGCCTTCATGTTTGAAACTGTCAGTAATATTCCAATTTCCAGTAATGAAGCATTATGTCTTAATGTCTTCAGTGAATAGTTCAGTTTATTTTTTCTTGCAGTTATTGCCTTTTTTAACAGTACAGTCAAATCTCCCTAAACGACACCTCACTAGAGCAACAAGCTCCCTGAACGACACCTCACTATAGCAACAACCTCCCTGAACGACACCTCATTATAGAAACAACCTCCCTGAACGACATCTCACTATAGCAACAACCTCCCTGAACGACACCTCACTAGAGCAACAACCTCACTGAACGACACCTCACTATAGCAACAACCTCCCTGAACGACACCTCACTATAGCAACAACCTCTCTGAACGATACCTCACTAGAGCAACAACCTTCCTGAACGACACCTCACTATAGAAACAACCTCCCTGAACGACACCTCACTATAGCAACAACCTCCCTAAACGACACCTCCCTAGAGCAACAACCTCCCTGAACGACACCTCACTATAGCAACAACCTTCCTAAACGACACCTCACTAGAGCAACAACATCCCTGAACGACACCACTATAGCAACAACCTTCCTAAACGACACCTCACTTGAGCAACAATCTCCCTGAACGACACCTCACTAGAGCAACAACCTCCCTGAACGACACCTCACTATAGCAACAACATCCCTAAACGACACCACTATAGCAACAACCTTCCTAAACGACACCTCACTAGAGCAACAACATCCCTGAACGACACCACTATAGCAACAACCTTCCTAAACGACACCTCACTTGAGCAACAATCTCCCTGAACGACACCTCACTAGAGCAACAACCTCCCTGAACGACACCTCACTAGAGCAACAACATCCCTAAACGACACCACTATAGCAACAACCTTCCTGAACGACACATCACTATAGCAACAACCTCCCTGAACGACACCTCACTATAGCAACAACCTTCCTAAACGACACCTCACTTGAGCAACAATCTCCCTGAACGACACCTCACTAGAGCAACAACCTCACTGAACGACACCTCACTATAGCAACAACCTTCCTAAACGACACCTCACTAGAGCACCAACATCCCTGAACGACACCGTACTATAGCAACAACCTCCCTGAACGAAACCTCACTATAGCAACAACCTCCCTGAACGAAACCTCACTATAGCAACAACCTCCCTGAACGACACCTCACTAGCGCAACAATCTCCCTGTACGACACCTCACTAGCGCAACAACCTCCCTGAACGACACCTCACTAGAGCAACAATCTCCTTAAACGACACCTCACTATAGCAACAACCTCCCTGAACGACACCTCACTAGCGCAACAACCTCCCTAAACAACACCTCACTATATCAACAACCTCCCTCAACGACACCTCACTAGAGCAACAACATCCCTGAACGACACCTCACTTGAGCAACAATCTCCCTGAACGACACCTCACTAGCGCAACAACCTCTCTCAACGACACCTCACTATAGCAACAACCTTCCTGAACGACACCTCACTATAGAAACAACCTCCCTGAACGACACCTCACTAGCGCAACAACCTCCCTGAACGACACCTCACTAGCGCAACAACCTCCCTGAACGACACCTCACTAGGGCAACAACCTCCCTGAACGACACCTCACTATAGAAACAACCTCCCTGAACGACACCTCACTAGCGCAACAACCTCCCTGAACGACACCTCACTAGAGCAACAACCTCCCTGTACGACACCTCACTAGCGCAACAACCTCCCTGAACGACACCTCACTAGAGCAACAACCTCCCTGAACGACACCTCACTATAGCAACAACCTCCCTGAACGACACATCACTAGAGCAACAACCTCCCTGAACGACACCTCATTATAGCAACAACCTCCCTGAACGACAACTCACTAGCGCAACAACCTCCCTTAACGACACTTCAATAGAGCAACAACATCCCTGAACGACACCTCACTATAGCAACAACCTCCCTGAACGACACATCACTAGAGCAACAACCTCCCTGAACGACACCTCACTATA
The DNA here is from genome assembly GCA_022818135.1 of Saxidomus purpurata. Classification (NCBI taxonomy): domain Eukaryota; kingdom Metazoa; phylum Mollusca; class Bivalvia; order Venerida; family Veneridae; genus Saxidomus; species Saxidomus purpurata. The sequence goes on from JAFMSR010000015.1 coordinate 653,294, forward strand.
GCAACAACCTCCCTGAACGACACCTCACTAGCGCAACAACCTCCCTGAACGAAAACTCACTAGAGCAACAACCTCCCTTAACGACACTTCACTAGAGCAACAACCTCCCTTAACGACACCTCACTAGCGCAACAACCTCCCTCAACGACACCTCACTATAGCAACAACCTCCCTGAACGACACTTCACTAGAGCAACAACATCCCTGAACGACACTCACTAGCGCAACAACCTCCCTCAACGACACCTCACTATAGCAACAACCTCCCTGAACGACACTTCACTAGAGAAACAACCTCCCTGAACGACACCTCACTAGAGCAACAACCTCCCTGAATGACACATCACTAGAGCAACAACCTCCCTGAACGACACCTCACTATAGCAACAACCTCCCTGAACGACACCTCACTAGCGCAACAACCTCCCTGAACGACAACTCACTAGAGCAACAACCTCCCTTAACGACACCTCACTACAGCAACAACATCCCTGAACGACACCTCACTAGCGCAACAACCTCCCTCAACGACACCTCACTATAGCAACAACCTCCCTGAACGACACTTCACTAGAGCAACAACATCCCTGAACGACACTCACTAGCGCAACAACCTCCCTGAACGACACCTCACTATAGCAACAACCTCCCTGAACGACATCTCACTATAGCAACAACCTCCCTGAACGACACCTCACTAGAGCAACAACCTCCCTGAACGACACCTCACTATAGCAACAACCTCCCTGAACGACACCTCACTAGAGCAACAACCTCCCTGAACGACACCTCACTAGAGCAACAACCTCCCTGAACGACACCTCACTATAGCAACAACCTCCCTGAACGACACCTCACTAGAGCAACAACCTCCCTGAACGACACCTCACTAGCGCAACAACCTCCCTGAACGACACCTCACTAGAGCAACAACCTCCCTGAACGACACCTCACTAGCGCAACAACCTCCCTGAACGACACCTCACTAGAGCAACAACCTCCCTGAACGACACCTCACTATAGAAACAACCTCCCTGAACGACACCTCACTATAGCAACAACCTCCCTGAACGACACCTCACTATAGCAACAACCTCCCTGAACGACACCTCACTATAGAAACAACCTCCCTGAACGACACCTCACTATAGCAACAACCTCCCTGAACGACACCTCACTATAGAAAGAACCTCCCTGAACGACACCTCACTATAGCAACAACCTCCCTGAACGACACCTCACTAGAGCAACAACCTCCCTGAACGACACCTCACTATAGCAACAACCTCCCTGAACGACACCTCACTATAGAAACAACCTCCCTGAACGACACCTCACTATAGCAACAACCTCCCTGAACGACACCTCACTAGAGCAACAACCTCCCTGAACGACACCTCACTAGAGCAACAACCTCCCTGAACGACACCTCACTATAGCAACAACCTCCCTGAACGACACCTCACTAGAGCAACAACCTCCCTGAACGACACCTCACTATAGCAACAATCTCCCTGAACGACACCTCACTAGAGCAACAACCTCCCTGAACGACACCTCACTAGAGCAACAACCTCCCTGAACGACACCTCACTAGAGCAACAACCTCCCTAATAAAACACAAATTCAGAATGCTAAGACTCTGCAAAAGTTTTACAAAGTTTCAATTACTGTTAATTGGGTAATATTGGCAATTATTTAATTTTAGTTATTTTCGCGAATTTCTCACTGATAATTCAATAATATTTTAAGATTTATTTAACAGATTTACTATGAGAGAATTCTCCTTTCGCATATTTTAAATTTGGGAATAAGTCTGTCTGCTCACAAATCACACAAATTTTAGTCACACTAAACTGTAGTAGACTACCAAATGATAGATTATACTAAATAATTTTACCTCAATTTTACTTGAAGTCTATCATGCTCAAACTTACATACTTGTATACCACTCTACAAACAGAATCCCTGGAAGCAGTTCCATGTAAAACCTTACCTGTTCATTATTATGTCCTTCATCTCGAAGAGCTCTTGGACCTTGTCTATCTCAAGCCAAGTCAAAAACCCTGTCAAGTTATCTGTAATCCTTCTCATAGGGCGGCCTCCAAGAACTTGCTGTTGCATAAATATCTCCTTTGGGAATGTTAACCAGGTGTTTTCCGCAACTGTTTTTAGATACGAAGCATATTGAACTTGAATTTTATCTAGTTTTGAGTCTAGCGTCCTATTAAATTCCTCTAAAAACTTATCTATCTCTTTCTGATAAAAAGCTTGTCTGTTTTTAAAATATTCTGCAACTTTTTGGTTAACTGTTCCATTACTGCGGAATAGAGTCTGCAATACCTTATGTAGTTCATGTTTTCCGTATGGAATGCTTCGATATAAAGAAGATTTCATGTGACTACTGCATGCCGTAAGTCTCTGCTCCGTTAATTTCAGTAACCTGTCCATTTCTTTATTTTCATGCAGTATTATCGTATCTAAAGTCCTCTGCATTTGAAACTGAACTTGCTCACTAGTATTTGTTGCAAGGGTGACTTTTGTTAAACTCGGACCTTGAACAAGATGAAACAGCGCAAACAAGGCCGTGAACGTGAACATCAATGCGTACGTAACGTACAATATCACCAACGTCATCATGATAAATTTAGTATGTAACGTCAGCCCTTGATCTTTCGTGACTTTATCTATACTCTGGAGAAGAGTAATTTGCGGGCCCAAATCTGGTTTTGGCACATTTATATCTGTTGGTATAAATTTGGACTTCTTCCTATCACAGTATAGATACAACATGATCAAAACAAGAGAGGCACAAAAACACACAGCCAGTATCATTATAATTGGTGTCCACGGAGGTGTTTCCCCAGTATCCATGACAGCAGCAGTTTCTACTCCATTTTTGAAATACTGTGGTCCCTGGACTGATGAAAGAATGATTCTATAGCTGGACACTGAATCATTCATCACTACTACAAAAACATCGACAAAGTCAACAGAGTTACGTTTGATTTCAAAACTTGTCGAGAATTCTTGCGGACAGTTTATAAGCATATCATAACTGGCAAGACGCGCCTGCAGATTTGCCGTGAAGATCTCTAAATTGAATATTCCGGGACATGCTGTCAAGGTTCCTGAAATAGAGAATGGCGTCTTTCATTTTCTGAACCCTTTAAATCATGAGTACAACAGGTAACAGTTTTACATATAAACTGACTAGAAATGAGTAAGACTTTTAAAAAAGGGCTACAAAGTTGTAAAATATCATTTTTTACATCAAGTTCCCTAGCAGAAACGGAAAACATCTATCTTTAGTTAATAAATAAATCTCTAATACAATGTGACATCACAATGAAAAAGCACACTATGAAATTTTGAGATTTTTCGGATAACTTTATCTGTATCATAATTGCACTGTATTCCCGGAAAATGAAAATATTTTTCAACAGGAAAGTAGCTTCAGTATCAAAGGGAGACAAGTAATTTTTGTCACAGATTGTTACCTGAAACAGTTACATTCCAGTGGTGAGTGTCTATGTCCCAACTCATCATTCCCTTCAGGTTCCATGGATTTATCTTCACTGACCTGTATGTGTCTCTGTAGTATGACAGTATGGAAGTGTTTTCTGTAAATATAGTATGGTAGTGTTTTCTGTAAATATAGTATGGTAGTGTTTTCTGTAAATATAGTATGGTAGTGTTTTTAGAGATAGTCTATTCTATTCCTTGTATTTTAGAATCAATGGACTTTATATGAAGACAAATACCAAATCTTCTGTGACAGGGATCCTATTAGGGAAAATCATTCATAATTTAATACATAAAACAAAACAAAAAATTATTGCTAAAAGTAACTGTCAAAAGTACAGTAAACTTCTGCTATTAAAACCACTCAGTTATTAAAGACCACCTGATATCAAGACCTCCACCATTGATATTAAGACCAGACATTGCAGAAAAAAATGCTCATTTTCATAGTTAAAACATCTCACTAATATGACCGATTCATTAATAAGACCACTTTTTACTTGTCCGAAGGGTGGCTCAATACAGGAACTTTACTGTATTAATGCATATGTGGACCACCTTAGCAAGGTGGTAACATGTTTACCTCTAGCTCAAATGGCTCATGGTTCGAACCCAGTCAGGTCATGGAATTTGTGTCCTTACACAAGACACACTGAATCAACATTCATTCTCTTTTCACCGTAGATTCCATCTAAAGTGAGTCTACAATTATTCCAAGTTGAAAGAGCTTATTAAAAGAATTTATTTCACAATCCAGAATAAGTAAATCTGTACATAGACCTAAACATATAAATTAGTACCTGGTACATAAAATCTCAATTCTGGGGTGATCATTTGCTCCTCAGACAAAATCTGATACGTGAAGTTATATTTGTCCTTATCTTTTTGATCTGTTTTCTTGATTTTATCGCGAAGTTTAACGGACCTCCCGTAATTCTGATACACGGGCTGTGACGGGTAAATCTGCGAAACATTCTTCATGCAGTCATCCTTCCACCAGTTTGATGTCGAATACAAATACGGCGACTCAAACTGAATCTTCGTTCGGAATTTATTCAAGCCCTTGTGTATTCGGTTGTATCCAGGGTAACGGTCGAAGGAATGCGAATCTTTCAACTTGTGAAGCGTGTAGTCTTCAATTTTTCTGGGGTCCATGTTCTTGAAACTGCCGATAAGTATCACCTCGTCATCATACTTGCTCTCTAGAAACATAGAACAAACATCGTCTTGTACGTTTGTAATCAACAACAATACAGCGGTACATTCAGACATAGTCTCCTTACCAAAACAACTCATACAAACCAGTAAATCAACTGAATTTAAGTCTGACTAATATACAGTACTCTTAGCAATATGTCATTTTTGTGCTGAATTTATTTTAAATTCATTTCCAAATATTAAAATTACTGTGCAAAGTTTAAGGAAATCTTATTCACAGCCGTACAAACTGGTAGATGCCAAATATATATATGTATAACAAATTCTTCGCCCTGAAGAAGGCTCTTTAAAAGCTGAAATGTTGGTCTTAAAATAAAAGTGTCAAACTAAACCTGCTTTGATTGTGTGGTTACATTACACTTCTGTGTCGTTTTAAAATTTTCATCTTGTAATGTGCAGTTTCATTCTCAAAAAATGTTATACATGTATAATCATTGTAATATAAGTAGAGCCCCTGTTTCCACCCTATTTCAGTCAATTTACAGACAGGCAGATTACCTAACCATCGTTCCTGGGAGAAACCAGTACTAGACTCCTATCCTCCATAAGAAACTGACAACTTTCTCACATGAAGACACATGGTCTGTAGCAGGGCTCGAAGCCATGACCCTCAAACCCTCAATCGTGCGTGTATCGTGCATTCCGTTTGCATTCATCGTGCGTTTATCGTTCGTGCATTCATTGTGCATCATTCAGATCGTGTATCGTGTAAGGCATCGTTCGTTCCGTGTGATGAACGTTGCACAATAGGAATTATATAAATAAAAATGGTCCGAGATAGTGCGGACGGCCAATCGTGTAGAATGTTTGCACGTTAGCCTAGACCTAAACTCGTATTATTTATATTATTGTCTGAAGATCGGATTAAATTATGTAAGAACTATTGATGAAATAGAAAAAACCGTTCTTTCAATTATCAAAATTATCTTTTTGTTGCATATGTTTTTCTTTTCCTCACGAGTTATGTGTGAAAAGAAGAGATGTTGACTTTCGGTGAAATTGAAAGTAGAGGTTCTGCATATCATGCAAGATTTACACCAGATATAAAAAACAGTGTGTATTTCTACAGACGCAAAGGATATGGGATTTCACTTATTTGTAAATTGCTTCTGTCTAGATATTCGGTAAAGTGATCATCGTAGCTAAAAAATATACGTCGAATCGGACTTCCCGTCCTAAGATTCTTTACAACATTTAATTATAGATCTAACAAGTATGTGTGCCGCTATTCAACTACTAATTATTCTTAGTATCTGTTTGGTTTTCCTGTAAATTATTGATAATTTAGGACTTTAAGTGGGTTTGATCAAGCACTCTCATTGTAATAAGACATCTCTTAATTATATTGTTCTCAAGCAAACGAAAATGTCAGAGTTAATCGAATAATTGTATTTTGTTTCGTTCATCGGGAATCGTGTTTTGTTCTTATTGCTCATCATTCATGGTTCATTCATCAGTTATCGTGCGTGCATCGTGCGTTCCATTTGTGTGTACCGTGCGTGTATCGTTCATTCGTGTGCAAAGTTATACGCAAGTACCGCTGTATGCTATATAAGAATCTGAGATCAGGTGTCTGTGCCATGTACCTGTGTGATGTGACATCCTCACAAAGTCAACATGGTCTGAGCCGTTCTGCATGTCCGAAAAATTTCTATAAAGGATATCTTTGTAACGTGTTCCAAGACTGAACTGCATGCTGGGAATTGAGACCTCATATGAAAGCTGATAGAAGCGCTTGGGCGGTTTATGTCGTAGATGGCATGTGAACTGTTTCGAAATACTCTGGAATCGTGGCATAATGCTGAACTTGGTTATGTCCCCTGTTAAACAAAAAAGTTAATATGTAAAATACTGACCCAGTTTATGTTAACTCTCTTATTTTGTAGCATTATGTTCAAGATAATAAAAGTAGTTATGACTGTTTAGCAGTTCAAACATGTAAATATGTTAAAAACTAGCTTATTTTATGTTTTAAATATTAATATCAAATAGACTTCTTTCATTAACCTCACATTAGCTATACAAACATACTTGTTTTTCTTGAAGCTTAATGCCAGTTTTATAGTATTTCAGATACATACTGGTGTGTATAGTCGGACCTGTCGTTGTGACCATCTGAGTTAAGCAACATCCTGACCTATGCGACCACTTTAAATTCCTTGTGATTTAAAGCAATGACAGTCTATCCTGAGTAGAGAGACCACCTGTCTTAAGAGATCACAATTTCAACTTCCCCAGTATGATCGTTTAAGACAGGTTTGACTGTAGTTTACTTAAACATCACAAGTGGTAAGGGCCATTTTTCATGACTCCCCTACCTAAATTACAAACTAATTAGATTGTTTATAATCCTAACCGACCCATGAAACCATGAGTCTAACTGTCATGATGCCCCCTCACTACCTGAATTAGACAACAGCAAACTTTCTCACATGAGGAGTCAGGATGGTTGCCATGGTAACCCATAACCCTCAGAAGAGAACAGAATTGAACATTGAAATATTGTACTGGAATTTACCTTTAGAACATTCAATGGGTGCGTTAGGACACTGCGGAGAGAAGTAACGTTTACAGTCTGCCCCCTGGTGGCAGCCAATGTTACAACAATCTGTATCATTTGATCCTGAAAAGTAGGGACGAAAATATAATACTGCAAGAGAAATCATCAACCAATCAACACAAAAATTATTATAAATATAGTTATGGCTTTAGTTTAAACACATTTTATTCAGTATATGTAATTGTATATGTGCAATACAAACATACATACAGATGTAACAAGAGCACCGCCTGCGGGTGCCTGACGCTCAACTGATTTTATCCTTCTTAGTTTATTTATCACCATTTTTTAAGTAACAATGTCCTTGACCTTGGCCCCAGAACACAAACCCACAAAAGGTTTTCATAATAATAACTAGACACTAAGTTTGGTCACAATAATTCAACTGCAACAAAAGATGTTGTTTTTTTCCACATTTTTCTATTTTTAGAAAAAAAACCTGGACTTTAACCCCATGAGCCCCAAACACAATCCTAATTAATCAAAAAGTCTTTATTCATATGTATTACACACTTAATAATTTATAGTTACATTATGTCAATTGTAACTAAAAATATTGAACATATTACTGTTTTTTCTATTTTTAGTTAGTGACCTTGACCATGACCCCAGGAGCCCCAAACCCCAACCCTATCTTCTTAAATACTTACTACAAACAAAAGTTGGTTACATTATGTCAACTGTAACTGAAGATATTGAATATAATACAGTTTTCCTATTTTTAGTAACAGTGACCTTGACCCCAGGAGCCCTAAAATACAATCCAATTAAAGATATTCACAAATACTTCTTATAACTAAGTTTGGTTTCATTATGTTGACTGTTACAAAAATATTGTGTGTGTGAAACTTTCTAAGTTTAGAAGGGGCAATAATCCAGCCAAATACATTACAGGGTTATGTAACTTGTAAAATTCTTCCTTTATACTATTGTACATTTGATAGTGAACAGGTATTCCAAGTTTGAAAGTGATAGCTTTGATAGTTTGCATGTAAGTGACCCAAGAGCAAAACTTAAAAAATCAGACTAGCTAAAAAAAGTCCAAAAATCCTAAAATATCCCCCCCCCTTCCCAATGTGTGACTCAAAAACCCGTTTGATATGTTGAAGTGCATTTTCTAGTCATTGTTTGTGAAAAATTTGAAATCAATCTAACAAAAAATGAAGAAGCTATGTCGGATTCTCAAAATCAACCAAAATCCATCAAAATTCATGTTTTTTACCCAAAAAAACAGGTGAGACTCAGCATCTTTAGGATACAATGTGAAGAAGGGTATTAGATGAATAAGTTCCCCAAGTTTCAAAGTGATAGCTTTGATAGTTTCCATATAAGTGACCTAAACGCAAAACTTAACCAACGCCAACGAGTGACAAGTGACGACAATAGCTCGTCATTTTTTTCAAAAATCAGACAAGCTAACAATGAAAGGGATTGAAACAAAAGACTTTGTCTTATATAGTTCCTCTCCCTAAGGAAAAAACAAGAAAAACTGTGATACTATGTATCACAGTGGGCCTAGAAACAAAGCTTTCATAGTAACTTGTAAACATGACGAGACACAGTTAAGTTGATATTTACTGAAATCAAAATGAAATATCACTAGAATAATTTTAGCAAGAATTGATGGAATAAATTTAGGGAAAAAGTTATGCCTTTGTTGCATCAGGAATTACTGAGTCTCTTTTCCTTTTTAGTACAGCTGCACTAATTTAGTACACTTGTACTTGTGACAAGATTTTCATACAACATGCATTACAATTACCTCTATCACAAGCATCTCTTAACAGGCACTTTCCACATTCTTTCCGACTTTGCTCGCACTCTTCACTGGGAAAGTTAAGAAAGGTGGGATCATCTACCTCCATTCCGAAGATGGACCTAAGAATGTCACTGTTACCAGAGCAAAGTATGTTGTTTGGACTTTTTGAAAATATTGTGTTCCTGGCTGAAGTAGCCTGAAAATAAAATGAGGTACAGGTTTTTTTAACCACTACGCTGTTCTATGTCAACAATAAACTGGTTATCTTTCAATTTTGACAATAGACTGGTCATCTTACAATTTTGACAATAGACTGGTCATCTTTCAGTTTTGACAGTACCATTTATTGATCAAAGGTAAGCCCACAGAAAATTTACAGGCTGTATAGTACATGGTACAGATCATGACCTGATCACATGGATGTCCAGGTTAATCATGATCTGCACAGGTCACAAAGGTCACAAAGGCGGAGTCATTGTTCACCAGCAGGGTAAGGGTTTATGAATAACTCAAAAAGTTAGTAAATTACTTAAACTGGACTTATATTATAAAATATAACGGTTTGTAATGGTTCCAAACATTTCTTAGCAAAAACAAAAGAAGCAAGAGCTAACAGAAGTGTCCCTGCAACATAATAAAAATATATAACAACAAATTACACTCAGTCTTGAAAATGTCAAAAATGAGAAGAATTGCGTGTATCAATTGAAATTTCAAGTGATAATGCAGGAATTTATTTCTTCCTAGGGATATTTTTTTTAATGTGAAAAAACAATGTTGCCATGGAAATATTTATTCTCTCAAACTCCTTCTTCTACTCAAATACTGGAGTTATTCTAAAAGAAGTTGTTCTGTGTACAATTGGTATGTACAAAGTGCAGTATTGTTAAAGTGACATTATGCGCATCTTACTTTACATAGTGTATTTTTGGTGACAGTTTTATAAAAGCAATTTTTGGTTGCTGTTCATTTAAATGTGTTAAATTAATGATTATGCCGCATTAGTATTTGAAGTTGGTGCTTTAGATATAAAAAATCGGACTGATAAAATGATAGTTGATTGTGTCTTGGTAGAGATTTCGGCAGTGGAAGGGAAGCAACTCCTGCATGCAGTTGTTCTTTTCTTAAATTGACTCTCCCAGTCAAATAAGAAAATCAATATTTGGAAAGTTATTATTTCATACTGGTAGCGTGAAGAGTTTGGTGTATTGGGTTAAAAGCTATTATTTCCTCTACGCTTTTGTACACACACCATATTCAGCTGGATTTTTACTTGAAAAAAATGCGCATAATGTCACTTTAAATACTTAGTATTGTTAAATATTTTAGACATACATTAACTTTAGACTGTTTTTTTTTCAAATTTTTCTTATGTCCATTCCTTCACCTGTGGTGGAAACAATCATCTTCACCATAAAATAATGACTGACAGACGGACATACGACATACAGTGAGTTGTCCCAATAGCTCACCTTGGCACTTTGTACCAGGTGAGCCAATTTGTAATTTCAATTCATTTCAGTGACTTTACCTTAGGGCAAGGCTTATTTAGAAGCTGGAATATGTAATTGTCACCATCACTATAACCTGCAGGGCATGCTGGGAGTATTCTATTTTTAGAATCACACACATACTGAAAGGCAACAGTGGCATCATTTTTGGCAATTTCCATGTTGAGATCATACTCATCTGGTAGAGGAGATCTGAAAATAAGAATGCCAAGTTTATTTTTATCATACAAAGCCGTGATCTTTCATGCATACGGTAAGTATGAGGAAAACAAAATATATCAACTCTTCAAACCTTCAGAACTTTTCTGTGCACAAATATGTGTTGAGCTTGTCAAAGCATTCAAGCCTAGTTAGATAAAATGAAGTCCTTAAACACCAACACCAAAAACAGTTCTCACTGACAGACAGACATACACACACAAGAATGAATCCTCAAACAGGCAACGTACACACTTCAGTATTAATTACATAAAGGACAACACATTTAGTAATGTAAACATAATGCACAGCATAAACACACATTATAAGATGACACTCTAAGTCACCACATTGAAATAGTCAGTAACCTAAAATAGTGGTAACTAGGGGGGTCTTCAGAGCTCGGGTTACCAGTGCTGGTACCTGCAGCCTTATTACCACAATGATTATTAACCCAGGTGGGTACAGACATTAAACCTTTAGACACAAGAAGTGTGACCGAAAACCCAGCATTGGTTTTAAGAATAAACCGCATGACAAAGTGACCAATACAACTATCTTCACAACACAGTCACCCTACGACTTGAAAAAATACAGTAAAACCCATCTGATTTAGCACCCTTTGGGTCCACTATGCAATGCCAGTTAATGTACCTTATCGGTCAAACCAGGTTTTGCACTATTCAATCATGTACCAGGACAAACCATAGTACCAGCAATACAGTTTTTCTGTTACCCATAGGCCGGACAGATCAGGTGTTACTGTTCTTCGCTATCAAATTCTTTAATACCTGCAATGGTGTTCTCGGATGTTGGCTAGTTGATCTTTCAAGTCCTGCGGGTACTTCCTACCTTCTGTTACATACTTTTGATCATCTAGATGTTCAATATCAATGTACTCTGGTATAAGGTAAATACCCGTCGCCTTCATGTTGATTTCCAAACCTTAAAATATACAAGTTCATAAATATTATACAACAATCATCTCTAAATAACAAGCACCTTGCAAATAATAACTAGCAGGGATAAACACTGAACCAATTTTATATGTAGTAAAAATACCTTTAAATGGAGCCCACCTGCAAACCAAGGCCATTTTAGTGGTATTTCTTCAAAAGTATGATTGTAAAATGAACCAAAAGATGAAAAGGTTATAATGAACAAATAGATGAAAAGGCTTATAATGAACAAATAGATGAAAAAGGTTATAATAAACAAATAGATGAAAAAGGTTACAATGTCAAATGCATATCACGACCAACCGGATCTTACCAGAACGTCTCCAGATGAACTCTACGGCTTGTTTATTACTCAACAGATTCATGGACATGTCTAGCTTCTTCATATTCTGCAGACGTTCCAGGAACACGTTCTTTGACATAGAAACGTTCCAGCTCACCAAGTCTGAAAGTATAATAACGTTCTCTGTAAAGTAGTACTTTTCTCACTTTTCACTACTTTTCATCATAATAATTCTATACAAGTTTCATTTAGCTCTACAATATTCAATTCATCATCTATGTCATTCTGAGGGGCTGGTGCAAAGTAACTGTAACTTCTTGTTTTATATCCAACTACTACAGCGTTGTACCAAAGCCCAAAGATTTGTTCAGGAAATACAAACTGAAATCAGGAAAAACAAAAAGAGAACTGCAGAAATACTATCAATTTTGCTGACTAAACTCAAGTGTCTAATGGTAATTCTTATCTTGTTTTACCTAATAAATCTAGCATATACAGGTGCTTAAGTGACATTTGTCTTACAGCTGCAAAATACTGGATTACTACAAGACAATAAAAGTCTTGATGTTCACTGGATTAGCTACACACTGTAAATTGGGTAATCATCATGTGACTAAAATCTAGTGTTTTGATTGGATAAATTTAAAAGATCAGTACGCCCTAGGGTGTTTGCCTCCAGATCAGATTGAAATGTTAGGTGACTATAGATTATACACAAATTATTAGCCATACAGAAATTTTCAGCAAAGGGTTTATTTAGTACAAAAAACAAAAATATATAAATGAAAAGATAGACAGAGTTATTGGACTTGACAACTCCTCTTGTATTTAAACCAAAGAAAAAAGTAATTTGGTTATCAAGCAAAAACTTGTCCATTACCAGTTAGAAAGAACAACCTCATCCATTTTAAACTAAAAACACCTCTCCAAGTATAGAATTATTCAGGTTTTATCCCTTCAAGGTGGTTGTATGGATCTATTATTCATGTAATCTTCATAAAACAATCCATTTACAGCCAATTAAGAGCTGTAATACTATTGATGGCATGTATTAATGATACTATGGTAAAACGCATGTCAATTTGTAAATACGTTCAATATTTGTGATGATAAACACACAATGTACTCTTGTAGGTGCAGTACTTTGATTTGATGAGAATTTTATCAAGGTCCGTCCAAAAGAGCACTTATGTTAGCTTAATATCTGGATGAGACCCTTGGTGCAGTACTTTAAAGCAGAAATCTGCCTTTATATTGAGTGATTTAGGTGACTGAATTAAAATCACCATACCTCTTATCGGAAGCAAAAAGGTTCGAGCCCAGCTACCAAGCTGACTATTCAAGTCAGCTGGCAGTGTTTCCCACAGTCTACCATTGGCCCTTACAATGGAATAATATGAAGGTAAAACTGCTTGTACATAAGTCCACTAGGTACAACAACAGTTTCTTTGAAACAAAAGATCTTACCATACATTTGGAGCCTGATCAAAAGTTTTGGCTACCTATATTCTTTGTGCCTGTGGACATTGCTTAAACTCTGTATACTGTTGAAGGAGTCCGGCTCCACGGTCAAGTTGCTGACTTAACATTACTGCAACTTCACATAGATTGAAAATCATGTGTTTGAGTCCTGTACTATGTGAGAAAGTTGGTAGTTTCTTATGGAGAATAGGAGTCTAGTACTGGTTCTTCCTAGGAAAGATGGCTAGGTAAACTGTCAAAATGACCAAAATACAGTTGGAATAGGCATTAAAATCCTACAAGAACTCTTGAAAGATACAGGTGCTGTATGACTAATAAGAAAAATATCATTACCTTTCATGGGAATATTTCGTTGGGGAAACTGTTTCAGTGGAAAGGATACATCTGAAAATACAGAGAACATCAGACATTTGTTTTCTTTTCAATCAGGATAAATTTCTTACATCAGTCAGAATGAAACAGAAGGGAAGATACTACAGAATACATCTAGTACAGAACAAAATATTCCTTAATGTGTATATCATTACTTCATATCCACAGTATATGTTGTCCTTTTGTAACCAACATCCTGTTGAGTGGTCAAGGTCACTTTTGTAATCTCTTGACCTCTCACTGACTGAGAGTCACAGGTTCAAATCTGGCTCCCCACATGACTCTTCATGTACCAAAGTTTCTAACAAGTCTTGTATTAAATCTAAGTGAAATGATAGTTACATTAACTGCCGGCTAGTACATAACTGAAATACTGTGCTAATGGACTCGAAACCAAAGAAAAAGTACATCGTCTTTTGATAGATAAATCATAATTCAAGCCCAGCTGCAGATCCAAACTTCCTACAAATATACATGTATTTTGCTTCTCAATTTATCAAAAGTAAAGAACATCTATGATAAAAATAAGCTAAATCAATATCTCCTTGATGACCATAATTTCTTGGCCAGTTTTTAGCAGTAAACAGGCAGATTATAACTTATTTTACCAATACAGATTGTGTCCTGGGTGGATGTGCATGCTGCCACTTCATACAAGCTCCCTTCACACTGTGTACATGCTGTAATTTTTAAAACAAATGTTATTTCAATGAAGATCACAATTTCACATACATGTAATTATATTTTTAACACAGATCATGTCATAACATCCAAAGTTGATTTGTTCATATTAGTTACACTATTAATACTATCTACAACTAATGAGTTTACACTTTACAGCTAATGGGTCTACACTCCACAGCTAATGGGTCTACACTCCACAGCCAATGGGTCTACACTCCACAGCTAATGGGTCTACACTCTACAGCCAATGGGTCTACACTCCACAGCTAATGGGTCTACACTCCACAGCTAATGAGTTTACACTCTACAGCCAATGGGTCTACACTCCACAGCTAATGGGTCTACACTCCACAGCTAATGAGTTTACACTCTACAGCCAATGGGTCTACACTCCACAGCCAATGGGTCTACACTCCACAGCCAATGGGTCTACACTCCACAGCCAATGGGTCTACACTCCACAGCCAATGGGTCTACACTCCACAGCCAATGGGTCTACACTCCACAGCCAATGGGTCTACACTCCACAGCCAATGGGTCTACACTCCACAGCCAATGGGTCTACACTCCACAGCCAATGGGCCTACACTCTACAGCCAATGGGCCTACACTCCACAGCCAATGGGTCTACACCCCACAGCTAATGGGTCTACACTCTACAGCTAATGGGTCTACACTCCACAGCCAATGGGTCTACACTCCACAGCCAATGGGTCTACACTCCACAGCCAATGGGTCTACACTCCACAGCCAATGGGCCTACACTCCACAGCCAATGGGTCTACACCCCACAGCTAATGGGTCTACACTCTACAGCCAATGGGTCTACACTCTACAGCCAATGGGTCTACACTCTACAGCCAATGGGCCTACACTCCACAGCCAATGGGTCTACACCCCACAGCCAATGGGTCTACACTCTACAGCCAATGGGTCTACACTCTACAGCCAATGGGTCTACACTCCATAGCCAATGGGTCTACACTCCACAGCCAATGGGTCTACACTCCACAGCCAATGGGTCTACACTCCACAGCCAATGGGTCTACACTCCACAGCCAATGGGTCTACACTCCACAGCCAATGGGTCTACACTCCACAGCCAATGGGTCTACACTCCACAGCCAATGGGTCTACACTCCACAGCCAATGGGTCTACACTCCACAGCCAATGGGCCTACACTCTACAGCCAATGGGTCTACACTCCACAGCCAATGGGTCTACACTCTACAGCCAATGGGTCTACACTCCACAGCCAATGGGTCTACACTCTACAGCCAATGGGTCTACACTTTACAGCCAATGGGTCTACACTCTACAGCCAATGGGTCTACACTCCACAGCTAATAAGTCAATCCTTAACATTTTTTTAACAAGGGAAGTAACAAATTTTATTTCACATAACTTACATAAGCATGAATAAACAAAGTTAGACGAACACTTACGCTGACAGACAACATCACTGTTTGCGCTGCACTGTTCCTTCATGTAGAATCCTTCATCACATGACGTCTTGCATGCTAAAATTAACAGCATAAAAGAAAAATCACTATAATCAGGAAAATATTTAATGGAAAAAATATCAAAATAGTTCTAAGAGGTGTGTTAGACCAGTAACGGTTATTTGATTAATACTGTCTAGCTCTATACACTGAGATCTTAAAGCATTTATTTCTTCGAAGTACTTTACTGACAGACTTTTAATATCTTACTTAAAATCCATTTTTGAAAAACATCAGACATCGTGAAAAAGATGTTTCCATTTTGCATTTAAATAAAGGAAAATAGCTTTTTCACATTTTGAAAAAGAAGCAATAGCACGCTAATGAAACGAGATCCAATACAGAGATCCCCAGTACATTGTAAATTTTTGGCCAGAGACAAAGTTTCATGAATCAAAGGGGTAAAATAAAGGACAGTAATTTTGTGGACAGACAGGACATATCAGAAATCCAGAATCACCAGTTTAACTAAATCCTATCAAAAACAGTGTAATGATAAATTTCAAAAGAAACAAGATATGTATATTGTCTGTGCCTAGATACATCAGGCGATACCATTGGCTAAAAGTTCCCAGAAGAAATGGAGAGACACTAGAGTCACTTACGTGTACAAATAAGATCCTTTAGAAAGTATCCCCTGTTACAGCGACATTTTAAGTTTCCGTCAGGGCTGCCAGTATCACAGAGAGCATGAGCCCGGCATCCAGTGAGGTTGTTACGACAGTCTGGCGACAGATCTGAAAAAATACAATTCAATTCAAACTATTATTTGTTTTAACAATGTAAGATTAGAGTACTGGCCACAATATATCTATGGCACGGCTTGATATACAAGTTTCATACAGATTGACTAGTCAGATCGTGTTTGGTCAGTCTAATTTATTTGTTTTAGCTCAATTGCGGCACAAATTCTCCGAGCTAATATTTGCCGCTCTTGAGAAACCACAAACCATATAACCAATCTACAATTAGAGACAGAATGATATAACCAATCTATAATTAGAGACAGAATGATATAACCAATCACTAATTAGAGACAGAATGCCAGCATGTTCATTTCTACACCCATTAACTGCTGGGGAGGACTCTGAGTCTCTAGTGCAAAACTCTCTAATCACAAAAACATCACAATAATTTTAGCAAAGCTTGGTTTAATACAGTATATTTCAGTTATTTATTTTCAGTATCAAATTAATGTATATCAACTACATGACCAGACTGTAATAAATTAATTACAGTAATACACAAGGGCTGGATTGTGAAATCAGTGGTAAAATTTGGCTCTATACCAGGCTTCAAACCTGTGACTCCATGTTTAGGAATCTTAATTTACACCTACACAACAAGTGCCTCCTACATAAACTGCAAAAATACAATTAAATGAGGGTTCACAGATAAATATACATAATAGAATAATTTCCTTCTGTTAATCTTTAAGGTGTTTTAATATGCAATGTTGAAAAAATGACTTCGAAGAAAGATATGTTTGTTTTTACATGCTTTCCTGACTTCTATCATGAAAATTTATAACAGTTATTTATAACACTCAAAAAATATTTCCCCGTTATATCTGCTGCTATCGAAGATGACAAAAAACATTTTGACCTTATATGGCAATATTAGTCAATAAGTCATAACAATTTTCCGA
The DNA here is from genome assembly GCA_022818135.1 of Saxidomus purpurata. Taxonomy (NCBI): domain Eukaryota; kingdom Metazoa; phylum Mollusca; class Bivalvia; order Venerida; family Veneridae; genus Saxidomus; species Saxidomus purpurata. The sequence goes on from JAFMSR010000015.1 coordinate 670,996, forward strand.
TTTTACAAACAGTACTATACACCCAGACGTCATTACCGAATATTGTTCATAATTGCATACTTCGGCTGTCTGAACTTTATTGTAACTTTTCCTCGTAATTTTCAGCACACAAAAAAGAAGACGTAATGATCTATTATTACCTTCAGAGATTATGATACTCGAGAAAATCAAACATCAGATCAGAAAAGATAGAACATTTACGTCCTAATGAAAGACTTTGTCTCTTTTACTATTTCCGTCTTCATTAGTCTAGCTCTCTATTATCTCCGAATATCAAAAACATTAGATTGGTTCATCTTTATAAATTACCGCAGACAGTCTATACCAATCTTATAAGGAACGTGAAAAATCGCGTGAGTAAGATAAAAGTCATTTTGTCTTAAAATACAGACCTTTGATAATTGGGCGAGATCATTTTTTACCGTTTTTAGCAAAACAATAACAAGAAATGTCTATTTTAAGGTGATATTTTACATTTCTGCAGACATAATATAGTTCCTATCTGAAATGTGGTTACAGTTTACTCTAGGCTTTGTATTATCGTATACTTTAATCAAAGTTGTTACATTATAATATTTAGGTATCTAAATGGAAATTTTTCCAGAATTAGAATTACTCTGACATTTTTATTATGAAAAATGAATCTTTATAACATTATATAAAGATGTCCTTTTTTGAAATCAAACACAAGGTCAAAAAGATCTCTCTAAAGGTCAAATATTGGGTGACCTCACTGATCTAGCTGGTACTATAATTGTTTGAGTGGTCAACATCCCATTTTTCAAGCATTATTTTCAAATATTTTTATGCCTTCCGTCTTCCACACAATAGTTCTATCAATCATTTTGCATGTCTGTTTCAATTTACCTTCAACAAAACTAAGAAATGAGACCTGTTAGACTATTATAATTGTAATTTATGACATAATAGTATAACTGAGACAGGAATTGACACTTCAGTTTGCACTACTACATGATGTCTTTCTTTCTAACATTTCAGTATGTGTAGAATGTGTTATTCCAAAATATTCTTCCAATTTCAAATTAGAACTAGAAGAAATTAACATACAGACATTGGTTCATTCAAATCGGTTCATGAACTATAGACATTGGTTCATCCAAAATCTGTTCATGAACTACAGACATTAGTTCATTCAAATCTTATGAACTACAGACATTGGTAAATTCAAATCTGTTCATGAACTACAGACATTAGTTCATTCAAATCTAATGAACTACAGACATTGGTATATTCAAATCTGTTCATAAACTACAGACATTGGTAAGTTCCACTGTTTCAAACTCATTTTGCTCAGTTGCATCTGGGCATTATATCAAATAAGTAAAATAACTGAACCATCTTTAAAATAATTGTACCTGATCTAGAAACAAGTATATTGTCTGCCGTGGTAGCAGCCATCAGACTATAGCTGTACCAATTACTGCGTCAGTAAAATTTATCACTGTTTTTCTACCAGCTTTTTTTCTCTACCCTACAGACAGCTCTGGGTAAAATGCATACAAAAGAACATTTTTCAGACAATAATATCATTACTTTGCCAAACAGGTCTATTTCCTAGAATTTTTTTCCATCAAAACAGGAAATTGACCTAACTTTATTGGAAAATAATAACAGGTCCAATACAATCTATTATAAAACTGTCACAACAGTTTCCTGATTCATTCACAAAAAATTGCAGAAAATGATCAGGGATAAAAGCCTTTGGCTGCAAAATAAACTCTATTAAAGAAACCCTCTGAGCCAAGGCAGGAATAATCTATTTTTTGTTTATTTCACAATTTCATAATTCGCCCCATCAATTACTGCTGATTAAAGGTCCATTACTAAGACCAAATTGAATTTTCCTTTTAATCCTGAATTGGAAGAGGCGTCTTCTCAGAAGGAAAATATGACATACAGCATCGATTGTGACCATATTGTGTTGAAAATTTTAGTTTAACAAAAGAACTTTATATTAATTTGCAATTAACTAATATAGAGGATAGAAATCATGAAACTATGTGATACCTGGCAAAAACAAAATTCATATTCAAGAAAACTATGACCTACTTAACAACCTCCTTTTGATAAATATGTTCAGCCCCTTTGGACTTTTCTGAGGATTTTCATGATAAAACCATATTTTAGACCAAGCCCGACTTAATATTCATACTATAATACATGTACATAATTATATTCTGCATGAATTTTGAAAAAAAAAAGAAGAGCAAAAGCCATTTTATTTAATTCTGTATCTCTGCATAAAGTTTTTACTACATGTACATATGTCCCCAAAACAAAATATGTAAATAAAATTTTACACCTAAATCAACTAGAATATGCCATTGAAAAATCAGTAACAGCAAAAATAAATTGATTTACATCACGAAAATTCTAGGTTGACAAGACACAATGTAAGTAAGCATTTTATCGGTTTCTCTCTTAGAGTAAGTTCTGAGTTCTCTATGTTTGGAAACACTTTCCGCAGACTGCCGACACAATGTCTGTCCATTGTCAAAAGAAATTAACGTTCAAAAATTGAAAGTGACACTACGATCCCAAGCTATACAGTAGCTCCCATGTGCAAAACCCATCTCAACATTGCAGTCAGGATAAATAAAGATCAATCCATTCTATGATTGCAGAACAAGACAATATACCATGAGAATCTCATACAAGCCACTTGGGTGGGGTATTATTTGAATTCCATTTTACCAAAATAGGAAAATCTCTATATATTTTTACTGTTTTTCAGATATTGAAGGGAGTTTCTATTGGGAGCTTAATTATGTCACAAAGTATGTCATGTTGATGACTTGAAAAGTTCTATATCTCTGTATCGACTTAAAAAACACAATGCACAATCCTTGACTCAAACAAATAGTCTGCCGTGGCCGAGTGGTTAGAGTTGCTGACTTGAAATTACTGTAACCCCTCATTGATTGAGGGTCGGGTCTGAGCCCTGCTACAGACCATGTGTTTCTTTATGTGAGAAAGTTGGCAGTTTATTATAGAGGATCTGAGTCCTGGCTCTTCCTAGGAATGACTGATAGGTAAACTGCCCACATGTTAAAATGATCGAAATACCGTTAGAACCGGCCTTTAACTCATACAACAACAACAACGAAACATTCACTTTAATTCTGCTTTCAATCAAATGTATAATTTTGTCCTGTCTATTGAATTCTTCTAATAAAATACAAACACAGACAAGAAATGACTGGATGCATTCTCCTGAAGTTGTTTCCTGTAATGATTCTTTATTTTCTAAAGCTTGTGAATAGAAATTGCTTCAGACATCTGATGTGGTGAAATTGTGTAAAATTAGTTTGAACATTTTCTTAACCGCTTGATCAAAGGGAGCCCTGCTTCTAGACAACCAATGAGGGTCAGTCAATGAATTATGACAAATAAAGTAACAAACGTTTTAAATTAGATTTCATGCTGCGGAAAAACTTTGTTATGACTGGAAAATAACATTATAAATCTGTCTGAGAAATAGAATGCAATTACTTATGAAGTTACTGGACAGACTTAAGACTACTTTTCTAAGACTGCATCCATCCCAATCTCGGTCACTTTGAAAATTATGAAAAAAGATAAAACTATGAAAGCAAGAGCTGTCAGTAGGACAGTGCGCTCGACTTTTTTAGTGCTTGCCAATAAAACAAAACTTTGACAGTTAAGGGCACACAATACTTTAACTAGGAATTTCAAAGTACAAATCAAGAAACATTTTCACAGAGTTATCTTCTCTTGCTTACAGATAGGTCTCATGATGGTACATAAGTATTCCAACTTTCAAAGTAATATCTCAAATGGTTAAGTCAACAAGTGGACAAGAATGAAAATTTTAACTGAGTTTCTAAGTCAAAAAGGGCCATAATTCATATAAAATCCTTGACAGAATTACCTTCTCCTGCCCATGTTTTGGGATCATGATGGTAAACAAGTATTCCAACTTTCAAAGTAATATCTCGAACAGTTTAGTCAAAAAGTGGACTGGTACGAAAAACTTAACCAAGATTCTAAGTCGATAAAGGGCCTTACTTTTTAAAACAAATCCCTGACAGAGTTACCTTCTCTTGCCTACAGATGGGGGTAATGATGTAAACAAGCATTCAAAGTTTCAAAGCAATATCTCAAAGGGTTAAGGCAATAAGTGGATTTTACCTATATTCAATGTATTTTCTAAGTAAAAAAGGGGCATAATTCTGTTCAAAACCTTGACAGAGTTATGGACTCTTGTCTGTTGATGTAGGTCATGATGGTAAACAAGTATCGTTAGTTTCAAAGCAATACCTCCAATGGTTTTTAAATAAAGTGAGGTGGTACGAAAAACTTAACCAAGTTCAATACACTTTCTAAGTCAAAAAAGGGCCATAATTCTGTCAAAAACCTTGACAGAGTTATGTACTCTTGTCTGTAGATGGAGGTTATGATGGTAAACAAGTATGGTAAGTTTCAAAGCCATACCTCTAATACTTTTGAAATAAAGTGGGGTGGTACGAAAAACTTAACCAAGGTGTGACACCAACGCTGACGCTGACGCCGACGCCGGGGAGAGTAGGATAGCTCCCCTTTTCATAGAAAAGTCGAGCTAAAAACAGCATTTTTTTCTGTTTTGTAACATTTGGAAAATTGATCCATATTTTGTAATGCTTCAAAAGTACTGACTAAATTAGCTCTTAGGACCATGCAGAGGGGTTAGGAGTACTAAGGGCTGTTGCCAAGACTGGGGCTAGAAATGAGGAAATCATTTTAGACTGGTTCAAAGCATTGTCTTAAAAACACCATAAACATTTCTCTACTTGCACCTGCACAGTCTATCTGCACAGAAATAAAAACACATGACATGTTTACTGACATTCCTCATGAAAACTTCAGTAACAAGGGAGAACTTCGAAATCCGAGACGTTTTCTAAGCCAGCAATAATTCGGCTCCCGGCTCCCATCAGTATCTTAAACTAGTTATTAACTGTGTAACTTTTCTTGATGTCAAAATCTAATTACACCCAAAATGGCCATAGACTAAATATGGCCTGTAAAACGATCTCAATAATTTAGTGTGGGACTTGGTAATTGAGATTTACTGTTTTCTTTATTTTCTCCCTCAGTACTTTGAAAAGTATGCTTATATGTGAACTTAAAAACTTCACAAGATATATTCTCTGTATATGACAATAGTATGTTCACACATAAAACTTTTTATTACAATCTATGTCTGTACCAGTGCATATAAATCATACTTTTGTGGCAATGACCTTGACCAGTCATTAAATTATAGAATTAATCTAATTTATTTTTTTGCATGATGAAATTACTCTGTGCCATTTTCAGTGAAGTCTTGTAAAAATCCCATTAAATGTTAGTTTAAGTTACTATACTTAACTTGACCTTGATAATGACCTTGACCTGTAAATTAAAAACGTAACCTTTATACATGAAGCAAGCTTACCTAAGAGCTGTAGGCGAGTCAGCAAACTTGAACCCTGTCTGTCCCTCTTCACGTTGACATCTTTTATATCTGGGTCACGTGCATATGATCTTATGTGTCCTGAAGTGAAAAGAAGGTCTATGTTAAAGGATCATATGCAAAACACATCTATGTTTTCTCTGTTGCCCTACTCCATGGCAAATTTCAGTTCTAAAAGCTGCATTGCAAAATTCTGTTATGTAGCAATATGGCTGTTTTCTGGGCAGAGGACCAACTTTAGTTTGAACAATAAGCACCACCTCCATGATAGAGGGGCAAGAGTTGAAACCACTGTAACCTCTCATTGACTGAGGGTCATGGATTCGAGCCCTGCTATCTACCATGTCTCTTTATGTCAGCAAGTTGGCAGTTCCTTAAGGAGGATAGGTTCCTTTCCAGGAGCGATGGTCAGATCTTACTAAACATCCCGCCTTTCCAGGAGCGATGGTCAGATCTTACTAAACATCCCGCCTTTCCAGGAGCAATGGTCAGATCTTCCTAAACATCCCGCCTTTCCAGGAGCGATGGTCAGATCTTACTAAACATCCCGCCTTTCCAGGAGCGATGGTCAGATCTTACTAAATATCCCTGGTCAGATCTTACTAAATATCCCTGGTCAGATCTTACTAAATATCCCGCCTTTCCAGGAGCGATGGTCAGATCTTACTAAATATCCCGCCTTTCCAGGAGCGGTGGTCAGATCTTACTAAATATCCCGCCTTTCCAGGAGCGATGGTCAGATCTTACTAAATATCCCGCCTTTCCAGGAGCGATGGTCAGATCTTACTAAATATCCCGCCTTTCCAGGAGCGATGGTCAGATCTTCCTAAACATCCCGACTTTCCAGGAGCGATGGTCAGATCTTACTAAATATCCCGCCTTTCCAGGAGCGATGGTCAGATCTTACTAAACATCCCGCCTTTCCAGGAGCGGTGGTCAGATCTTACTAAATATCCCGCCTTTCCAAGCGCGGTGGTCAGATCTTCCTAAACATTCTGCCTTTCAAAGCTACTGAAATACCGATGAAGCAGGCATTGCATCCTGATAAATAACAGCAATAATCAACAAGCCTCTCTCTATTTACTAATTAAACATGTTGAGGGTGAGAAACGAACCAGAATTAACTTGTAAAAACTTTCAATTAAGGCTATGATCATTCAATTACTGTTGTCAACAGTGACATCCTCACACCTTACATCTCTCAGCAAGTGTTACACTTTTTTCTTAATGATGTCAGCCAGCTCCTTTTCCCCAATTAATGACAACAAATTTGGCAACAACAGTTACTGTTCTATACATAATGTCACTTAATTTAAATTTTGATCTTTCACCATCATCATCATCATCATTATCGGCCATCATCTAATGCATAATGTAGCAGCAACCTTTCTAATTTATAATTAATCACTAACCTTAGCACCAAACGTATGCTTCAACTTTAGCACATCTATTATTCTAAATGGTTCGAAATCTCATTAGAATTTGTGATTAGTTTCATTCCTCATACATCAAGCCAGTCTATTCTAGACAATTTCCACTTTTCCAAACTCATCAGCACTTAAAATTTCATCTTTCAAATACAATTTTGTATGTAAATTCTAAATTTATATACTTTTACATCACTAAAACCTGGATCCTGTGGGGGCAACACCTACTTCTGAAACATTTCCTAAATGACTTTCTGTATTTTACATCACCTCAAGAAGATACTTCATTATTTATGACTTTGTTGCAAAAGGTGATACCTCAATCTTCTGGATCAAACCAGTAGGTTTTTGTCACTTTCAGAACTAAAAACTAGGCTCACCGATATACAGCTGAATTGATCACAATCACATTTTTAACCATTTGTTGCCTTTAAAAAGTGGGACACATTTTCTAAATTTTTAGAACCTAGAGTTATCTATCAGTGAATGTCTTGTCTAAACCTCAATAAATGTGCCTTACTTTCTCAATTTTTCAAAAAGTAGTTCCATGTATGTTATGTTTTTAAAGCTTATTAATTTTTCAAAAAGTAGCTCCATGTATGTTATGTTTTTAAGCTTCTTTGCGAGATAGTTCTCATGTAATTTTCCAGTCTTTAAATATCTTGGGCTAGGTATTTGAAAACGTCTTTCCTACCACTCATAATCATGTCCTGTCTCAGTTCCACAGCTATTCTCATGTGCTGCAGTTTGGAAAAAGATTTTCAATGCATAAAGGGAGGCAATTTGTAATTGCATAATAGCAGAGTTAAGTCCCCTGAGAAACTAAATCCTATAATGATTATGCGCATGCATGTGTACAAAGTTTGAAAGAAATTCTGCAAATACTTAAGTCAAATTGATTTAGAACATGAGAAGAAAACAGAATAATGTTCGTTTTAAATAAATGATTATATAGTCAATCTATATATCAAAGCTGATTGAAGACTGCTGGAGATTAAATGTAAGTTACTCCGCCATGCTCTGTCTACAAACTTTCATTAAGCTATAAATTTTGAGTTTTATAGATGTCTTTCTTGCAGCATTGATAGAAAAGTATGGTATAATGTTAGACGAGGTGGGGGTCATTAGCTTCACTGTATTGCATAAAAAGGAAATCATCTACATCAGGAAATGAACTACAAGTAAAAGAAAAGTCACAATATTGAAAAAGTCAAATTTCCAACAGAAAATAAGTGTTAAAATTCCCTCTCTAAATTCTTAAATGGTTGAAGAGTTCACCAATTTCCCATAAATCACTAGTAATTTTTTCAGAGTTACATTTTAAATGCAGGTAGATTTTACAACACTCCCCCCCCCCCCACCCCCTCACAAGGTTTAAGAAGTTACAAATTTCCAACAAAACACAATTTACCACTTCCTCCCAGAGAGTTATTGTCTGAATTTTCAAATTGTGTTCTGAGGGTAGTGCCCCCCTCCTCCGGTATAACTTATTTTTACCTATTTCCAACAATAAAAGTCTATTACCAACAATAAAAGTCGTTATGGGTTTACCAATTTCTCACAAAAAAGCGAAGAGTTTGCAAATCCCCCACAAAAAAGGCAAGCGGTTTTTTTAATTTCCAAAAGAGTTGTATGAATACCCAAGACAAACAAAAGAATTGAGTGTCCAACAAGTGTTGTCATTTTAAATTCTACCCAATTTGATATAATCATGAAATTTAACGAAGTACTAAAATGTGTTTATAATACATAATCATGATTAAAATGAGAAAAAAATGATATATCCTGTTGTAATTTCTTTTTCCTGCTTCCTTAATTCTGCTTTTACAACACACCCATCAGTTTCATTCCCTCCGTAAGAAAACACAGACAAGATCCATAAAACCATTGAATAAACAAAACAGGGGAAATCATTAAGACAGTCCTATTAAAAAGTCTGGAATAAATAATAGAGAAGAGCAACCATTAGGCAAAAATATACAAACACACACATAGGGTGGTGCACACTTATCAACCTACAGTGCTTAGCAAAGGTTACAGGTCAGTCAAGAGCTTTTATGAGGCAGGAATAAACCATTGCTGTTTGGAACAATTACATGTCAAACATTTTGCAAAGAAACGAAGTTCTGAGATATGTTACTTTCTTGCTTTTATTTTTCTAGACCAGTCTGAAATATCAAGAATCTGATAGGCTACAAGTTATCTCAATGTCACAATAATTATTGACCAATAAAAAAACAGATATTTTAGACTGGTCTAATTAAAAGATTGTATTGTGAAATACTCAAGGTCCTGCATGCATCTTATTATAAGATCAAAAGCACAACGATGTTTGTCAGTCAATACAATTTGTACCCTCTCATAAATTTAAGTGCAGTTGAATGCCATGTACAGGAATTGTGTACATTATTCAGAAATTCCTTTCTCAAAGATGGTAGAAATCATGTTGTCAGCAAAAACAGGGATACTGGAAACTTAAGCTTACACTGTACATTATTTGGCAACAGTAGGGGCACTGAAACTTTTGGCTAACACTGTAAGATATTTGGAACACTTCTGTCTCGATCCCCTTGACTGATATAAACAGCAGCAAAAGGAGCACTGAACTATGAGCAATAGGGGTAGTGAACTTTTGCCCCACACTGAGTTGGAACTCCTCTCTCATTTTCCCCAGATGACAGTATATGATACATTTTTACAGATGCTTCCCTCACACACTATGAGCAAGAGGGGTAGTGGAACTTTTGGCTGACACTGTGCACTGTTTGGAATGCTTCTCTCTCCACCACATGGTAAATATCAGCAGATTACAATGACATCATAAAGTTCTTATCACAGATTACAAAACTCATTTTCAAGAAAGAAAAGATCTGTCAGATGTTTGCATTTCCCAGTTGCTTCAATGTTTTACAGATTGCAGAACAATTATGATTTATAAACAAGTTTTTTCTTACATGAGGAAGATTCTAACAGGGGACTAGGATAAAAAGTGATGTAACTCATGCTGGAAACAACTGAAGATACATCAATCTTGCTAGAATCAGAAATTATGAATATTTAATACAATTTCAGGAAGAGGAGTGGAACTAATGAATGAGGAGCAAAGTAACAGAAAAATCTTAATTTATCTTTTATTTTAATTGTCTTTAAGTTCTCATAACTTTAAAATTGCTAAATTACACATTTGCTAGCAGATTTAAATAACCTCCATAAAGTTATTTCCATGTTGTTAAATCCAATCATAGGGTTTTGCAGTGAGTTGGGATACAGACGAAAGTGAGAATTTCATGGACCTTGTCTGTCTGTTCGTCCGAGATGAACATCCATTTCAACCACATAATTATGTATCATTTTTACAGGTGGTCAGTTTAGTTGTGAGTGTAGAGTTTCAAAGTGTGTTGTGAGTGTAGAGTCTCAAATTGTGTTCATGTAGTCTCATATTGAGTTCTGAGTGTACAGTCTCAAATTGAGTTCTGAATATAGAGTTTCAAAGTGTGTTCTGAGTGTAGATTTTGAAAGCATGTTGTGAGTTTCAAATTGTGTTGTGGGTGTAAAGTCTCAAATTGTGTTGTGAGTGTAGTCTCAAATTGTGTTGTGAGTGTAAAGTCTCAAATTGTGTTGTGAGTGTAAAGTCTCAAATTGTGTTGTGAGTGTAGTCTCAAATTGTGTTGTGAGTGTAGTCTCAAATTGTGTTGTGAGTGTAAAGTCTCAAATTGTGTTGTGAGTGTAAAGTCTCAAATTGTGTTGTGAGTGTAAAGTCTCAAATTGTGTTCTATGTGTAGTGTAGAGTTTAAGAGCTTGTTCTGAACGTAGAGTCTCAAAGAATATTCTAAGTGTAAAATTTCAAAGCTTGTTCTGTGTGTTGATAAGGCAGTGATATTTTCAATGAAACACATTATCAAAAGACATCTTAAACTTATATAAAGTGCTCCATATTTCAGAACATTGTCATGACATTGTCACCTGCTTCTTGCGCCTGACAGAAAGTTGAGCCAGAAATACCACAGTGCAGAAACCTTTACCATCCAGAAATACCACAGTGCAGAAACCTTTACCATCCAGAAATACCACAGTGCAGAAACCTTTACCATCCAGAAATACCACAGTGCAGAAACCTTTGCCATCCAGAAATACCACACTGCAGAAACCTTTACCATCCAGAAATACCATAGTGCAGAAACCTTTACCTTCTAGAAATACCACAGTGCAGAAACCTTTACCATCCAGAAATACCACAGTGCAGAAACCTTTACCATCCCCTACAGAATTGATCAAACAAAAACTATTTCAAACAGGACTCTTGGTGAAAGTTTGAAACTTTAAACAGTCCCAGTAATAATTGGACTAGACTGACGGAAATTTATTGAAAGGAATTAAGGAAAAAATGTTCCCAACTTCGAGCTTGTTTATTCTTTTAAAGGAAGACAAATGTAACCAGGGCCACATAAATTTGTCAAAAAAGATGCTATTTCTGACATTACTGAAGTCTGTCACAGGATGTTTTATATTTAGCAGACATTCTATATTCATTGTTTATCGTCTTTGAATAGCAAGAGGCAAAATATCAAGTCGTCAAAATATGGTTTAACTGTTATTTAGAAATGGCAAGGTTCTCTGTTTTACAGACTGAGTAAAGAATTAGAATGTCAAATTTTTTGTCTTGGGTTTTTTATGCGTATTTCAACACTATTTCAGTTATTTTGAAACAGTGTGCTGTCTTTGTTACCATAGTGTCTGGGGAAGACTAGAACTAGACTCTGATCTGAAACTGCCAACTTTCTCACATAGGGAATCGGGTATGGTTTGAACCCATGATAATTTTCAATCTGTCACAGGTTTAATGGAGGGGGGTGGGGATTTCTGAAATTCAATTCCTATAGGTCTGTCCGATTCCTGTTTCAAATTGGAATGTTCAAAAATTATTTCTGCTAAATGCATGGTGTTAAATGTACAGGTTCTACAAATGCATACACAAATACCATAAAAAGGACCATTCCTGTGAGGTTTGATTTGCTTTGGCCACCTTGTTTTAGAGAAACTGTTGATGACATTCCTGAACTGTAAACAATCTAAATTATGAGATGGAAACAGACAAGGAGCAATGTGTACACTGAATGATGATGGACTACGCACATCAAAAGATCACAAGTATGAGCACACCACCAGCACTTCATGCTTAGGTGAGCTAAACAAAACGGCAAAAACAATAACAGCATAGTTTAGTAAGTGCCGGTGTGCAACATTACCGAGCTGGAAGTGACAATTATCATACAAACTACAAACCATGCGTTTACTTATATGTTTATCACCAGCACTTACTTATATGTTTATCACCAGCACTTACTTTTATGTTTATCACCAGCACTTACTTATGTGTTTATCACCAGCACTTACTTATGTGTTTATCACCAGGAAATGTCAGCTTGAGAACAGGCAATTCTCTGTCATCACTTAACACTGTAGGGCTCCCAAATGTCAGAAGCATTCCAACCATGCCAACAAATATCACTATGGAAATAAACAAGATCCAGGGAACTCGGCCAGAAGCTTGGAACTTCTTGATCATGGTCATCGTGAAGCTTGCTTCGGAAAGTCTTTGGTTTGTTGGAGTGGATACATTTTGACTATACTGGATTTCTTCTGATTTTGTATCCTGAAAAAGACAAAAGCAATCCAAATTAAACATTTTGACTGCAACATTTTTTACCTCTTTCCGGCCTATGATTAGTAGTGTATTAAAACTACAATAAAAATTACACCATCACCATAACATTCTATATTTATAGACAGGAAACAAATATGCAGTTACCATGACCTTGACCTTGACCTTGTGACCCTAAATTCCATAATAAGTTTGAGAATCCAACAATAATTCCTGTATTAGAACAGGAACGTAGAATAAACAGGGATACGCAACGGTTAGCGATAATCAATAAAGCATTGTAATATGTGTGTCGTGCTATCGATTTTCTTCCGACAGCTTACCTGTAGAAGCGACTTATCAAGTTAATCGAACGCCTAACGCAAACTGGCCAATATCGAAGTACCTCTTTCGTACTATTTAATCGATAGTGTCAACATTTTTTTCCCAATTTTCTTCAAATTTTCAGTACATAACAAAAACATGTTTTTTCTCTATAGCTATGTAAAAATTAATTTACGAAATTGACATTAGATACAAAATATTTTGAGTTAAACAAGGATATTCTACGATTTTCGGCGTTGCAAAAAGTGTGCTGATATTTTTTTTATGAACCTCATGTCAAACATCTAAGCTGGTTACTCAAACAATTCTGAATCGATTTTCTTGAAATTTACTGCAATTTATCATGAAATGCTTTTCCCACGTCTCAATATAAAAATTATTTGTACAAAAGTAACAGATTATGCATTATTGCAATTTCAAAAAGCAGGCGGCGCGCACTCCCGTAGTTTTGCGCGATGATATCACGTGTATTTTCTTTAGTGAACTGTCATTATTTTCCATTCTTCTATAGATATTCATAAAGTAAGCATTCAATATTTTTCATGATTATAAGTATGTAATCACTCTAACAAATTACTGTATTTTGTTTTTATTTTAAGTTAAAATTTCGAGCACTACGCGCCCTTTATCTGGAAATTTGCGACCTTTCAACTTTTCGTGTGCAGGTTTCGCACGGAAAACAATATTTATAGGAACAGTTTGTTTAATTTCTGATTAATATCAAGTATATGATAATATATAGACAGTAATAACATTTATCAAAAATTGAATTGAATTAAATTACATTGATTAATTATTATAGAAATAAATGCACGTGAAAAGAATGATGTTAATTTTCTTTCAAACCGACTCGCAAATTTTAATGAGCCAATCAACCAATTATGTGATTGAGTCAAAGACCCTAAAACCTAACAGTCAAAGTGAATTATAATTTTTATGTTTGAACCTGTCGGGCCTTTTTAAGAAATAACTTTGTGGCGAATAAGAACAATAGAACTGTTAGCACGGTTGATTCGAATATCTTTAATCGTAGGTACCCATTTGAATCCCATGTTCTTATGTTATGTATGTAGCTGCTTAAAAATGGCCTAAACAGCCTTAAAATATATTACGAAAAAATCATGTTTTTTATCATGGACCTGTATAAGATTATTATCAGCATCAAAAATAATGTCCATTCTATTAAATACAACCTGCATAAAAGATAAAGCATAGCTACTTTTCGAGGAGTATTTGAAAATATAAGGACCATTTATTCTCAGCTCTTGAGACGATTCGGACGCCATTTGCAAATATGAGCGATTTTACGAACTCAGTATTACTGGCGAGAAAGCGAAACTGGAACTATCGTTGTGTTCATCCCCCAAAAAGAATTATTATTTGCGAGAATCTTGGCTAAATTGAGCTTACTATAGCCTGATATTGTTGATTTTCAGCGTTTTCCAGGGTCATGTCTCGGCTCTTTGACAAAGAAAGAACAAAATGGCTGCTTAAAAATGGCCTAAACAGCCTTAAAATATATTTAAAAAAAAAACATGTTTTTTATCATGAACCTGTACAAATTTATTATCAGCATCAAAAATAATGTCCATTCTATTAAATACAACCTGCATAAAAGCTAAAGCATAGCTACTTTTCGAGGAGTATTTGAAAATATAAGGACCATTTATTCTCAGCTCTTTGACAAAGAAAGAACAAATCGGCGTGAAAAATAAATCCGATAAAATCATGAAATATGCGTCATTACGAGCAATTTAACTAAAAATTAATTGAAATGACACTAACCTTTCATAAAATTAACAATGAACCATCTAATTTGTTAAAATTAATAATGATGCGAGCATATTTTGCATGTTGATATCTCCGGTAAAAAAAAAACAAAATGGCGGATGCGGGAGGCACTCATAATCCATAAATTCAGGTGTGACCAATCCCGTTGATTCTACGTTCCTGATTAGAACAATACTGAAACTGTGTGAGATGGCCTGATGACCTTGACCTTTGGCCAACTGACCAAAAACAATATGAGTCATCTACTCACAAAAAACTTCCATACCAAGATTCACTTGGTCATTAACAATTCTCTCAATGTTACCTATTTGTCACAAGGCAATAATCACCCTAGCCCCTGACCTAAAAATCAAAAGGGGTCATAATATGCATGGTAATAACAAACCTTGCTTCCAAGTTTGATGAACCTTTATCCATTTACTCTTTTGTAATTGATTGGAAATCATTTCATTTATCATTGACAAACCGGCTGGCCATCATATACAAAGCAACATACAGAGTTTTCAAAATTAAAAGAGAAACTTTGTTAATATAAGATTTGTTTTTAAGGGAGACACTGGTTATTTCGGTTTTTGTCACACCGGTTTTGCTGTTGTTGTATGAGATGGACGCCCGCTTCAACAATATTTCGGTCAGTTTTACAGGCGGGCCGTTTACCACCGGTCCTGGGAAGAACCAGTACTACATCCCTTATCCTCCGTAAGAAACCACCAACTTTCTAAGATAAAGAAACATAGACGATAGCATGACTCGAACCCATGACCCTTAATCTATGAGAGGTTACAAAACCACAGGTGGTTTTCTCTTTATCCACTGAAAAACCTATATATAGATTTCATCAAAGCCGCAAAACATCTGGTTTGGTACCTATGATGTCATTACAACCGCTGTATAACATCAACATGTAGGTAAGGATGATTAAATCAATATTTTTACATCTGTAATAATGATCAGCCCTAGTAAGAGTTGTATAAATACAAAAATATTTCAGATATCATTAGGAAATGGGCTATAAAAATAATCTGGACCCACTAGAGTGAAAGTCAATTAAATGCTAAAAACATCTTCTACAAGTGGCAGAGCAAGTGAAGTGAAAACTATAACAGGTGGTGATTGGAATCACATATATAACAAATTACGTTTTTGTAAGATATATTATAAGTTATCATTAAGTCTGAAGGCTGATGCACAACAGACTATATGGCTGACAGACAAATGGCTTGATATATGGCTGACAGATGAAGGGTTGATATGGCTGACAAACAAATGGCTGATATGGTTGACAGACAAATGGCTGATATGGTTGACAGACAAATGGCTGATATGGCTGACAGATGAATGGCTAATATGGTTGACAGACAAATGGCTGATATGGTTGACAGACAAATGGCTGATGTGGCTGACAGACAAATGGCTGATATGGCTGACAGACAAATGGCTGACAGATGAATGGCTGATATGGCTGACATATGAATGGCTGACAGATGAATGGCTGGTATGGCTGACAGACAAATGGCTGATATGGTTGACAGACAAATGGCTGATATGGTTGACAGACAAATGGCTGATATGGCTGTCAGATGAATGGCTAATATGGTTGACAGACAAATGGCTGATATGGTTGACAGACAAATGGCTGATATGGCTGACAGACAAATGGCTGATATGGTTGACAGACAAATGGCTGATATGGTTGACAGACAAATGGCTGATATGGTTGACAGACAAATGGCTGATATGGCTGACAGACAAATGGCTGATATGGCTGTCAGATGAATGGCTGGTATGGTTTACAGACAAATGGCTGATACGGTTGACAGATGAATGGCTGATATGGTTGACAGATGAATGGCTGATATGGCTGACAGATGAATGGCTAACAGATGAATGGCTGATATGGTTTACAGACAAATGGCTGATATGGTTGACAGATGAATGGCTGATATGGCTGACAGACAAATGGCTGATATGGTTGACAGATGAATGACTGATATGGCTGACAGACAAATGGCTGATATGGCTGACAGATGAATAGCTGATATGGTTAACAGACAAATGGCTGATATGGTTGACAGATGAATGGCTGACAGATGAATGGCTGATATGGTTTACAGACAAATGGCTGATATGGTTGACAGACAAATGGCTGATATGGTTAACAGGCAAATGGCTGATATGGTTGACAGATGAATGGCTGACAGATGAATGGCTGATATGGTTTACAGACAAATGGGTGATATGGTTGACAGACAAATGGCTGATATGGTTGACAGATGAATGGCTGATATGGCTGACAGAGAAATGGCTGATATGATAACAGGCAAATGGCTGATATGGTTGACAGATGAATGGCTGACAGATGAATGGCTGATATGGTTTACAGACAAATGGCTGATATGGTTGACAGACAAATGGCTGATATGGTTGACAGACAAATGTCTGATATGGTTGACAGATGAATGGCTGATATGGCTGACAAAGAAATGGCTGATATGGCTGACATATGAATGGCTGGTATGGTTTACAGACAAATGGCTGATACGGTTGACAAACAAATGGCTGATATGGTTGACAGACAAATGGCTGATATGGCTGACAGATGAATGGCTGACAGATGAATGGCTGATATGGTTTACAGACAAATGGCTGATATGGTTGACAGACAAATGGCTGATATGGCTGACAGAGAAATGGCTGATATGGCTGACATATGAATGGCTGACAGATGAATGGCTGGTATGGTTTACAGACAAATGGCTGATACGGTTGACAGACAAATGGCTGATATGGCTGACAGAGAAATGGCTGATATGGCTGACATATGAATGGCTGACAGATGAATGGCTGGTATGGTTTACAGACAAATGGCTGATACGGTTGACAGACAAATGGCTGATATGGTTGACAGACAAATGGCTGATATGGCTGACAGATGAATGGCTGACAGATGAATGGCTGATATGGTTTACAGACAAATGGCTGATATGGTTGACAGACAAATGGCTGATATGGTTGACAGATGGATGGCTGATATGGCTGACAGACAAATGGCTAGTTGATTACAGAAAAACACCTGATGGCTATCAGATGGCTGATAAATGCTAGACAATGACTAAAAGGCATTGCTGGTAGCTGAAAGACAATAGATAATGGAAGCTGGATAATGGTTGCTAGACAATGGCTAACAGAAGATGGCTGATAACTGCTAGACAATGACTGATCGCTGACAGATGATGACTGAATTTATGATGATGGCTAATGGTTTAAGGCCAGATGTCTTGCTACTACCTGGTGCACAGTAAATATGAATCTTGGGATAATTTGTTTGTCTTTCTGATCTTTGTTTTATGCCAGTTTTTACTAACATTTCTGCTTTGTATATCAGTTAATGCAACTACTGTGGCCAATGTTTCTGGGTGTCCTTGATTACTGGTGAGAACTTTCTCTAACATGCAAATATAACATAAATATATAGTATATAGATTTCAATTTACAAGTACACCTTGCACCTGTGCTTTGTGACCACCAACATCTAGATTTCAAACAGTATGTTTGCATACTGGTGTTTTATTTAAGGTGGACTGGCATTGGATATTTCTTTTAAGGTAGAACTGCCCAACAATTTTGTAAAATCTGAAGTTCCCTCTAACAAGAAAAAAAAATTAATACATAAGTTAAATTTCAATTAAAAAGAAACCATAGCCTTGTTGTACCACATTTACCAGATGTTCCATCAATCATTTCAATAAAAAAGTTTTGAAACCAAAAACTTCAACAAAATGACTTATTGATACAGAATGATGTATTTATAGCCAGTATCCATGACAAAATTCTTAATACAAATAAACCACTCCTTTGAGATTTTCACCTAAGAAAATCCCTGCCAATAACACCCTGATGGTTTTAATCTATTGCCCAACATCCATTGCAGTATACCTGATATGCCAGGCTTATCAACAAACATACCTATTGTTGAAACACTTATTCTTACATCAGACAAGAACTAAAAAAATGTCTGCATGAAAATGGAAACTGTTAAAGTCATTAAAATTAACAAAATAATTTTAAAAGCTGTAATATTGTACCAATTATGAATAATAATTATTCTTCATTCTGTTGGTTAGTTTTTACTTAGCCTCCATATAAACAATCAAGAGTATTGTCCACTTTTAAATAGGAAAGTCCATTTTAAAAATGGGTAGTGATCATTTTAAAAACAGGCAAGTCCATTTTAAAAATGATTCTCAGCCTGAGCAACAGTTCCAGAGTACCAGTAAATATTTAATGACCTTTGGAACCAAAATGATAATGGTTGCTACCTAAATATAAATGATGGTTGCTAACTATACTCAGCTGGTATACTAATCATGTAAAACAGCCCGCATTGTTTGACGGACATGGCTTATCTCCACACATTCCACACATGTTCATTCTGCAGCTAATGTTACCAATTTAATTCTTTATTTTCTATAAATTATGACTTGTACATCATCAGTTTTTCTGTCTGCTTGAAAACATGTCCAAGTGTTCCCTCCTGATTTATGCTTGTCAGTCAACTCCCTCCTTAAAAAGTGATGAAAATTTTGAAAAGGAAGATTTATGTGGCGGCTTGTTCTGGATGTTTTTCCACACAAAAAGCAACAAGCACTTTTTCAAGCTGTTTCTTTTTCTTCAATTATACACAGCAACATAATTCAGGGTCTAATACAGTCAAACCAGTGTGCTAAAGAACTGACCTCTCAATAATGAATAAAGACTATAGCATAAAAAAACGAAATAAATGAAGTATTAATCTGTTGTTGACACACCTGTGACTAAAAACCACCTGTCCATTAAATAGAGGATAGTTGTTGGTTTTGGTGTAATAACATGTTATAATTTAACCAAGTGGGCACCAAAAATTGATTTTATTTTATATTTAAAACTCTACTTTTGTTGAGTTTGTTTCAATAAAATGTCACTATGTAAACAGTGAGTTTCCACCCTTATATGTTTTTGGATCAAGTCTTTTTCTTTCACACATGAGCCACCTTTTTAGGCTTAGGTTGTAAACTTTTGTGTATGCATACATCTATTTTGTCACTGTCATATTATCCTTAATAAACTGTACCTCTTTACCAAACACAATGTGTATTGCATGGAAATTGTTGCAAGTGAGTATACAACATTTTGTTTCTGTAGACAGACTATCATGAATTACAAAAAAGAAGCAGAATATTACAGATGTGAATTGCAAACAGGTGTATACTCCTCATTTGTGAAGAGATGTAAGCATCCAAGTCCTTCAGGTTTTTACAGAGACAAATCACTTTTTAATAAGCCATCTTTCAATAAGGTGCATTGCTTTTTGTTCACAAGTACTCTAGACTTAACAGCACTAAGTTTCTGCATTTTTCACTTAATTGTAACCAACTAAAGATTCTGATCAACTGTTTACATGCACACAATTGTTGCTCTGCACTCAGTAATCACTCCTTTATTCTAGCTACCAAAATGTTTCTATCAACTAAATTTTACTTTTAAACAAAAGCTGAGAAGAGTATTTTTATCCTTACCCAAAGGGCGATGGTTAGTCAGAGATGTTGCACAGTACAATCTTACATCTTGTACTAGCTGAGCAAATCAGCTTCAAGAAGCTCTGCTGCTGATATTTTTCGCAAAAGGAACTTTAACTCTACTCTCAGCGCTTTCTCTGTGGACGTGCCATATTGTATCTATCGTGTGATACGTCAACATATTTCCGAAACAGTGTGTCTCGCCAAGTTGCGCTTTTCTGGTAATCTGATCTAGCTACAGGATGTTTTTTACATTTCAATTTATCCCCTGTCTGGGCATTTAACATTATACACAATGAAATAATGCCTAATGTTTGCATAACACAATAAAGTATAAACTCAGTGTTTGCAAACACTTACAGACAGTCGGCTTATAGATTCATTTTGTGTCAGATTTCATTAATGCAAATCGAAGAGAAAAAAAGAAACCTTCCGCAAACTATCTGTAAAGCCCATTTCCATTTTTGTCATATTTATTTTAAGTGGCAGACGAGGACATCTGACAGCCAGTGAAATTATTGTATTTCTGATTTAAGTAGAAATGGCTAATCCATCAAAGAGTTGGTCTTCACACTTTTCTCAGCCCACACAGAAAATGTTTAGAAATGTGTTGGCAAGACAGTCCAAATAGGTTGTTAGAAAATTGCTTGCCAATATGTTAGTCCACCTACAAGATCAAGTGTGTTAGTGTCACCTGGAATCACTGAATTCTGTTTATAATTAAAAGTGAGCTTAATTTGAAAGGTAACCAATCTGACACCAGAACTGTATGTTATAATACTGAGAATTTGAATATGCAAGTAACATATTTTTGAAACATGAAAGACATGAGAACCTGAAACAAGACAATAACTTATCAAACTTTAACCAACACTACAGCTACCGATGCTTAAAACAGCTCTCATGTGTGACTGTACAGTACATTCCATATATATAACAAGTCAAATGTTTGAACGCCGCCAAATGGAGTAAGGGTTGCGATAATTAGTAATGTTGGATTAAATGTATGGTGATTCACCAAACCTAATCTTTTTGCACTCTAATTTTGTATATGGCTGACCATTTGTTAATGTTTAATGCTAAAAAAGATGATTATACGTCAAGTCTATAGGCATTGTTTCCTCTGTATTGAAATTGGCTGCTGTCACATTATTGAATTATCAAATCATTGAAATATTTTTTTTTTTATTTTCCTAAGTCTGGAATTGTAACATATAAATTTGCTTCAATTTATATTATTCTTGTACGAAAGAAAAAATACTTTCAAGATATAAATTAATGTGTTCCCACTATATCAATAAAGTTGATTCCGCTCCGTCGAGGTTTTGATCTCTGATCTCCCGCGTGCCAAGCGGAGATTCATAGCACTGCGCTATCCAGGCATTGAATTCAGAGCGTATCTCTTCATTACATACCAATACAGACGTTTGTTTCGGAGTGGCGATACAAATTTATGTAAACCAGGAACGTAGAATATACGTTCCTGTGTAAACAAACGAATTTAACTTCCCAGACACTTTAAATAAGAAGTGGACACATCATAAACTTGGTTAAGTTTCGTAAAGTATATTCAAATTTCTGTTAGAAAAAAATTGTCTGCTTGTTCAAAATATTTCAAAGTCGGTTTAAAGGGCTATCTTCAGTCGCTACCCGTCGGCAGAATCTCAGTCGTTCCGATGAATTTCTGAACGTTATAACGCTCGTAAACTATCAATCATTGGTCAGTTTTATCATATTTCTTTTATTTTATTTATCATTCAATATTCAATCAAAAACCATCAAGTTTTCTTACATAGATGAAAATTGTTAAACTTGGCGAGCTTTGTAAACGGACTTGTGTCGATTTCCAACGCGCAACAGCGCGCTTACCGTAATTTTAATATGGCGGTTCATTTGCATAATTTATTCATAAACGCATACTCAAAATAAGATCGTAGTCATTCGTTTAAAATCGGCTATTTCCGTAAAATTTAGACTGGTTCGCGATCTCAAATCAAAAGACCGCTTGTTACAAAGACACACTGTGAAATCATTCTACAGTCTAAAAGTAGTTACGTCACCCCATGGAAATTTTACTTACTGCATTCCAATATACGCACCGCCTCCTGGCGGCGCGTAACAACTCCAGATACTCATAATATAGTGAAATCTGGATATAAGGAACAAATTTTCCAGGGCCCATTTTTTTTGTCGTCTTTTAATAACTAAAATGAAAATGCCTATATGGATATAACATACTCTGGATATAAGGAACAAATTTAAATGGTAACAAGGTGTTGTTATATACTGAGATGACTGTATATCAAATAGTACCATACAGCTACAGTTTCCTATTACATATATAGGGCCAAAATTTTCCCATTCATAGAATTTTTATCAAACTCTGCATATTGACTCAGAATCAAATTTGAAAAAGAAATCTGAAATAAAAACTATAGGTCACTGTCCTTGATTTTGAATTATCTGCCCTTGAAAATAAGAAAGTGAAACAAAATGCTGTGTTCAAGGACAGATTATGCAAAATCAAGGACAGTGGCATCTGATTTTTATTTCAGATTTCTGTTTCAAACTTGATTCTCAGTCAAAATCCAAAAGAAAGGAAAATGTTGGCCCTATATAGGAATATATATAGGAAGCTATTTTATCTGAAAATGTCCATCTGTAAATCTACACTGACAGATATTTACAGCCTATCTTCAAACAATATAAATTATGAAATTTCAGCCCTTCTTGGAACAAAAGATATTTAATTTGCTATTCAATTTGGAGCCATTATAACAAATCCACAACCTGTACAATATCTATGCCACAGACTTGGCTATCTAAGTGCAGTAAAAAAGATTAAATTGCTCGTAAAATGGTATTTAAACGGTTCATTTACAATCTATCTAACCTTCTTGTATTGCTCAGATAGGAGTATATCCCCTGTGAAATAGTGTTCTTGAAATCATGAACTTTTCAATACATTTAAGAACAGTTCACGAACTGGTCCTAAACAGTTCATAATGATTGTTCAAGAACTTTTGTTCATGAACAGTTCTTCAAACTTGTTCATGAACTGTTCATTATCATTAAAAGAACCAAACCAAATTCTTTAAAGGTTCATGAACTTAGGATCATGAATTATTGAAGAACTTTTGATGAAAACCATGGGTTCATGATTTGTCCTTTAATAATGTCTAGAATTATTGAAGAACTTTTGATGAAAACCATGAGTTCATGATTTGTCCTTTAATAATTGCTGAAATAGAAATGGTTACTGCTCAAGAACACTTGATGACCTAAATACATTGGTTAATGAATTTCTGAAGAACTTTTGATGAAGACCATGTGTTCATGATTTGTAATTAAATAACTACAGAAATAGAATGATAACTGGTCAAGAAGATTTGACAATCAAATATATTCAAAGTTAATTATTTGTTAAACAAGAGCTGTCACTATAAGATGACAATTGCGCTTTCTGACCTTCAAGTAAAAGGTTATTCAAGGTTCATGGTCACATAATTATATGTGCAATGGGTTGTTCACATGAAGTTTTGTGGTTGCAAGTGAAAGCATTCAAATTTTAGGGTAAAGTTTGGTGACAGACATACTGACAGACAAAAAACAATATGCCCCGGGGGATATAAAAACTTTTGATAGATGGCATGCACCATTATGTCCTTTGATTAATTTACTACAAAAGAATTCTAATCATTTGATGAACAAATACAAATAATTTTAGTTCTCATATTGTTAAAAAGTCAGTAATCCTTTTCATAGTTGGTATAGTTAAATTACGTGATGTTAAACATCAAGTTTACATTTACAAAATTTGCATTAACTTTTTGCATGCTGGATCATTTGCTAAAACACAGAATTGCTCAGTGACTGGTCTGGTTCCAAGCTGTTTACAAAGGCTTGTAATATCACCGTCAGTGCAAAGAGTTAAAAGTAAAATTTCAACAACACTGATTAAAACACAAAATAAGGCAGCTATTCTGTTTAATGGAATAGAAAGTTTTCGCTCTATGTATGCAGCACAATATAATAAGGAAAATTACCTAAGCAGTTCAGGAAATGTCTTTAGAAGATGTTGTTTTACAAATTATTTAAAAAACAGCATGACCTAGTTTGTTTGCCATTTTTGCAACTATCGCTTCATTTCCTTTCTCAGTCTGGATAAAGACCGCTGTACAGTTTAACAAATCAACCGAAATTACATCAATAAAATCAGTAATTCTAACAGGTAATAAATGCTTTCCAGCCTGAAAGCCTGCAAGCCAAGATGCAGGGTTTTCTGCTAGTTTTGTAACAACAGCATACACTTTATTGTCTCCTAATACTAAAACAAAGTACTGAACTAAACCAAGGTGACCTCCAGAATATAAAACACAATGACAGTGCCTTTTCTTCATTCTTGAATATTCACTAGAGTAGTATTTGTTTCCATTTACAACGACTCTTTCAACTCTGTTGATACTGTGTGCATTTGGTACTCCAAGCGCTCGTAGAATTTCAGCATTGGGGGTTTTACCAAACTTTTTGAGTTTACCAATAATGTCACAGTTGTCAGCAGAATGAGTCACCTTTAGCGTGTTTTTATGAGATTGAGACATAGATCGAATATAGATGGAAATATCTTGATTTCTTAATGCCTGTCGAACAACATCACCTGTTCCGTGTACAGTCTGAAGTAGTTTTGCATTGGCATCTTCAAAAAGCAAAACAACTCCAAGCCCATATAGGACCCAGCAGTCTAACATAGTAAGGCATGTGTAAACAAACATTATGAACGTTTAGGCCACAACTTCCTTGGCCATATAATTCCAGAAACTTTGATAAAATTCATCCAACAACTTTTCAGCTCTTTGAAGTTCTGACACAGTTATTTCGTCACCAAGTAAGATAAACACGGCTTGGACAGAAGAGCTAAATGTTGTATATACTTATCAGATAAAATCCCATTTAGGCATGGCAGTGCATAATACAACAAGAATGCTTGCATTTCTGTTGCCTTAAAATTGGCATAATGCTTTTCCAGGTCTCTTGGAAGCCTTTCAATATGATACGGAGGCTTGATATTTAATAATCTTTGTGACACTTGCGGCAACTGTTTACCAATAAAGTAATCTTTGCCACTGGAAGTGGCCAGAACCATTTACACATCAGTGTCTTAGTAATACCTAACAAAACTGCATGCATATAATCAGGGACTGTTCCAGATATCATATCAAAAAGACTGAAAATATGACAGACCAGACAGACCTTTAAAGCCTTTAAGTCTGTTTTTATCAGATGCTGAATTCATAAGCTCTAATGCATTTGTATGTGATCGAACTGGATACCGCAACTGTTGTTCTCTGTAAGGATAACTCCTACTGTAACCTTTCCCCTGTTTAACAGTTAAACCAGGCTCTTCACAAGTTATACACGCACTTTCCCCATTGTAATAAGTCATGTTTAGTGCTCCAGCTTTTGCAGGAAGATCTAAAGTTACACACAGCACAGATAGTGTTACTGTCACCGTCTGATCATCTTTGATGCATACTTCGATACCATTGTTCATCAAAGAATTTATTTCCAAACTCAAGCAATGAAATAGGGTGTTGAATGGAGGTTTTCCTTTGCCTTGCCATAGACCTATCAACAATATGTTCTCTCTGGCAAACCGTATGGATGGACTGAGTTCATTTATTGCTAGAAAAACTGGCCACAATTCAGTCTTCGACGAAGAGTATAGGTTAACACCATCTGTGTTCAATGTTGCAGTCAAACTAAAGCTATCTGGCAATGTTTTCTTGTGGTCTTTATATAACCTGCCATTGCAAATATCTGTCCATGTATCATCTCTTTCATCTTTTTGTTGTTTCAGATCTTCTATAATTCCTGAAATTTACATTAAAACTGTTAATACTAAAATTAGTCCTTGACCGTGTTAATAAAAATTAGGATCAATATGAAATTAATCATCAGATTTTCATCCCCTCTACTGGTAGTGCTTACATAGCCATAACTAAGTAAAAATATATAAGCTTGATAGTGAAACTGCATTTTAAAAACATGAACAAAAAGTTCTATTTGAAAAAGGTGGGATAATTTGAACTAATTCAATCAAGAGTTACCTTACATGATCATTGGTTACCCCTCAACACTCTGACAATTTTTTGAAATCCCATTCCTTGCTACTTAGATATTAACTTTTTTTTTTTTTTTTTTTTTAAATCCAATTATCATTGAAAAAAGTAAAATAGGTCAAGGTCAGCCAAGGTCAATGATAATGCAAAATTATCTCAATACTGTATGTCAACTTTCACAGTAGTAGCTCGAAAATGATGATGAACAACTGTTTAAAATTCTAGGGCTATATATTAAAGGATTGTTCAGATCTTCCTAACTTTAACATTTTCCTTAACCATTATTGTGACACCGACACCATGGTGAGTGCAATAGCACTCCTTTTTGTGCCCCCACGTTAGTGGCGGGTATTTAGATTTACCCTTGTCCGTCCGTCCGTCCGTTCTTCCGTTCACTTTTGTGTCGCACGTAACTCAAAAAAGTATTTGACCTAGAGTCATGAAACTTTACAGGAATGTTGATCAGCATGTGTAGTTGTGCACCTGGGTATTTTCGTCTGGAAATTTTTAGTATTTTCAGAGTTATTGCCCTTGACTTAGTAAAATTTTGCAATTTTCAACTTGTGTGATGTAACTCAAAAAGTATTTGACCTAGAGTCATGAAACTTTATAGGAATGTTGATCAGCATGTGTTGTTGTGCACCTGGGTATTTTCGTCTGGATATTTTTAGTATTTTCAGAGCTATTGCCCTTGACTTAGTAAAATTTTGCAATTTTCAACTTGTGTATGTAACTCAAAAAGTATTTGACCTGGAGTCATAAAACTTTACAGAAATGTTGATCAGCATGTGTACTTGTGCACCTGGGTATTTTTGTCTGGATATTTTCAGTATTTGTAGAGTTATAGCCCTTGACTTAGTAAAATTTTGCAATTTTCAACTTGTGTGATGTAACTCAAAAAGTATTTGACCTAGAGTGATGAAACTTTACAGGAATGTTGATCAGCATG
The DNA here is from genome assembly GCA_022818135.1 of Saxidomus purpurata. NCBI lineage: Eukaryota > Metazoa > Mollusca > Bivalvia > Venerida > Veneridae > Saxidomus > Saxidomus purpurata. The sequence continues at coordinate 698,299 of JAFMSR010000015.1, forward strand.
TGTTGTTGTGCACCTGGGTATTTTCGTCTGGATATTTTTAGTATTTTTAGAGTTATTGCCCTTGACTTAGTAAAATTTTGCAATTTTCAACTTGTGTGATGTAATTCAAAAAGTATTTGACCTAGAGTCATGAAACTTTACAGGAATGTTGATCAGCATGTGCAGTTGTGCATCAGATATTTTCGTCTGGATTTATTTAGTATTTTTTAGAGTTATTGCCCTTCACTTTGAAAATTTTTGCAATTTTTAACTTGTGTGAAGTTACTCAAAAAGTATTTGACATAGTCATTAAACCTTATGGGCAGGTTGCTCAGCATATTTAGATTTGCACCTTGGGTTTCGCTTGTGGATTTATCCAGTATTTGTAGAGTTATTTCCCTTGACTTAGTAAAAAGATTGACAGAACAGTGGCGCGGTGGGGGCACCCGTGTCCTATGGACACATTTCTAGTTCTTTGAATAGTCGAGCTTAAAACTTACCAGGACTTTTTAGAAGATTACTCAACAGTGTTTTAACATCAGCAACCATGAAGTATTTAACTGCTTGATTAGAATCTTCTTGTTGTGACAAATCTCCTACATATCTCAGACCCGGACAGTTTTCTGTTAAGCATCTATACACAGCTTTGTCATCTGGAAAAGTTCTATTACACTTTGCACAATAATGAACTTCTTTGTATGATGAACTTGGCACAAAGGACAACAGGTGATTATAGTCATACAAACTCTGAGAGTCAGAAGTAGAAACACTTTTAATAGTTTTTAATATATCTTTGCATGCACTTGCAGTAAGTTTGTGCTTTTGGAAGCAGGATAAAATCTTAAGTGCATTTACATGTGTAGAATCTGTTATACTGTTATCATATGTATCACTTGATGTACTGTTAGCACTTGAATCACTACCATTGCTAGTTGTATCTGAATCTACTGAAATGTCAGACAGCTCTTCATCTACCACCGATATGTCACTTTGGAATGGTCCATCAGTTGTCAACGAAGTGTCTGATGCAGGACATTCTGAAGGTAAAAAACTCCTGTGTGGCAAAATCAGGCATAGCTGGACCTGAAAGTATTTAGAGCTAATAGTCAAGGAAAGCCATGAATTAGCAACCCCGATTGATAGATAAATCAATGGCTTATCAGCTGGAATTCTGGAGAAGACCACCACCTGTCTTCACTCTTTTAAACATTAAAAATTTATTTCTTGAAAGATTTTTTATAACTTAACATCAATAGAAAGCATAATAAATTCTCTTTAAAATCATGTAAAAATTGTTTATTATGGTTTAACTTATCAATCAGATTTCTTATCTGAAGTCTACCAATTTATGTTATGATTATAGAAATAATTACTGAAGAATATACTTGTCATTACTAGAACTTTAGACTGGTACAAACTTTAGAATAATCATTAACTGACAGCGATTATATGTATTTATTGAGGATTCACAGTGATATACACTTATTTAAAAAAATAGATATGTTTGATTTGAAAATAAAATGAATCATTGTGTATAATTTTAACTTGTTATCGGTGAAAATAAATTTGAAAAAAAAAAATGTTATTTTTTCATTATGAATTTCATGAATATTTCTTTCAGTTCCAGTCAAAAGTGTTTTTCATACATTAAAACAGAGTACAGAAATGGACCTTACACTAAAATTTTATAAGATTGCCAAGTTTGATTACACAATCTTAAAAAATAAAAAAGTTATGAAATTTGTAATAAAAAATTTCACTTCTCTCGGGTCCGAAACTCGAATCATTTTCCTATATAATATATCAGTACAATGTTACAGAAAATCACGACATTTCACAAACTTCAAACTTTCATTCCTTTTTTATTTTTCAAGATATTTCCAAAATTTAAAATGGTCTAAGTTAGTCTGTTTTAATACTATCATTTAAACACACTTAAAAAAACATTGTAAAAAAGTTGAAATTTTAGCTTGGGTTGCTATATGAATATACAACATGGTGTGCAACAAAATATGCCCCACTATTTATACAGCTTTGTAAGTTTGTAAGAAATCCCTAGAGCCATGACCCATATATGATCCAGTAAAACGACTGGTCAGTGATTTCAGTTAAAGAGATAGAGGATAAATAAATGTTTCCATACTATTCTGAAGCACAGGTAATGTAATGACAAGCAAGTCAACTGGAAGAGTGAAAATTATATTTGATAATTTTTGTTGGTGAAATTTTCAGAATATAATTGATTGAGATTCACTGACATATCCCAGTAATTCACAAGAAAGCATGAAATAAATAATGTTATGTGAATAGTAGACATTGTTATTATTGTTATTTTCATCATCAACAGTCATCATCATGTTTTTGTTGGAAAAAGACACTTTAAAGGGTTTTAAGGGTTATAATGATGACAATGAAAAAGGTGATGATACAGTGATTTTTTCCTTTTGATGATGATGACCATCCACTGACAATGACAATGGTAATGAAGTTTTACACAGTTTGCATCATTATGTCAGTCAAATAATGCCGGTCAGTTAACATCTTTACTGTTAAATTTAAAAAATTTGGTTTACCTTTTGTTTCTTTTGATGATTTCCATCTGTACAATGTACGTTTTGGTACTGGAATATCGGCATCCACTAGATACAGCTTTTTAACACGCTTCAATGGAGCTAAAAACATAAAAAAAAAAATTTTTAAATTAGAATTATTTCCATTCACTCACTTTCTCTTTCATCATAAAATAAGATAGAGGATAAGTGTTTGTTTCAGTGAATTATCGCTATTATTTCCTTGAATGGTCTAAAAAAATTTATGTCCAGGAGTGGCGTAGCAATTCTGAAGACCACAAGTGAAAATAAAAGCAACAAGGCAGTCAGAAGGACAGTTAAATCCCCTTCCTGCACAACTACATATTGGTAGTGATCATCAATGAAAGTTTCTAGTTAATCCGACAAATAATGATTGAGGAGTTTAGATGACAAGAATGTGTGACTGACAGACAGAAGGACAGGCGGATGGACGGACATAATGGGGGTCATAATAATATCCAAGTTGAAAAGGGGGCATAATTCTGTCAAAATGCTAAATAGAGTTACATCCTTCTGTGTACACCTTGGGATCATGATGTTGAACAAGTGTACCAAGTTTCAAAGCCATAAGTTAATTGACTTTGAAAATATCTGAGGTGGTACACAAATAACATAAATTCTAAGTCGAAAAGGGGGCATAATTCTGTCACAATGCTTAATAGAGTTACATCCTCCTGTGTACAAGTTGGGATCATGATGGTGAATTTAAAAGAAATATGTCAATGGACTTTGAAAATATTTGAGGTGGTACGCAAACTTTAACATAAGTGGTTACGGCGACACCGATGCTCCGGTGACTAGGATAGCTCCTCTATTGTTCGAATAGTCAAGCTAAAAGCATTGAATAAATATATATATATCATAATTACTTGAATGCCATTTAAAAGAGATCCAGCATTTAAGACTTCTATTAAATCATGAATGATGATCATGCATTTGATATATATTCACAAACAAAAAAACTTTACATTAAATCCTTAAAATTAACTAGCTGCAATATTTATTCAATCAGCATGTATTGATCGGTGCATGCAATTTTATCACCCAACATTAATACTTACATAACCCATGTTGGGTATGCAGGTGTTTTTCAATCAAATGTTTTGTTGTTACTTGTCGTGAACATTTTAAGCATTCAAACTTTCGTCGATCTTCTAAGTGTACTTCTTTGTAGTTGTCTGCCTTAGATGTCTCTGTCATTGTGGTGGTCAAAAACAGATTTGCTGTAATAAATACCCATAGATACAATGTACATATTTTAACTGAAACAAACACAGACGTAATGGACTGTTAGTCAATAATTTTACACTGTTTATAGGTGTTCTGTGTTATTTTCTTTCATTTTTATAGCCAGGTCCCTCTCTACAGTTGGAGCGAATGGGGCCAGGGCCCTTGGAAGAGGGGGTTTGCGTGAGTTTCAAGGGATAAGGGAATTGAACTTCAAAGTAAATAAGATGAATATGTTTTGAAAAAAGCTTACCTTAGTAATGGGACATGTGCCTATAATATTAAATATAAACTGGGAGGATGGATAGGTATCAGTCCTTCCAGATATAAATGGTGGGGAAGAATAGTGTGAAGTTTCAAGCCATTCCCTTGAAAGCAGATGTACTCAACCAACAATTATTATACAGGACAATTACAAGATTCATTTATGACTGATGATTTGTTCTTTCAAGCGGGGATTTTTTTTTTTTATTTGGGGGGAGGGTCCTATACTTTTTTGAGGGAGGAATGGGCTTGCTTTTGGTCCAAAAAATCGGGTAACGAGGGCCCTGATAGCTTTAATCGTTATGAGGGCCAACATGTCAATAAAAGTAAAAAAGTTACAAAATTATCCATTTTCATATAAACCAATGAGCTAGTTCCAAGGTCACAGACAATAACCCCATTGAAAATATGCTTTCAGCTAAATGGTTTATCTATAGGCCATGGCTTTCATTTTTTTCAGTTTGTGATATTGTATGTTCTTGCATTGTAATGTGTGCTTATCCCCAATGATGAGATTCCCGTGTAATCAATGTAAGAACATTTTAGTTAACATGATATTAATGAAGCTGTTTCACTTAGTATTACTACCCACTACCACAGACAGAAACTCATAACTTAAGGTTGAAATATAACAGCCATTACAATCATTAGTATTTTGTTTAGTCCATACAAATATTACCCATAACCAAAATCTTGTATATCCGAAATTATGTACATTTATTTCAAATTCTCAATTGGTTATACTTTCATTTCATATGACATACGTACAGTAATGCTCACAGTTGAAGGTAGTTGTTAAAAAATCAAGTGACTAACTTTTTGCTGATCATTGAAGAACTCAAAATACTTTTTGGCAGTTGTAAATATCCAAAACTTTTTCTTAAGACAGTACTTGTGACGTCAAGACATGACTAAAATATTTACGAATCAGACTGAGATGACTTTGAAAGCAGACAGGTTTAGACTGTTCCTAACCATTTTAAGATGGCAACGAACTACCCCCTGCTTACAATTTTTATGCTTGCATCTAGAATTTTGTGCGTCAATGGGCATGCTGATGTGCTGTTGACCTAATGTATAAATAAATAAATAAATAGGGTGACATTTCATTGTCAGACACAATACTGACTGTACATACATTTTTAAAATCAATGTACAGACAAATATGTTCATATCATGTGTTCTTTTTTGACCGTTGTTTTTAAAGTGGTGGTGTTGGAAACTTTGGGTCGCGAAACTACATATGTATACTGTAACTTGTATAAGTGACGTGTAGTCTACCGTGAGTAACACAAAATCTGAATCATGGAATCGGTGAAGTTTACAGCCATATTTATTTATTGGGGTGACATTTTATATTATTTTTGTTTAAATAACTTACCTTGACACGAATCAGGCTGACCACTTGGCACTAAAGCAGAAAAAAAATTGTTTCTTTCGTTTGTTTACTTTCCGGAGATTCATAAAACGAGTATTGGTGAGCACCGTGTGCAAAGTTGTACATAACGCCGTATTTGATTGGGCGGATTCAATTCGGTAAAGATCACGGAGATTTCCGATCATTTTCCGATCATTTTCAGCTTCGATATTTTATGATTTAAAAATAACACACATATATGTTTTCCTCTCGATAACACTTTTAGGTCACAGTAATTTGTAAAACTTACGAGTGCAAATACATGTACATTTTACTACCTACGGAAATGAACGAGTTAATCCGAATACACCACATGGCATTAATTGTGCCGTGTGCAAAAAAACTTTCTATCCGGCGATATTTCAAATTTGGAAACAGCATGGCAGACACAGAAATGTACTTTCTTGTACAGTGGGAAGACCGTTTTGTAGGCATCATACGGCCGAAAGATGTTAAGCAGCCACAAAAGAAGATTTCTGAGTACCAAGAGGGCGAAATCATCCAAGCAGCATTTCAGAAAAAATTTATCACGCAGTGATCAGTGAGATACATCGTAAGTTTGTTTTCTGTTTTTTTCCTACATAATCTTAAACAATTTGCATTCAATGATTGTCATGTTGTTTGCTTTTATTTGTGTATGTTAATGGTACACTTGCCGGTGATGTGTTGAACTTCTAAAAAAATTTTTTAAACAGTAGGCACAGTGTAATGGAGTAAATGATATGGATGGCACCAATATGCCCCAAAACCAGTGACTCAAAAGTTTTTGTTTTTTTAAAAAAATATCTGGCTGAGCTATTATTGTATATCATCAATATTATTGATAGTTTAAATGTAACCTTACAAAGATTTCACCGAATCTGAACAAATTAAAATGTTTAAAAGAAAATTCGGAATGATATTGGAAAATTGTCATCGAGCGGGTCAAATTACTGGAATATATTCTGTTTAAGTTGAGGTAAAAAAAATCACTGCAAGTCGTAATTGGGTACAATTTCTGATTTTATTTTGCAGCAAATAAGAAGTTCCTACAACAACAACTGAAACTGCCACTCAAGTATGAATATCACAGACAGGCATATAAGACCACTGGTAAGGATTCCAATGTAGCTTCATTTATATTGGTAGTCTCATAGATTAGATGTTTAAATGTTTCATAAACTGGATGATGCTTTTTAGAAAAGCCCATGTCTCCCCATTAGCAAGCAAACAGATGGACTGTCGGCCCTTTGCATGTTATTGTTATGAAATCTATTAATAGTAACAAATTGCTGATATTACTTTTGGATACCGTTAAAGGCCTACCGTTTACATGTAAACATTTGCAAAAAATATGGTGGCTGATACAATGCAAAATATAGTAATTTTATATTTATAATAACAAACTTATTTTTCATGAAACAGCTTAGTATTTTATAGCATTAGAAATGTCATTTTACTCATATTTTATACATTGAAAAATCAATAAACGAAGCATTTTCATTTTTTCTTGGTAAAGAGTTAAACTTTGTGCTAGAAAAAAACTATTGAAATAACAGTTTAAAAATAGCTGAGCTTTCCTTTTTTTTAGCAAAAAATGAAAATCCGCCTATATTCTAAAAATATGAATATAAAGAACTTTCAAATAAATTGAGAATCTAAAAAATCAATCCACAAATAAAAAAGTTATTAGAATTTAAAAGTTCTGCTGCTATATAATGTATATAAATATTGGTTCTTCTTGCCAACTGGTAAGTCTGCTAAATTCTGGTAGCAGGTGCTTGTGATGTCATCGTGCAATGGGTCTAAATGACTGACTTTTGACTTGTTAACCCAAGGGTCATTGCATCCAAATATAATTCAAATGTTTAAATTCGATAACAACTGTTTTGCAACATTCAATATAATATAAACATTTTATTTTGAAGGTCTTGTTTACTGAACTGTAACAGCTTATTTTTTATTGGTGATGGAGGGTGCAAGGATGAAACATAAGTTGATGGTTCATTTTTGTAAAAAAAAAAAAAAAAAAATAAATAAAAATAAAATTCAGGGGTTAGTCAACTAAGGGGTCCGGGTAGGCTGACGGGACGCCATCATGAAACAAAATTTGTTTAAGTTCATTTTTGTAAAAAAATATTAAGGGGCAGATGGGTTCATTACAAAAAAAAAAAAAAAAACACATATGGGGTTGGGCTACTGAGGGTGGGGTGCTGCATCATGAAATTCATGATGTTAAAAATTGATTGTTTGGTGTAAGTTCATTAAAAAAAATACATGGGGGAGGGGGGGTTGTTGCTGATCAGAATATTTTAAAGATATTGCTCAATTGTTAATATGATGTTAGAAGTTTTCTTGATTGTGATTAATATTATAGGTCCTGCAGATGGTGTCCAATGTAGAGTGCATTGTCTCCTGCTCAAAGAGAGTTACCGATTTCTGTTGAGCCGTCTTTAACACAAAGGAAGGAACAAGATGATGCAGGTACACATTCCAAGTCCCACTCCAGCCACATAATTATCCTCTTCATGTCCTTAAATAACTAAAAATTGTTGAAAAAAAATACAAAAAAAGAAAAACAATCGCGACTATAGAGAAAGTTTGTTCTGGCCTAAGAGAAAAATGTACAACCTCCGTGTCCCTTGAGTTGAAGATATTTTGTCTCTTTTTCTAAAGATCTTAACGATACTGTTTGTAAATATATATTTTAAAACTAGAGCTATCGCTGAAAGTGATTTATACCCACACAATCAGCCTTGTCACAGAAATATGGCAATGGCGAAGCATTGTAAGACGCTTATAAGGTTATGTGACTATACCATGTATCAATCAATCATACCAAATATGAATCCAATTAATGAAGCCTAACAAAAGTTATTGAGTGGAAACCAGATTTTATTCTATTTTCTGACTTTCAAGGGCAGATAACTGTGCTAAAAATCAGTGGACCATGACGATTATTGAACTTGACCTGCATTTTGATTTTATACATTTACATAACAATATGAATCAAATTCATTAATTTGTTAAGGAGTTATCATCTGGAAACCATTATACCGACCGACAGGCAAGCACACTCCTATATACTACCCCCTAAACTTCATTTGTGGGGGTATAAATATTGGTCAATTGTTTATGATGTTAGAAGTTTTCTTGATTGTGATTAATATTATAGGTCCTGCAGATGGTGTCCAATGTGAGGTGCATTGTCTCCTGCTCAAAGAGAGTTACCGATTTCTGTTGAGCCGTCTTTAACACAAAGGAAGGAACAAGATGATGCAGGTACACATTCCAAGTCCCACTCAAGCCACATAATTATAAACCTTCTGTTATTGATCATTATTACATGCTTTTCGGTGGTTTATAGAAATATATCAGTGCGTTAAAAACTGGTAATTTCACTGTTTGAAACAGTGAAATTATCGGTTTGATAATTTCATTGTTTTGAATATTTGAGCCCAGTACGTTGTTTCAGTGAAATACAAGCGTTCACAGTACTGTAAACCAACTTAATGATGTGGCGTCGTAAATGACGTCACGTTTTATTATTATTTGGCGCCCTTTTCATTTAGTACTAGGTTAAAATGTCTTTAAAGCGTTCTTTGCATATAATAAAAAGAAATTTGTTTAGTTTAATGCAAGATTGAAATATATTTCACCTTGTGAACACCAAAAGTTCATATTTCACTTGTGGCTGCGCCACTCATGAAATATACCTTTTTGGTGCTCGCTCGGTGAAATATATTCCTGTCTTACACTGAACTAAACAAATATCCTCTATGTAATATTTTTCACCTCATTGTGAACGGGTCTTGGTCTGCCAGACTGGGAATTAACTTAAAATAACTTGACACAAATTTATGTCACCTCTATAAGATGATGTGCAGAGTGCAACAATCACACCTTGAGTTTGCTACCACTAAGATGAAGGCACATTTAGAGGTTGTAGCTATTCTTCATATTCATCAACTATGATTTCAACGGCAGGTGTTGTAGCTGTCTGTCAAACTGCCCTTGTTTTTTTCCAGGCCCAACATTAAATTTTGAGCTTAAATCTTTGTGTTGGCAACAAATTTCCCCATTCGAAATTGGGGCAATCTAATGCATTTAAAGTTGTATGAAAATATAGCTTGTTAAAAGCACAAGGTCTTGAATTTGGATATTTTGTATGTTGTGATCATCTTGTCTCACTAGTTATAAATTGTGATTAATATAGGTCCAGAGGGTGCTGAAAATGTGTTGTCCGCTACTGGTAGAGGATCACAGTCACAGACTTTTGTTGGGATATCTTCACCAGAAAGGATCATACAATCAGGTATACATGATGAATAGTTGAATACTGACACAATTGTATGTAATTGCAATGAACAAAGTTAAAACACAAAAATTTGAAGAACTTACCTGGTTTCAATATAAGCTGCAATATGGTAAACCTGTACTGGCACTGCAGACATGGGGTCAATTACATTGCAGTTTAATCAATAAAATTACCAACTACTTGATATATCCTCAATTACAATTACAAAGAGTAATTAAATTACAAATTTATTTTCATTTTTTTTTTTTACACATAGCTTCAATCATTTTTGTTGCAAAAATGCCATAAAAAGGTGATCTTTTTGGATAATTAAACAAGTAAAGTTGTACTTTTGAGTTTTGAATCTTTTTTTTTTTTTTTTTTTGAGGAGGGTGCATATGCATCATTTTTGAATGGTTTTTTTTATTTATTTTAATGAATTTTTATTAGCTCAACTATACAAAGAATATGGAGAGCTGTCCTACACCTGGCGTCGGCGTCCAGATTTCAGATTAAAGTTTTGGTGCAGTAAAATATTTTTCACTATAATTCTGTCATTTCTTAAGGTATCAACTTCAAATATATGTTCCTTATCATTAACCACATCTTATGTGACAAGGTTCATAACTATAGCACCAATATTTCCAGATTAATCTCCCCTTGAATACTATTTTTTACTGTAACTAAACTTCATAAGGGATCAACTTCATACTTTCAAATATATGTACCTTATAGTCATTCCCATCTTATATGACAAGGTTCATAGCTCTAGCACCAATATTTTTAGATTTATCTCCCTTGAACTTAGAATTTTCCTTAAAAAATACTTTTTTTACTATAACTTTGTCATTTCTTAAGGGATCAGCCTCATACTTCAAATATATGTACCTTATCATCATCCTCATCTTATGTGACAAGGTTCATAACTTTAGCACCAATATTTTTAGGATTTATCTCCCCTTGAACTTAGATTTTAAAACTAGAAAAAATGTTATTTTTTACTATAACTTATTTTAGCTTAAGAGGTATCTAACTCAAACTTCAAATACTTATTCCTTTTCATCAATTACATTTTATGTGAAAATATTCATAACTCTTGAAGCAATAGTTACAGATTTATCTCTCATGAACTTAAGATTTTCTTTAAGAAATCTTATAACTTCTTTACTTTTTAGGGTATCTACTTCAAACTTCAAATATATATTTCTTATACATGTTGTGTAACAAGGATATAACTCTAACATGACTTTTCTAGAATTTTCCCCTTGATCTTGGAATTTATGTTTACAAAGGTAATTTTTACTATAACTTAATACATAATTGATTTTTCTTTCATAGTTTTGTCCTCCTTACCGTCCAGTATTTTATTAGTCTAGCTTCGCTGTCTCCTGTGACAGCTCTTGTTTTTTGTCAGCTGAAAAGCAGTCATTTTGCACATATGTCCTTTTCGAATGGGGTCGACGATATTTCACAGTTGTATGTAACAGACCTTTAACTAAAATTCTTTTCTTTGTGGAGCAAACTACTTCGAGTTAGGCTGTGTGGGCATTTGATGAATTTGCATATCCTTGAAATAAGTCTGCTATGTGTTATAGTGAATCGTGAATCGTTGGCAGCATCTAAGCAGTGTCCATTAGCTATATTATATTAAGTTGAACATTTTTCTTCTGATTCTCATCAAACTTGCTATGTTTGAACCTTATCTGGAGACAAAGCTTCTGGATTAAACTTTTGTGTATTTAAGGAACTAGCAGTAGAAAAGAAAAAGCAGGAACTGATGGGGGTTGTGTGGTTGCGGCTAGATCTGACGGGTAAGCAATATAGTTGAGGTTACAAGGACCCAATTTTACAATAGTCTACAGTAGAACCAGATATTTTTGCATAGCAAAAATTTCCCAAACTTTAATTCAGTCTAATTTCACGAGGATTTAAATTCGCATAATTAGCATTTTCTTCTTAGATATTAATGAAAAACTGATATACCCTGATATAGGGGTATCAAAATTAGTTTGAAGGGTACTATGGAAACGCATTTTTCGTAACGTTTGTGTGATGTTTAAAACTGGCTTCTGCAAACACAAGACGTTATATTGTTTGTTTTTTTTATTTCCAAACTAGATGGGAGGATGAGTGCAGAAGCCTGCGTAGAAAGATTCGACGCATGGAGGAGCGAATTACTGCTTTAGAGAGTCAGAATTCAAAAGTGGAGGACCCCGAATTATTAGCTGTGGAACATCTAAGTGATACGCAAGAAGTCTTGGTAACATTAGCAAAGACTATCTTTACTGTGGAGGAACTGAAAACTCACTCTAGAACTGGAAAGATGACGAATAAGTGCAAGGATTCCCCGAGGCCACCACTTGAACCCTCTAAACTCAGTAATCTTGAAAGACTGGTGAGGAAGAAAACTCAGGGTGTATCGAAAGAAGTTTTTAATAAAAAAACTAGAGAACTTACAAAAAAGTCATGAGAAGGAAATAAATAAAAAAATATGTGAAACATTGGAAACTGTTCAAATTTCAAGTTCTTGTTTTTCTTGTTCTTGTTGCAAGCTGTATTGAAGAGACTATTTCTAAGATCTTATTTAACAAAGATGTGTAGCTTTTAAAGTAAACATGTAGTTTTACATGTTTGTGTTTTACTTTTGAACAATACAACTTAGAGCTTATGTTGAGTACAATTATAATGTTTAGTCTTGTCAGTCCACAAATTGATTGTTATCATCTGTCTGCTCTGTTCTTGCATTTTTCATGAATGTGAAATAATGTAAATGTAGTTTAGGAACTGTTCATGAACTGTTGTCCTTGAACTGTTCTTGCCTTTTCGTGAAGATAAAATGGCACAATGAATTTGCACTGGAAAAGTGCTTGAAAAGTTCTTAAAGAGGAAAAATTCATGAACAGTTCATAATTTACTGTAAGTGAACAGTTCATGAGCATTTCATTGCATTTTGTTAAAGAACAGTTCATGAACTGTTCATGTTTTATTGAGTCATGTTGTTAAAGAACAGTTCATGAAATGTTCACGTTTTATTGAGTCATGAACTGATCAAGAACATGGGACAGTTCAAGAACTAAGTGTCCTCTGAACTTTTCAAGAATTTGTGCCATTTTGTCTTCATGTACATCCCATGAACTATTCATGAATGTAGGTCATGAACTAGAATGAATTATTCATGAATTATTCATGAACTGTAAGCATTCATTTCACAGGGGATATAACATCATTTAACGAGACATTAATAAAAGATATTGAAACAAATGCTTCTATACTAATGTAATTCAGGACCACCAGGATAATGTAACTAAATGTATAATTTTACTGTCATCTAACACAAGGGATGGTATGGTTAGAATTCAGGCTAGCACATAACTTGATAGACCTGGCCTTTATGAAAAAAACAACTGTCAAATTGATGTACAATAAGAATTCATAAAGACAGCTATTTGTAGATTTACTTGAAACTCATGGAACTATATTGAACTATACTGAACTACATTGAACTATACTGAACTATACTGAAGTACATTGAACTATACTGAACTACATTGCCCTATACTGGACTACACTGAACTACATTGAACTATACCGGACTACATCATACTACATTGAACTATACCGGACTACACTGAACTATACCGGACTACACTGAACTACATTGAACTATACTGGACTACATTGAACTATACTGGACTACACTGAACTATACTAAACTAGAGCTATCACTAAATGTGATTAATACCCCCAAAAGACTGCTTTATAAACTGAGGAAGTTCGTAGTAACAGAATACCTTGCAATCAAACTAAAAAGAGATATTGTTCTTGGCAAAAACTCTGTAATTTTTCAAGATAAAGTTATGGTTCTTGTACACTGTACTTCCTCTCAATGTGCTTGACCATTGTATGAGGTTGTATTGAATTCCAACCAGTAGTTTTCAAGTTATGCTCCGGACAAGGAAAAGTAACAAAGGGCAATAACTCAGTAAATACTCAAGATAGAGTTATGGTTCTTGTACACTGCACTTCCTCTGACTGTGCTTGATCATTGTATGAAATTGTATTGAATTCCAACCAGTAGCTTTCAAGTTATGCTCCGGACAAGGAAAAGTAACAAAGGGCAATAACTTGGTAAATACTCAAGATAGAGTTATGGTTCCTGTGCACTGCACTTCCTCTCAATGTACTTGACCATTGTATGAGGTTGTATTGAATTCCAACCAGTAGTTTTCAAGTTATCCTCCGGACAAGGAAAAGTAACAAAAGGCAATAACTCAGTTAATACTCAAGATAGAGTTATGGTTCTTGTACACTGCACTTCCTCTGATTGTGCTTGATCATTGTCTGAAATTGTATTGAATTCCAACTAGTAGTTTTCAAGTTATGCTCTGGACAAGAAAAAGTAACAAAGGGCAATAACTCTGAAATTAGTCAAGATGGAGTTATGATTCTTATGCACTGCACTTCCTCTCAATGTGCTTGACCATTATATGAAGTTGTATTGAATTCCAACCAGTAGTTTTTAAGTTATGCTCCGGACAAGGAAAAGTAACAAAGGGCAATAACTCTGTAATTAGTCAAGATGGAGTTATGATTCTTGTGCACTGCACTTCCTCTCAATGTGCTTGACCATTGTATGAAGTTGTATTGAATTCCAACTAGTAGTTTTCAAGTTATGCTCCGGACAAGGAAAATGCAACAGACCACCTGACCGCCCGACCGATTGACCGACCGACCAACCTCCGGGTGACTCCTACTACATAACTATATAGTATAACTACATTGGAATGACTAATATGATGTTGAGCTGTATTTAGGTCCAGTCCAAAGTTGCACAATCCAATAGGAAGAGGATTTTCTGATCATTGATATTAATCACCTTCAAAAAATTGCTGACAACTTTTGATAAATTCAATATCTTAAATGCATTTGTTCATACACACCCATATTCCTTTCATACAATGAACTGCAGAATGCAGGAACCATGATTCTGTCTAGCTGTTTCAGTTTTCCAATTACTCCCCTTTTTTACATGTTCAGAGAGCTTAACTGAACAACCATTGACAAGAGTTGGCTGAAATTTCATATAATGATTGTGAACATGCAAGAACTTTAACTCTGCTCTGCTTCACAATATGTTTTCTTAAGTTATCCCACCTTGTTCCTCATCCATCTTCTTTTCTCTAGGAACAATATTCAAATTCAAGAAATCATTAACAACTGTGTCACAAAGATTGCCAATGTTGAAAAAAAGTTCAGTGTGCATAAACCCATAACTCAATCCTTCATAATTTCAGTTATCCCCCTTTGTTTTTTTATATTTTTCTCGAGCACAATTTTGCACACACTAAAAGACCTATCAATCGTATTTACAATCAATGAATGGAATTGACTTTAACTTACATGTACAAAGATAAAGGTCTTAGCATGCAAGAGTCATAACTCTAGTTTACTTCTTCTCAGTATGGAGAGTATATCTCCGCACCTATTTAGGCAGTGAAGTTAATTACGATGTATATATATATACTTGAACAGTGACCTGTCTAGCTCATCAAGATCCTGCCTGCTCTTCAGACACCACTTCTATAAACAGCTGCAAGTTTACAACCAATCTAAAAAAAACAAGACCTGGTAGAGACCCCCTGATGTCGAAATCAGCAAAAAATTAAAGCCAGCTTAGAAGAAACCCTAATTGCCAATTTACAGTCAATAATCATTGTCAACTAGTCATAGCATACAAATCTCCATAATAGCTCACTAGGAGATATTAGTTGGGAAACTTAATCATTTACCAAAAAGAACACTTAATTCCCATAACTGTCTAAAATACAGGAAAGAATAATCATTTACCCAAATGATTCTTATTCCCACAAGTGTCTAGCACTTGCACCAGAGAGTCTGGGTTGAACTGTCATTGGTTACAAATCATACAGCAATGGAGAAAAATGAGAGGGGTTGAGAAGTTTATAACAATCATAATTTATAACAATCTGAGTCAATATTTCTAATTTGTGTTATTTTAGGGACAGAGCATTGGAAGATATCAACAGATCAAAATGGATGGTCTACAAATACTGGAAGATTTTTGTAGAAACTATTCTTTACTATTTTCTTTTCTTTGGTGTATAAATGTTTGCTAGACCTGTATTCTGTCTGAGCCTTGGATCCCTAGTACTGTCACATCACACAACTTCTATATAAAGGAAACCCCTCGGGGACCTGAAAATTGAACTTTGAAGACTCAAAAAAAACCGCTGCATCAGTCTGATCCATATCTATATTATAAACCTTACGTTGTTTTTCATCACGAGGACGTTCGCGTCCTTTTTAACGGACGTGACATCTTTTTGTTTTGTATATACTGCATGTTGTATATTTTCTGACGAAGACATAAAGTCAAAACATGTAAACTGAAAACTTCGTGTTGTCTTGATTTTATTGACTTAATGTAGAAATACCCAAGATAAAAAAGTGTCTATCACAAATGTACAAAATATTTCTCACTAAAATAGGACACAAGACTAAATCATAAGCCCTGCTCTATGTTACAAAAATCTTCCAATAATTTGTCTTGGCTAAATCTGAAGAATCTGACTGTCATAAGCAAGATTTGAGGTACTGCACATTGCTCCCTTTGGGTTCTTATATGACAATTGGGTTCCATTACCAGTAGCAGTTTCAATTACAGTTGAGTTATTATTTTGTCTTGTGGGTAATTTACAGACATTGAATTAGATATTTTGTAGTGAACCAGTCCAAACTGCAGAACTAGTTTCAGCTTTTATGACTGATAACTGAAGCAGAATGCAATTTAATTGTTACTAAGCATGCGAAGAAACATTTGCAAGACCATCGTCATCAAACAAAAAATGTAACATTATTTTACATTTGCAAGTCTAATACATTGGAAAAACATAATTGATATGATAATGAAAGATTCCCTTAGGCGCTTTTAAGTCATACTTAATACTGAAGGTCAAAAGTTCAAGTATAATCTACTGACTTAATTCTTCTTTAAGTGCATTTGTATTCTATCCTGGTTTTTTTTGTGAAAACCAAAGACCTACTCCAGGGGATCACCATGGTACTATAATGGCTGAGTTAAAAGCTGTTCAGATCTAAGCCACAGAACGAGTAAGTCAAGCAATGCAAACTATAATAAACTCCCCAAAAACAGCACAATTTTTTAATCCTAGAGAAATACAAACTTGGGGTAAAACACTGATTCAGTATCTAGCTACACTGCTAACTTTCACACCAATTACTGTGATAGAATCTTAATTAAACAACTATCACCTTTACAGAAAAATTCAATCATCACAGGAAAAACAACATTGATTCTCTCAGCTATAATAATTTCCTATCAGACTGTAGCTGGGATTTATCTTGACAATAATAATATCTCATTATTTTATTGTGAACAACTGTGACTAGTCTATCCTCATTTCACTTATGTTTTTTTTTTCCCAGTTCTACCACAATAAATAGACCATTCATTCATTCTTTTGTTCATCATTTGTTCATTCATTCATTCATTCATTCATTCATTCTTTTATTCAAGCACTACCATCAACTCCAGCTTGGAAGAAGAAATTCACATCAATTCCAACACAAGATCTCATAAATCACATAGCAAATCAACAAAACATCTTCATGAAAAATTGCAAACATAACAAATGACCTTGACCTCTGACCTTTCAATTAATCAAGAGGTAATAGAAGGTGAGAATGCTATGTGATTAATGACAGTAAACTGGGGTGTTATCAGACAATGTAATTATCCCTGGTCAGACAGCATGCAGAGAATGTGATACCAGACTCCCTAAAAATGTTACATAAAAACAGCATCCTATCAAACCAGAGGATGTTGATACTGACACACAGATTAGGTCTCAAAAAACTGTCTACAAAATTTCATTTATCATACATAGAAAGTACATCCCCACAGCAGTGAGGACAATTCTGAAAAACAACATTCGCTAAGCAGTCACAGAATGAAAATATTAATTAAATCAAACATTAATTTTAACCCAAGACCTTTTTTAAATCTCTAGCTTTTCAGTTTTTGATTGGTCAAATTTAAAAAACTGAGTTCACTTTAACAACAACAATATATGATTTTCTGCCTTGTTACTTTTTTTTTTTACAATATTATGACATTTAAAAGACTTATTTCGAACTCTGGAAGTCTTGGACCACAAAAAAACATATCAAAACATTGCAAACATTTTTGAATCAGCTTTAAAGGCAAGTTCATTTACCTTCTGGCAAACGTCATTTCTTCATGACTGTGTTTTGCTAATAACAATCTTGTTTATGTGTATTTGAATACAAAAGTATTTGTTAATGTGCATATTATACTCCAGAAATTTTAATGGAATGAGTATACCAGCACCTATTTTAACTAAAACAGAACACAAGCAGTTGACTGAATTTATTTGTCAGTCAAAAAATGTTTTTTGTTACCTGAAAAAATAATCTTGTTATACATTTAAAGAAACAGGAATTTAAGATCAGTTAATAAGAGGTTTGATACATATTACATGTAGTAACAATATATAATCTCAAGTCTGAGATAATAAAGAAACCAGGAGGCAAAGTGGTTTAGGCACCAAATTACACTGGCAATACCTGTCTGAGCTGGACACTTGCACACCTAGCTTTGGCTACTGGCTTTTCATAAAATTTGGCTAAGTAAATCACATTATTTGGACAAAACTGACTGGATATTGCAGTCAGGAAAAACAAAACATTACAAAATTTGTTAGGTACCAAACTGTATGCATGGGAGTCATACTGATTGAGGTCTATGCAGTTTCACCCGAGGAGAAATCCTAGGGTCAGCCAGCCAATCTAGATCAGTCAAGTCTGATTCTGTCATCTGCTTTTAAATTCAATAACCGTATCTATAACTCAAATTACTATTATCACATCTTAGTCTGTTTTGGCCCCAAAATTTAACGTAAATTTCATTTATTTTGACAATACTTGTAATAAAATCACTTACCTTAAAAGATCAACATATATTAGCTATAGCTACTTTAATCCATTTGATAGTCCTAATCATTACCAAATCTTACAAAATCTTTTGACTGCATGTTTATCCCTAAATGAACCTTAAATCTGTCCGTATTTGTCCTTTAAATGAACCTTATAAAATCAACAGGAAATCTTTTAACTTACTAATCCCTAACCTGCTGACAGCACAGTTATCTCCCTTTGTGACAAGTGTAGATCATGATTAACCCGAACATCCATGCAGACAGATCAGAATCAGATCTACTTGCTACTTGGTACTTTTTCAGTGCTGAGACCCCTTTGAACAATATTACATGTAACTTTTTCCTATCATCCTGTATTCAAGCATTTTTTTTTCTTCTTTTTTTTAATGATTTATTTTTTCAAACATGACTTCAGTGCATGCGTACCTGTAATATAAAATAGCTTTTGACTGATCAAATTAATATCATGCTGGACCCTTTGATGCAAGGTTTTATATTATACATAACTGTTCCTACAAGACAGACTTTCACTATGGCAACAAAAACATTTCCCAAAGTTGTAACTTTGCAAACAGTTATGACATTGTTTATTTGCTTTGTTTAATGGAAATTATTAGAATTACTGCACAGATGAATGGGATGGGAATTCATCAACAGGGAATTACACTTTTTGAAATCAAGTCTAAATAAAAGCTTTCTGACACTTTCATCACCAGTAATGGAAGTTGATATGATTCATAAAACTATGAATCATAGTCCAGTTTAATATTTGATTAAATCATTACTCCCTGATTCCATCATTGATCCAAAATCTGGGGAACAATGCAGAACTGATTCCAGTAACATGATAAAAACAATCAAGTGTATCTCTTTATACAAAGCCAACTTGATTTACTCCCTGACAACATTGATGTGCCTAACTTGATCTTGTTGACAATACAAACATGGATCATTTGACATGCAAACAGCTTCTGCTAAAATTCAAAGCATTATTTACATGTTCCAGTGATGTTTATCTGAACCTTGTGAACCAAGTGCTGGCTTTCACTTTTTTGTTGAAAAAAAAAATGTTAGAAAACAACTTTTCAGATTGTGATCAAATCAAGGCAGGTCTTAGCTACCTTTAACATTTTAATCAAACTGATATATAACACCTGCTTAGGACATTCCAGACTATGCAAACTTGAAAGTTGTTTTTTCTATTCTAAAAACAAAGGTAATACGGGATTATTTACAAACGATGTGGCATTTGTTGGGTACTTGGATGATGAAATTCATTTAGTTTCAAGCAGATAGTGGATCATATTGTTCATTTTCACTCATGTAAATTTTCCCCGTTATTCTTCAAGCATAAAAAAATATTTAATTATATAATATTGCATAACAATGCATCAAAGTAGTCATTAATCATTGGTAATAATAACTCAGACTTCCATTTGAGTTTTAAAAGAATATATTAGCATAAACTCTTAACAAGGCCTAAAATTGACAGGGCTATATTTGCTCGATTTAAAAACCAATAAAAATTTCTGGCCAATCGGAAGCATCCTATTGAAACATCTAAACTTTACCAAGCTGCTTATCAGTATTAATTTAAATACCTAAGTTAGATCGATATGCGTACAACAATGTCCAGAAAAAAATTCTAGCTACAGTTCTTACAGTACTTTGATTGCTAACACTTACCTTAGGTTTACTCTCCTATGATATTAACCTTAGTTAATATTACAGCCATTTTAAGCATTGTTTATTACATATTACACCATGTTGCTGTCTGCTTGCACACCTCTGGGAATTAACACTACAACTAATTTGCTACCAATTCTTATTAGAGAAAGTTTAACTGTCACAGTATTGCAGCGCTGAAAGACATTACAGCACTTTTATTCTAAAACCCAATCAGAAAAAGTGCACCATGGAAACGTGTCGTCTGCTATTCTGCAATATTAACAAAGGGAGGTAAGCAGGGAAGTTTTTGCAAAGGGAAATAATTACTGTAAGCAAGGTTATGGTTCTTGCACATTTCATTAAATATCATTAGAAATACTTGATAGTACTTTATTTTCAATGGAATATTAGTCTATTTCAGATTTATGCTGTTTGATTTGAGGAGCTTCAAAATTCCCTGAAAATATTCCCTTGGAAAATGAATCATTGCTAAAATAAATTCTACACAAATAATACATGTACCGGTGTTTATATACCGGTAGTTGTTTAGAAACATTACTAAAGACAGAAAAAACTAGCAAAACAAAAATATCAAATATCAAATTCCAGGAAACAAAACTGCATTTTTCAGGAAGCCAGCATCAATCATTCAAACATGTTTAAACCATGAATAACAATAATACTTTAAAAACTGCCTGTTCAGTTGAAAACTGAGTCATAGAAAATATTTGTTTAGCTTCAAAATAGGCGGATGCTGCTTTAATAACTAATACATGAATACAGGTGAACCTTTGTTAGTGGTCACCTATATTAACCAACCACCTGCTAGAAGTAGGCATTAATAGTGACGTATCCTAATTTGTCATTTTTATATAAAACATTAAACCTGTATTAAAATCCCATTGTGTATTGTGATACTCTAGTATCGCAATATGTCGTTATACCCCTAATCATGCAAAGTTTTATTTCAAAGTGAGGCTAAACAAAAATTTCCACTTGGAATATTATCAACACCAACATGGTTGATTTGTTTTTTCACATTACAAATTTGTAAGGTGATGCAAGATTTTCTTGTAAAATGCCAAGTTGCACTATCACTCCATTTAGCCATCTCCTCTCAAAATAGAACTGACTTGAACAAATTATACAATATCCAAAACTTTTTTTCTTTCACACCCGTGATTTTTTAATCACCATTTACTCACAGAGTTTCCTTAGTAATTTCACAGTCTAGTCTATGCCAAAAAACATGTTACGGTTTTAACAGCATCTAATTGCCTGTGCCATTTTTGTGGTTCTCGCCTGAAGAGCCAGGGTATATTCATCTGAAAGGTTTGAAATGGTTGCCAAATAGTAAGGAAATTTAGTTGGAACAAACGTCAAAACAATTTGGCAGTTTGAGGTAAGTGTAAAATATCACTGGTTAAAAGAGGAGTTCTTTCCTTGTCTATGTTATGAATGTACACAAACATAAATGGCAGCAACCTGTGCTGCTAGTACTTGAATGTTTTCAATTTGCTTAAACAATGTGTTTTATTAAAAACAAAATAACATGTCAAAATCTTCAATTTATCGTAGGTATTTCGCCAAGTTGGTTGAAACTGGCATTTATATAATAAATAGTATTATAAAGAAATTTTATCACAGGAAACTAAAAATACTTTTATCAATATGAATGCTAGAGTATTAATATATTTACAAACAGTCATCTGAAAGGTTAAATAATCTGCACACTGTACCTGTACTCTGTCATACTCTACCTGTACTCTGTCATACTCTACCTGTACTCTGTCATATTCTACCTGTACTCTGCAAAACTCTACACCCATTCTGCAATACTCTACATGTACTCTGTCAAGTACATCAACCACATTCTGCAATACTCTACATATACTCTGTCAAGTACATACATGTTTGGGGAAGGGGGGGGCGTCAGGATTTTGATTGCCAGAAAAGGGGAATAGAAAGAAAAAATAGTAAAAGAATAAGAACAAAAACTATCAACATGTAAGACATTATTCTTTTGCCAAAAAAAGAGAAGACATAGGAATTTAACATATCAAAATGTCAAACAGAACTAAAAAGGGTGTTAGGAAAGAAAGCAGCATTTTTTAAACACATGTGAATAATAAGTAATCGCTATTTTCAATTGAAAACATTGTATTAGTATCTTTTATCTTTAGAACACCGTTTTCATTGAAAAAATAACAAAAATCGGGGTCGCGGAAATAGGTGACAAACGAAAATCGGCGATTTTCGGCCGACTATTTCACATTAAGGATCAAATTATTGCAAGAAATATTGAACGTAAATTTAGAAAACATGTTTTTAGAACAAGTGGCCATCCTGATTAAAAAATCAAAGATTTTTTCAACATTTTTAGGGAATTTTGTCAAAAAGGGGAAAAATATATATTAATATGGAGGGGAATGGGGGCCGAATTTTGGCCCCAAAATGGCCCCAAAAAAAACACTACATGTACTCTGTCAAGTACATCACCCACATTCTGCAATACTCTACAATGTCATGTACTCTGTAAATTACTCTACCAACATTCTGCAATACTCTACATGTACTCTGTCAATTACTCTACCCGCATTATGCAATACTCTGCATGTTCTCTGTCAAGTACATCACCCACATTCTGCAATACTCTGCATGTACTCTGTCAAGTATATCACCCAAATTTGAATATTCTAATGTATCTGTCAAGTACAACCCATTCTGCAATACTCTACATGTACTCTGTCAAGTACATCATCCCATCACCCGCATTCTGCAATACTCTACATGTACTCTGTCAAGTACATCACCCGCATTCTGCAATACTCTGCATGTACTCTGTCAAGTACATCACCCGCATTCTGCAATACTCTGCATGTACTCTGTCAAGTACATCACCCACATTATGCAATACTCTGCATGTACTCTGTCAAGTACATCACCCACATTATGCAATACTCTGCATGTACTCTGTCAAGTACATCACCCACATTATGCAATACTCTGCATGTACTCTGTCAAGTACATCACCCCCGCATTCTGCAATACTCTACATGTACTCTGTCAAGTACATCACCCACATTCTGCAATACTCTACATGTACTCTGTCAAGTACATCACCCACATTCTGCAATACTCTACATGTACTCTGTCAAGTACATCACCTGCATTCTGCAATACTCTACACTGTCATACTCTATCTGTACTTTATCATACTCATTAAGGATAAACAGACATGATTATGCAAAAGGATAAAACCAAACCTTACACCAACAAACCATTACATAGTCAGCTGATCTATACTCCAAGCATATTATTGAATAGAAAATACATTTATATTCAAATTATTTAGAGCGCATGACTTTCTTCCATTATTTAAATGCAGTACTAGCCTTTTTAGATATTTAGTATTGGAAACTTTCTATATGTGTACACTTAACAGCCCCGATCCTCTGATGATTTATTATCAGGAACCAACAAACTATGTTTTAATGATAACGTGTAAGAAAACATCATCAATATGTCTTCCTGCTGATCTACAATTAGTTCAAAGACTGCTACTTAACCCAAAGGGACAGGAACTCCAAGTGTGAAAATTATGCAAAAATATTATTTATATCATAAGAGTAAGAGACAAGTACTTTTTGAACCTAGCTATTAGAAAAACAGGAAAAAAATGTGTTGTTTTCATTACAATAATTGAGATTTCCGATCGCTAGATAAGACAACTAGACCATCGCTAAAATTTCTCTCGGCTAAATTACATTATACTTGAAGAGTTGATTGTATCTTCCTGTAAATGAAATGTCAAGATTTAAAGATCACTAGGCAATTTGACTACACTTGGTCTCGTTCTATGTAAATTTGCAATACTTTTACTTCTGGAGAACAGATTATTACTTTGGCAAGTTGTTTGAGAATGTAATGTTAGTGATGAGATCTGATGCATGTTGCATTACAAAATAAAACTTATTTATAGGAGACAAAATAACAAAAATGCAAATATACCATACCTACAAGAGTATGGGGTAGGTAAAGTATGCCTAAAAACAATTGCCCACCAACCACAATACAATTATTATAAAGTATTATACACACTATGGAAAGTTTAATAGTATGCATACAAACCATGGATAGTAAATTATGCCTGTAAAAAACCATGGGGGAAAAACCTGCCTACAAACCATGGATAGTAAATTATCCCTGTAACAAACCATAGGGGGAAAATTTACCTGCCTACAAACCATGGGTAGTAAATTATGCCTGTAACAAACCATGGGGCTAAACCTGCCTACAAACCATGGATAGTAAATTATGCCTGTAACAAACCATGGGGGGAAAACCTGCCTACAAACCATGGATAGTAAATTATGCCTGTAACAAAACATGGGGGAAAAACATGCCAACAAACCATGGATAGTCAATTATGCCTGTAACAAACCATAGGGGGAAAACCTGCCAAGAAACCGTGGATAGAAAATTATGCCTGTAATAAACCATGATGAAAAAACCTGCCTACAAACCATGGATAGTAAATTATGCCTGTAACAAACAATGGGGGGAAAACCTACCTACAAACCATGGATAATAAATTATGCCTGTAACAAACAATGTGGGAAACACCTGCCTACAAACCATGGAAAGTGAAGAAAATTAATTTCAAGTCATGGAAGGAACGCCCACAAACTTTACAAAGTAAAGTATGCCCACAAACTATGGAAAGTAAAGTTGCCCTACAGACCATGAGGGGTAAAGTATGCATACAACCCATGGGCAATAGCATATGCCAACTAACAATGTAAAGCATGTCTAAAAACCATGGGAAATATTGATATGCTTAAAAACCATGGGACAAAATCATGATTGTAATTCCTTTATTTCATTTTGTGAAAATGTAACATTGGAAAGACAACATTTCAGACATTTTTGTACTATTAATATAACTTGCATCTTTATTTTACAAGAAAATGTTTCCAATGACTACTTTATTCATGCTTAATGACTTTTTAAGCACCGCTTAAATCTTTAGAAATGGTTTAAATTTAGTGTTCAATCCTTGAAGATTGGAAAGTCCATTTTTTCAAAAAAAAGGGTCATAACTTAGTACAATGGGCACTGTTTTATACATCCCTGAAACAAACAAAAAATCAATTTTTCAAAACCAAATTGAAACTGAGTGTATAAATTTAAATGCTGAGGGAAATAGAGGCAATAAAAAGTTCCAAAAGATGGATTACTTTTCTAACTGGTGATTTAACTGCTGTCTGCGTCAGATAAATCAGGACTAAATTGAATTTGGAATTTTATCTGACATTTTGTATATTAGATTCAATTTCATGTTGTATCTTACAAATCTACACTATTGGTAGAAACAATCTAAGAACTGGTCTAATGACTGGTAATAGTGGGAATATTTTGAGACAAGTCGTTTTATTGAAAATTACATTTGAAGTCAATTTTATGAGTTGGAAATTATCGCATTCTTGGGGATTCATTATACATGTACAGATCATTTAAGACAATGTGACAGTGATGTTACAGATATATTTATACTTTAAGTTTACAACCATTCATTTTATGTTTTTCAGTGGTATATCATATACAATATATAACAGTGGGTTATCTCCTGATAATTTTCACAAGAGTTTATCACAATTTTCTACCCGGATTTAACGTCAAAAAGTATACGAAGCACTATAAATACCTGAAACTATACTAGGATGATATTGTTAAAATGATGTCATTTGTGCTATGCTATCAAATAATATTTCCCATGATTTTCGAAATTTCATCGAAACAAACTCAATAAAAGTAGAGTTTGAGACATAGAAATAAAACAGAGAAATTGTTGGTATCCATTTAATATCACAACAATTTCACTAATGAACACCAAAAGTAATTACTTTCACTCCAGCTCTGCCACTTGTGAACTTATCACTTTTGCTGCCCACTCTGTGAAATGATAACATGATATGACACAGAAACCAACAATTATCCTCTATTTCATGATCTAATGGGAAGAAAGAAAGGTAATTTTTCTTGTGCTCAAGAAAAGGTTTAATCATTACATTATCCAATAAATTTTGCCATGTCACTGTCACATTACCTTGAATGAACTGTAGATGCCTTGTAACTTATGATCCACAAAATTTAATGCTCACTGATTTACACATAGTCAAAGTTTGTGGTATGACTTTACAGAAAAAACAAACATTCTATGATGAAGAGTACAACTTACAATTTCTTTGGCACTTGACAAATCTTCTTTGGTCCTTGTATCTTCTGTACACTCTGAAAATAGAGAAGACAGTCACTTTATAACAAACACTTTATAACAAACACTTTATACAACATTCTTTATAACAAACACTTTATAGCAATCATTCTCTATAACAAACACTTTACAGCTTACCTTTATAACTTTCTTACACATATTTTGTTAAAACACTTCATAATATATACTTTAATTATTAGACACTTTCATAATAACACATACCCTATAACAATTTTTAACTCATCCACATTTCTTATTCCGATTTTCATTGTTTTAAAGGGGTCAAAATGTTTTTATGTTTCTGATGATGATTCCTATGATGGTGCTTAGCGATGATAATGATGGTGGTGGTGATGATGATGATGACCGTTCTTATAATATTTTCTTCAGAATGGCAAGCTTTAAAACTTTTTCACAAATTTCCCACAGCACATTCATAAAAACTCAACATAAAAAACACTGCAATTTTGAGGATTTTTTTTAATTAAAAAATGAAAAAAGTGATGTCCATTACGGTTTGTTTTAAAGCTTAATATATTATCCAGGGAGAGCAATGTAGTTAAAACACCAAGTAAGGTTTCAATTTTATCAACATAATTTCGGCAAAAACACAAGGTGTACCCTCCTAACTCATGAGATCTTTAATTAAAGCTGTCTTCCTCTAGAGATGATTAAAACTGAAAAACCATTCCAGTGTATTTTGTCACATTGATTAGCGATAGGGCTATAAAACTGTTTGTGTGTTTCAAAAAAGTAAGGTCAGTCAGCAGGGCTTTTTAGTGTTTTTTGCTTGTTTTTTTTTTGCCATGTTTACCACTGGTAAAAATTGGTCTTTCTGATTTTATTTTATTTTTAAAAAAAAGTTTGATGTTGATGTTGGTTTTAAAATTTCAGGTCAGTTAGGAGACGGGAAAAATATATATTATTTCTTGGCCTAACTGGAAATGAAAATTATCTTTGCAATAGAACACAAGATGTTCCTGGACTGATAATTTCTAAAAAAAACAGATAGCAGTATGTGTAAAATGAATTATCAATTAATGAAGTTCATCCATTTGTCAGAAATGGAGGAAAACTTCATTACCCGGAGTTCCCTACAGTTCTAATATTGCTAGTAAAACTGGGTGTTAATTGGTAAACCTGTCTAAGGAAACAACATGATATATTGCTGAACATTTCATTGGTTTTACAAAATTACAGAAAAAATGTTTAATTAACATGGTATTGACAGTGGATTGCCCATGGGCAGGGCCAGAACTTCTTCTTTCTGTAAGACTTTGTTACAATCATACTGACAATTATAAGTTAATAGACATATATATTCTTCAAACTGTTCTCTTAATTATCAAATTGAATGTCCCGTCTATGGCTTCCAGTCTATGTAACACATTTAACAACCCTACAAAATTTAAGTAAAATTCACAAAATTTGATGAAATATTGTATATAATATTCATTTGGTGAGGAAGTGATTAGTTTAAATAAATTGTCATCCATGCTATCATAATATAACATATTTTGTATTGACATGACATTTTAGACTGGACCCATGAAGCAGTTAGAGATTTCAAACAATACATTAAACAATATTTTCTACAGTTCTTTAATAGCATTTTTCAATGTAGAATGTTAAGCACATCTCTATCCTATCTGAGAACTCGCCTGTGATGGAAAAAAATTTCTTTGATTGATAGAATTCTCTTAATTAGTATTACTGTAGATAGGTGTTCATTTGTGTCACCCTCTTACACTTAAATCAGAATAATTTTCCGAAGCCGATATACCACCATGTGACCTGAGAACCAAAATGCCAGCAAGGGTCTAAACTCGTAAAGGCAGCTATACTGCATTCTGGATATTGTACAAAAACAAATCCAACATGTTTAATATCCTCGTACATACAAGAGAATGGTCAAATGATCTTCAGGCATTTCTAAATGACCATTCAACTGGACATAAAACTGACCATAACAAACAATAATGTACATTCTCCAAATTGTAAAGTGCCCTTTCTACATGCCATTATTACTTCTAAGTGAAAGACAAAAGGTATCTAAGAAAATGAGCCAAGTCTTTCACCCCACTTTATCAGAACTACTTGGGAAATTAGATTTTTTTCTGGTAATTGTGTTGTTCAAGTCTTCTCCAAGGAGAAGTGGAACATAGATAACCAAGAAATTCAATTTTAAGATTTCCGTTGGGTAGAGCTGGCGGGGGATATCCACTTGACCCAACTTTAAAATCATATTCTATAATTATTAGATCAAACATATAATAATATAAGCTTTAATCAAATTTTCAAAGTACAGTGAACTTAGGAAAAAGTGACAGTGATGAAACAGATTATATTTATACAAGCAGAAAAAAAAAAATTACATGATCACAAAAATCACATGTTAAATTATTTTTACTTTATGCTCACTTTGTTTTTTCTTGGGAGTTCAGAGACTGAATTTAAACAGTGATAAATTTCATTTAGATTTCAGGACCACGCATTACTATATACTTCTATTCTCAGCAGGAAAATACCAACTTTCTCACATAAAAGAATCAGGTTAATAGCCCGGGCTCCAGCCCATGACCCTCAATCAGTGAGAAGTTTAATGATTACCTTAAATTGCTACCTTAGTCGGGGGTCTTCAAAATCAATACAGATCTTACGGTCTTCATTAAGAAATAAGTGTCAATATTTTCAGGGTTTATCTTGAAAAACCGTTGTGCAAAATAGACAAACTCAATCACTGCGATAAATTATTGTATTATTCTCAATTTGGAAATGTTGTATTAGAGGGCGTACATGGTAAGGACGTGTGTCTATATCCAGAGGCAAATGACGGCAAAAACAATCTGTTTTTATTGCCTTGAAAATGTGAGAAAGAAACATTACTGTATATGGTTAAACATGCTCAATTAATCAGGAAAACCATGCTCCACGGCACTTAAAATGGATCACGGAACTTCTTATTTCAGTAATTTCTCCCCTGTGTACAAGTCTCAATTGATTGTAGGCCTAATTTATCTGTCTTACCCCCAATTGTCTTTGTAGGTCAGGGCAATCTTAACATAGGACAGAATTGGCAATCACTTATTACAACACCACACAATACAGAACTATATATTAACAACACTATTTCTACATTGCACAGTGAATGTACTTAATGAGATGTTGAATTACACACTGAGAAGTACTCTCCCCTGAATCGACCTTTGTAAGCAACCTGTGTAGGTTGTCATGCCGATTAGCCGGCGCTGTATCCATACAGTCTGATCATGATCTGCACTCTCTACTACAGTCATTCATTCAGCCAATCAGCACTTAATACACCCCTTTGCACTAATGGTACCATCCGAACTGAAAGTTTGACAAGTCTGCTTTAGAAATTTTGGTCAAAATCATCGGTCAAAACTTAGTTGCCATGTTGTTTAAAGAATCTTTTGGACACAGTTTAACAACATTATTAACCACTATTGTCACCCTCAATGTGTCACAGTACTGTAAAACTAATGAAATATTAACAAAGCTGTCACTAACATTCGCACATTAGATTCCCCCTGAACTTTAGAACCTTTTTATTGCTTCTCTGATTTGTATTGACAATATTTGACAAATCAGAGCTAGACTGTTTGAAGCCTCTATTCATTGGTAACACCTTCACCCTTCATAAACTGTAATATAGTACTCTAACTTTCTAAATTGGGTAATTGTCTTTACACCAAAGTTAATGGCCACCAATAATTATTCATGAATTCTCTAATTTATAATGAATCTATAAATGCAACAAAATGTTTGGGGAAAATTTTCAGTTTGTGAAGTTGGAAATCCACTAAGATTAGCTAAAGTAAAATCATTGTGAATACTGAGAAAATTTACAGCACTCTGAATGCATGTTAATTTATGGGAATTTTAATTTTTTTAATTTTTTTTTAAGGGAAATTTTTAAGTTATAGTCATACTGTCCAGTGTTTTCGTTGGGATATTATATTCATGTAGCTACCTTATTGGCGAAAACCAATAAAATTTTCTGGTCCACAAACATTACTGGTTTCACAGCTTAGTACTTTAATAAAATTATTTTCTTGAGGAATACTGAACTTAAAAGCTGTGCACTTTTAGAGAAAAAATGTTCAACATTTTATAGTCTAAATTTAGAATCACAGTTTTGGTTATATCGTGACTGTATTTTTAGTAATTTTAATTTATACTAACTTTTTTACTCTCGATTGTGAAACATTATTATTTATGTTACAACTTAGCTTAATAGCTGTCAAGACTCATTCCATGGTGGAGATTGTACCTGGGACCCTCCCTACACTACCACTGTGCCACTGCGCTTTTTCAGTCTTTTTCAGTCTCCAACTGCTTGACATATCAGTAAGGACAAAAGTCTGAATATTTTGTTTGTGTGCACATTACAGTACATGCAGGATAAAGTGGCAGTGATGCTGCAGAATTTTAAGAAGGGTCCAGTATTACTGAGCACATTAATTGGATAATGCCAGCTAGATTAAAACTTAACATTTCAAGAATATTTCATGAATTGTTTATGAACAGTAACAGTTCATTTCGCAGGGGATTCCTTGCATGTATAATCAACCTTTTTATACAGTGGTTAAACTGTCTGTTATATCACTGTCACATTCTCCTACATTAACTGTAATAAACTTAATAATTTTAGAAAAGGTACTTCAATTTATTACTCTAAATTTACCATTATGAAGTCATGATCAAAGTCAAAGCAATTAACTCGACCCTCTCTGGAAGCACACAGGACCTTTAGAAATGTACATGAAAGTATTATATGGTAATAAAAGACCCAATCTAAAGCTGGGGATAACACATTTATGCCATATCAACACAGGAACAATAACATCATCAAAAAGCAATTAAGTTAATAAATAAAGATCACGATTGCTTTCAACTCAATAAAACGTTACAATAACATTTCTACAGATAACTGTTCTCCTCATTTTTTATTCATTCCGAAAAAGCAATTTTCGTCAAAACCTGACTCAAAACTTGTAAAACAATACTTTGCTCTTATTGGACTCCTGATAAAATCAAAATTATTCCATTCTAACAAGAAAATGAAATCAAACAGCCATGGAATACTGTTACATTAAAGCACTGCAAAGTTAAAAACAACATTACATTAAAAGACAAGACAAATTTTGGCAAGGCATCAAAGGCGCTGCGCATGTTTTTGAAACATGATAAAGGAATCAGAGCATTTTAGAAATCAGAAACAACCTATCAACGGGAAAAAACAAAACATTGTGTTATATGTAAAGCATAATAAGTAAAAACCACATCTCTACATTTAACCAAAATTTGGTAAACATAAAACAGCTTTCATCTGAAGGGGGGGGGGGGGCCCCACCAAGGGGGGGGGGGGGGGGGGGGGGGGGGGGGGTTGCGCGGGGGGCGAAACCCACGTGATTAATTTTTCTTTTTTTTGTAAAGATGCTTTACATAACTTTCATTGAGACCCTGTATCGCATTGTTGGGTGGACGGTCTTATTTATAATGCCACATTTTACTTTAGTATAGTAATTAAAATGTTTCCATGGATTTTAATTTTAATCAAAATGTTAGAGCTTTGGAACTTGATGAATATGCTTTCAAAGCAACAAAACGACCTTCAAGTTTTTGGAAAAGTTGTTAAATGGCCTTAAGTCAAACTTTTGAATTTACGGATGGTATAGATGTTTGTAACAGTTAATACAATTTATTTATTCATTAAAGTATTTGTTAAACATAATTCATAGTTTTTACTTGCAACTAAAATTTTTGGCTCCTCCTATTCGATTATGCAACCCCATGGTACAAAATGAGACCGATTCAATACTTTTCAATATTTCTGTTATATCTGCATTAAAGCATCTCTCTCACAGATTTTGGTAAAATAGAAATTTCATCTGAAGATTAATTATTCTTTGAAAGACTCCTGTGATCAAATCACGTAAGAAAATTATCCTGGATTTTTCTGAGACTTTGGAACATGAATATTTTCACAAATTGAATGGCTTTAAGTATTTAATTTACATGACATTTTCACCAAATCAAAGTATTTTAGTAATTCAGTTACTTGCAACTAAAAATGAGACGATATATTTTCAATTTTTTTTTTAATGTGATAGCTTATATACCCAAACGAAAAATTAGAAGTGATAAGATATTGATTGCAAAAAAACACATAGATTTTGTTTTATTTATTTATTTTTCACACAATTAGCTTTTAAAGGCGATTTTGAAAAGAAATCATTTTGTACAAATTTTTAATATAATATTAAGATGAATTTGTTAATAATGCATCTTTATACATTGTACTATTTAACAGATTGATATATGTACAATGTGTAATGTGTAACAATTGTGTGTTCAACATTTTTTTATCTAATTTCAAATATTATTTTGAGAGTTTTGTTTTATCTATTTCATCTCTAGAACAAAAATGTATTTCAATTATTAAATAGGTAAAAAAAAAAATCAACCAAACGCAACAAAATTTTGTCATATTCTGCAGATCTGATTTACATCACCACTTAGTAAAACAGTGCATTACCCTCGTTAAATCATTCCACCGACTGGCAACCGGAAAGCACTCAACCCTACAGCGAGTTTTAATATTTCCTTTAAAACGTATAAAAAAAACATGCTGTCAATTACTGAAATGAATAATGATAGTAGATAGAAGACAGTAATTATACCGTGTCTCCGTTACCTCACTGCTGAACGCAACACTTGATGATCAGGCGCTGTCATTTTCCGGAACTTCTCCGTCTCCATTACTATATTTTTAAAAAAGTTCATTACAGATTTTCAGCTGAAATTTCTCTCATTTTCAAAGAGGATTATCTTCAAGTCAATTATGTAGGAATTTTAACTCCATTTTCATTTCTGTTGGACTGACAGACGTTAGTAAAGTACTATCTGATCACCATTCAATTTTCTGGAACAAACTTTTTTGTAAATGATATCTTTTCATTTCTTCTCATTTCTCCATAAATGTTGAATGTTTTACATGACTTCAAATTCTTTATTTTTTGCTTTTGTTTTAATGCCCATAATGCAACAGTATTTTAGTGATTGCAGGCTTTACCAACCTCTCCTTACACGGAAGGTCAACTTGAAGACTCCCTATATAATCTACCAATTTTCTCACAAAAAGAGTCACGCTGGAAGTGGGGTTTGAACCCATCTGAATAAAGAACTGCCAGATTTCTTACACTAATTATATGATCTGTCATGCTTTAATATTAATAAATACAGGTCTATAAGATATTTTTACATTTAAAATATTAGTACAAAAAGACAATCTACGAAAAAGGCACTCACCAGTCGTACAAAAACTTGGCATCCACAGTTTTTGTTAATCAAATCTTGTTGACAATTTTATAAACAAACTCATTTAATTAATAATTAACCTGTTCATATTTCATCAGAATTTATTGATTCAATTTAATCAAGCCATGTAGGCAGCATGAAAGTTTTAAGTGATAAGAAAATTGGTCAATATTTACATTGATTGACACCAATGGTATTTGGACGCGATTGTCTCTAAGTGTTTTCAAGCATGAAGTACCTTGTTCAACCATTATTTAACACGACCGCAGTGATATCTCGATGTAATTGAACAGTCATTTATTAACAAAATACATTTATTAAATTTATACTCTTTATGACTGATAAAGTAGTTAATTGGTTTTCAATTTACAAAATCATTAAAATGAAACATTATATTCTTAAATGTTTTATTAACCAAAATCAAAGGGCAATAACTCTTTCACACACAGATATACGCGTTGAAGAACAATATTATAATGTTTAGGACAATTTATTGTGAACACCGTTAAAATAGAAAGTATAATCATATTTCTATCATTCTCGCTGTTGTTTAGCAATAAAGGACTCCCCACCTGTTAGTGCTTACAGTGCTTTGATTACAGTGCTCTACCTACAAAATTTAATGATTCAACTATTAAATGTTGTACCTTGATTATTTGAAACTGTTTTTAATATCAATGTCAAGAGAACAGCTTACTCTGCTGGCAGTTAGTGATTCTTCCTTTGTGACAAGTGCAGACTATGATCAGAGTGCACATATTTGTCCATTTAACAATTAATGGTACTGTCATGATTAAAAGATGGACAAGTCCATTCTAGAAATATAGCGGCGGGGGAGGGGGGTCTGGGTTAAACAGCGGATTCATGACATCGTTCTGTATCATTTCTCGTGACAACATGTCATCTATAACTATAAAGCCTGTACAATGTAATTTGTAAAAAGAGTACCTGTATTTTCATACACCAGTTAATTAAATACAAAATATACAATAGATACATGTAAATCAACACATTTTATAACAATGAAGTCATGTCATACAGGTATAACTCACACATACATGTCAGAGAAATATTTTTAAAACGGATATCTAATATGAAGTATCGATATGCAATTTCAACCTTTATCATTAATAAAATTAATCCTACTTTTGGGTTTAAGTTCATTATACATTTATGTCATGTTCATAATTTAATGAATTAGCTCTGAGGAAAGCTCCATTTATAAAAAGATTGCCAGTAAAGGCAGTTTTTCCATAAATTTAATTTCATTTTTTCTTGAATAATGATTATCTTCCCACTTGTTTCTTACACGATTTCCTCCCTTTGCCACTGAAGCCAATCATCTAGCCTGAGGCTGGGCTTGACCTCACCATCTTAGCGTAGTCTGAGGGTGTCACAAATGACAACATCTATTACGAAATCAGTAACTCAGTAAAAAACCAAGCAATTAGTTTTCATAACAAAATCAGTCCTTCATTACAGAAATAATTTAGAGCATGCCTGGCCACATGGGACTATTAATTACTTGACCCAAGTAAAAAATATAGCTTCATTTCTCATTAAGTGAAACACCACCCCATTTCTAAAATAAAATAAAGATCCCTTATAGCCATCACTTATCTCAAAAGGCAATTTACAACATCAATACTGACAGCAAAAACAAAATGAATTTCTTTTTGTTTAGCCAAAATGATTAGTCTTGTGTAGAATGTGTCCTAAAGTTGCTGCCAGGCATCATAAACTTTCTAAACATCTCAATAAAATACATAACTTATTCTTAAAGCATATTACCAAGATCTGAATTAGGGAATTGAAATTGGTATTTGTCTGCTACTCAATAAACCCCTGGCTTGTTTAAAATTAAATTACATTTGTATTTACTGCCCGAAATTTTCTTTTTTTCATCAGGATAACGATTACCGAGTCGGCGGGACACATGCTGCACAGTGCATCAAATATAAGACAAAACTTTTAAACGATAACAGTAAAAAGAAAATGAAATTATCTGACACTAATGTCGTCTAAATTTGTCGCTATACTTAATTTACAAAATGTATCTGAAATTCTGCTACAATGTGTAACTACCTCCATCGTAACAAAAGCTGGTTACGCCAGAAATTACATTAGTTCATGGTAAAAATAATTAGAAAATGCTTCATGCCAATAGATGATTTATTTTGGATCCTTTTTCCCACACACTGTGAGCTTCAGACACGTTAATTGATCTATTTGTCACTAATTGTATTTCGCTAATTTTAGAACAATGTGGTCCTTAAATCTTTTAGGTCAATGGCATCAGGACATATGTCTAAAGAATGAAAAAAATGTATATCACAAACAGAAAGTAACCTAGCTATATATATAAGCCTACTGAACAACCTAATTTTCGTGTAACAAATTCATTTTATGATATTAGGCAAAGAAAACTACAAAAAGATAGACGGGACGAATAAAAGCCGAGTTATCATCTCGTTATCCGAATTATGGAAAGTTACAAGTATTTTCTATGACGTATCTTACAAGCAAAGGTATTTGAGGACCTTCGGTGTATTCATTATTTCATTAACTCACGAATCCTAATTTCCATTTCGTATCTATCCGATTAATCCCGTCTGTTTGTTTACATCTGTTTCAGTGCAATTACATAAAAACAACTGATTATGATGAAGGGGGGCGGAGTATGACGAATTATTTATCGGTCCTCTGGTTTTTAAAACTCCTTTAAATCCAGGTGCAATGGCAGTTTTTTTTTTTATTTTGCAAATGCTTACAAGCATAGTCACTCACACTAGTTGTGGTTGGTACATAACGGTATTAGTTATAACATGTGCAGGGGTGGATTTCCAAAAATATTCTGACTGACATTGAAATAGAATATGAAGTTTGGATTTTATGTGCGGGCTTTATCATTAATATTTTACTCAGACTCATAATTTTTATCTTATTTTCATTAAATTAAAAAAAAAAAACTCGCAAACATACTTTTCATTAGTTTCTTCTTATTCAATCAAATTGATCGGGGCGGCTGGCGTAATACATAAATATATTGAAAGACGATTAAAATGTGCGAAAACATTTTATACAGTTTGGCCCCTGCAGGCGGCCGATTGATTGATAAAAACAATCAATTAACAATAGAAGTTTTTCAGCTGACGTGTCAAAATAATGATGCGCCCAAGCAGAGGTGAGAAAAATCTGATAATCAGTGACCCCGAGTATCCATGGTAATTTAGTAAGGGGGGGGGGGGGGAATTCTACCTGGGGGGGGGGGGGGGGGGTTGGGGGGGTTATCCCAGGGGTCTTGGGGGGGGGTGGGGGGGGGTTGAGTTATTGATGCTCGAGTTATCCATGGTAATTTCTAGTTAAACATACAGGAAAATGGCCGGGGGACCGACAGATGTCGGGGGGGGGGGGGGGGGGGGCTCGAGTTATCGGGGGGTTTCGAGTTATCGATGCTCGAGTTAATGAAGTTTTACTAAATGTTTCGCTGTGGAAGTACATTTGCTTCCTTACAAGTTACCTCTTACCCAAAATGATCATAATATTAATGTATAAAGGATACAACTACTTAGGATGACTTCACTGTCTTGCAAAGAGATTATTTTATGCTGCAGTTTACATGGGAGAAAACATCATTTTTATTGAACTTAATTTACAATGGTGCAAGTTTATGACTTATAGTTGCCAAAGTAGTTATCACTGTATGACTTCTTGTTTAACATTTATACAGATTAGTTGCAGTACATACAGTTATCAGTGTATCAGACTTCTTGTGATTACCATGAAAAGATCCACAAAGCTCTACCATATTTTACACTCAGTCTGCCTCAGCACTGGTTTTACATTCAGTCTGCCTCAGCACCAGTTTTACACTCAGTCTGCCTCAGCACAGTTTTACATTCAGTCTGCCTCAGCACCAGTTTTACACTCAGTCTGCCTCAGCACTGGTTTTACATTCAGTCTGCCTCAGCACCAGTTTTACATTCAGTCTGCCTCAGCACCAGTTTTACATTCAGTCTGCCTCAGCACCAGTTTTACATTCAGTCTGCCTCAGCACTGGTTTTACACTCAGTCTGCCTCAGCACCAGCTTTACATTCAGTCTGCCTCAGCACTGGTTTTACATTCAGTCTGCCTCAGCACTGGTTTTACATTCAGTCTGCCTCAGCACCAGTTTTACATTCAGTCTGCCTCAGCACCAGTTTTACATTCAGTCTGCCTCAGCACCAGTTTTACATTCAGTCTGCCTCAGCACTGGTTTTACACTCAGTCTGCCTCAGCACCAGTTTTACATTCAGTCTGCCTCAGCACTGGTTTTACATTCAGTCTGCCTCAGCACCAGTTTTACATTCAGTCTGCCTCAGCACCAGTTTTACATTCAGTCTGCCT
The DNA here is from genome assembly GCA_022818135.1 of Saxidomus purpurata. Taxonomy (NCBI): domain Eukaryota; kingdom Metazoa; phylum Mollusca; class Bivalvia; order Venerida; family Veneridae; genus Saxidomus; species Saxidomus purpurata. Next base: position 736,728 of record JAFMSR010000015.1, read on the forward strand.
CAGCACTGGTTTTACACTCAGTCTGCCTCAGCACCAGCTTTACATTCAGTCTGCCTCAGCACTGGTTTTACATTCAGTCTGCCTCAGCACTGGTTTTACATTCAGTCTGCCTCAGCACCAGTTTTACATTCAGTCTGCCTCAGCACCAGTTTTACATTCAGTCTGCCTCAGCACCAGTTTTACATTCAGTCTGCCTCAGCACTGGTTTTACACTCAGTCTGCCTCAGCACCAGTTTTACATTCAGTCTGCCTCAGCACTGGTTTTACATTCAGTCTGCCTCAGCACTGGTTTTACATTCAGTCTGCCTCAGCACCAGTTTTACATTCAGTCTGCCTCAGCACTGGTTTTACACTCAGTCTGCCTCAGCACCGGTTTTACACTCAGTCTGCCTCAGCACCAGCTTTACATTCAGTCTGCCTCAGCACCAGTTTTACATTCAGTCTGCCTCAGCACCAGTTTTACATTCAGTCTGCCTCAGCACTGGTTTTACATTCAGTCTGCCTCAGCACCAGTTTTACACTCAGTCTGCCTCAGCACCAGTTTTACATTCAGTACTATCTATAATACACTGTATATCTGTTACAATTAATGTAATGTTTGTTGTTCAGAATCTTTGGAAAAACCATTCTACATATACTGGCTACAGTACAAAGCCTTTTAATAGTTTATTGTATAGTAAGGCCTCCGGCCCATACACAAGTATAATATTATACAAAAGATTTTCATAGAGTGAAAAGCAGCCATCTGTATGAGGAAGCTCTATACACAGGTTCCTCTGTACTTAATACATCCTTTCACAAACTTTAGAATTCTTATGTTGAATTTAAAGGTGAAACTTCCCTAATTATGGCTTGAGCTGCCATGGCGCAGTGGTAGTGCGTTCGCCTCAGGATCGAAGGGCACCGAGTTCGATCCCTACCATCGCCATGTTGGTAGTGTTCTTAGGCAAGTCATAAATAATTCCACATTGCCTCTCTCTCTCCGTGGTTCAGATTCCATCAGGAATGATTCTCGAGGGCAATTAATATAAGTTGTAAGAACTTGTTTTGCAATCCAGAATAAATAAATTAGTATAAACTAATAAACTTCCCTTAAAGTGACATTATGCGCATCTTACTGCACATAGTGTATTTTTGGTGACAGTTTTAAAAAGGAATTTTTGGTTGCTGTTCATTTAAAGTGTTAAAAAATGATTATACTGCATTAGTATTTGAAGTTGGTGCTTTAGATATAAAAAATCGGACTGATAAAATGATAGTTAATTGTGTCTGGTAGAGATTTCGGCAGTGGAAGGGAAGCGACTCCTGCATACAGTGTTCTTTCTTAAATTGACTCCCCAGTCAAATAAGAAAATCAATATTTGGAAAGTTATTATTTCATACTGGTAGCGTGAAGAGTTTGGTGTATTGGGTTAAAAGCTATTATTTCCTCTACGCTTTTGTACACACACCATATTCAGCTGGATTTTTACTTGAAAAAAATGCGCATAAGTCACTTTAAAGGTTACAATCTTTGACTCAGACTTATAATTACAGCAGTAAAACTTTTTTTTCAATTAGCATGATTTAAGCAAATGTAATTTATTCTTTTCATAACTAATTAGAATTCAGTGAAATAAGAGAAAACCAGCTACAAAATTGTTAATTACACTCTTCAGTTAATGACTTATGGCTTAAAGCTGGTTTACAAACACCCTATGATGTTTAATAAGCAATAAAAGTGTACCAAATTTTACAGAAATCTCTTCAATAAACAATAGCTACAACAGCCACAGAATTGGGTGACTTTTTTATGAACTTTTCTCAATTCTTTATTTGACATAATTATTAAATATGTAGAGGAAATAATATGGGCAATATGTGAAGCTTATAAATTATGCTAATAAAGAACCCCCTCATAAAACATGAGCTATTGCTTATATTATTACTGTATGGTAATAAATCAAGGGTTAATTGGAAAGAATAGTGTTATAATTGGGTATAATACGTCATTACCAAATGTCTATTACATGTTCATACCCATAATGATCACAAGATCACATAAAATTACATTAAAGTAAAAACACATTTTTCTGTTGTTGTTTTTTTCTCTAAATTTTCATGTAAAATGCAAGAATGCTACTGGAAAATGTGCCTTGTTGTTTCAGTAATTTACGCAAGGCAAACAAAAATAGACAAGGTTATTAAAGTTTCTATTTGACATGCAGTGTCAGAGATTCTCTACATGCAACCACAACTTCCTTTCTCTATTCTTTAAAGAGGAGTCAGTGACAAACTAAACTCTGAGAGTCCTAGCTGCCACCAGGGCCCCTGCGAAAAGCAGTTCATGAAATCATGAACATTTCAAGCCTTTCAAGAACGGTTCATGAACTGTACTTAATAAGTTATAGATTGGTATCCATGAACTTTTGGACATGAACTGCTCTTAAAAGGAGTTCATGATCAGTTCATGAACCACTGAAGAATCAAACAAAGTTCTTGAAATATCCATGATCTGATGTTATGGGACAATCAAGAACATTTCATGTACCATAAGAGTTCATGAACAGTTCATGAACCATTCAAGAACTGGGACTGACAAATCTCACAGCATGTATTTATTATGTGCACCAACTTTTTGGAGGGAAATTTTCTTACGGAAATGGAAAGTTTTTTTTGCAGAAGTAAGTGGCTTTTTGTCTTTTTCTGGCAAAAGTAAGTGGATTAATTGTTTAATTTATGTTCTGAATTTTTAAGGAAACAATTACAAAATGTCAACATTTGTCTATAATAGAGAAATTGTGTTAGGTCTATTTGTCATAAGTTTTCACGACTTTGTTCACACATCTGCTAGTTCAAGTCAGGTTTTAATTTTTTTTTTGTCTAGCAACACATGAAGGTATACTAAACTACAATTTGTCAACATGAAAATTAGGACATTGTGATGAAATCAACTTCTGTTTTGCATCCTACCTTATTACAATTCACATTAATTTTATTAGTTTCATCTTATTGCAAAAACATGCTTTGATCATCAAGAGCTAGTCATTATCAATTCATTGCCTTTGCATTAAGTTCATTGTTCCTCTCTCTTGGAAGATTTTTTTGGCATTGTTGTCTGTCCACTTGTCTGTCTAAGACTGTTTTAAATTGTTTCTGTTCAGCATCTCTTAAACCGCTTGAGTAACCTTTTCAAGAATTTTGGTCAATAATTTTTAGGATTTATTAGTTCATGAACAGTTCATGAACTCAGGTTAATGAACAGTTCATTACCAGTTCCTGAAGTGCAAATGAGACACTGAAATTATATAGGAAAATGGTTCACGAACCGTTCATGAACCAGAATGTTCATGAACTGTTCATGAACAGGAATTGAAAATGTTTGCCTTGAAAAGTTCACGAACTGTTCATGATAAGTTTAAAGGCATTTGTCCTTGAAAAGTCTTTCAAACATTCATGCTCACTTGAAGAACTGTTCATGAACTTCATTTTTAAGAACTGATCAAGGATTTGTCTCATTTGCAGTTCAAGCCATTTCAAGAATATTTCATGAATTGTGGACAGTAACAGTTCATTTCACAGGGGGAGCAAGATGTAACCTAGATATTATGGTACTGCATTTTTATTGGCTGCAAAATTATTGTATAACATGATCTATACTGATTCTGTCCAAGTGCCAATTGATCTTAAAGTCAATAATGAAACCCCAAGAGAGTCAACAAGGATTTCCCATGATCTGGCCTATTGACCTAGTTATAAATACATCTATTAGTGACCCAATTTCATATTGCATTTAAAGTTCATAAGGATATACATTCTGACTAAGTTTCATGAAAATCCTGTCAAAAGTGACACCTCTACAATGCTCTAGAATGAAATAATAAAGTTTTCCTGATTTGACCTAGTGTCCTAGTTTTTTACTATAGAATGATGACCTCATACAGTGTTCCAGAGTTTACACTTACCTTTATTAAGATTGGACAGCGCAAACACTGAGCATTTACAATGAACACTTAGACACAGACAGACAGACAGACAGACAGACAGACAGACAGACAGACAGACAGACAGACAGACAGACAGACAGACAGACAGACAGACAGACAGACAGACAGACAGACAGACAGACAGACACGACAGACAGACAGACAGACAGACAGACAGACAGACAGACAGACAGACAGACAGACAGACAGACAGACAGACGACGACAGACAGACGGCAGACAGACAGACGGACAGACAGACAGACAGACAGACAGACGGGAGACGACAGACCGACAGACAGACAGACAGACAGACAGACAGACAGACAGACAGACAGACAGACGAGACAGACAGACAGACAGACAGACAGACAGACAGACGACAGACAGACAGACAGACAGACAGACAGACCAGAGACAGACAGACAGACGACAGACAGACAGACAGACAGACAGACAGAGCAGACAGACAGACAGACAGACAGACAGACAGACAGACAGACAGACAGACAGACAGACAGACAGACAGACAGACAGACAGACAGACAGACAGACAGACAGACAGACAGACAGACAGACAGACAGACAGACAGACAGATATCACAGACAGAGTTTGACTGCAATGACATATCCTTTGCTCAGATAAGTTAAGTAGTTGTAAATAATCCCTGGAGTGTAACCAACATAAGTAATTCCCTCCTTCTGTTTGCTGACAACAGAAATCTACCAAGAATCAATGGACAATGCAATACAGTAGGTTATACTGACATTAATTAACTAAGTCACTGATACTATCTGCTGAATGAATATAAATACTGATATTTAATGCTGTGGATGTCCTAACAGAATAGTACTGTGAACATTTTGTCTAATACTACTTTGACTTCCTGCCCAGAAACTTGCTGTCTAAGAATTTGTACAATGTATATAGCTTTAAAATTCTGAAATCTGCTTAAATACCGTGCTTCGTTCTTCAACATCTGAGACTTACAACCAATTTAACCTGCGAGAGCTAATAATTAACCATCCAACTTTCTACAGTAGCCATTTAAATATTGACAAAAAATATTGTTAAGCAAAATATTGTTAAGCAATTAATTTTCAGCTAAAAGACTGTTGTTGTACAACTCAGACAGTTGATTGTCAGGAGTGAAGTCTAAGACTTCATGAATCCGAAATTTCTCATATGTTTTCATTCATTCTGTCAGACAAAGTTCAGACAAATGTATTAAGTATAATCTTTCAGATAAACCATTCAATATAAGGCAATATACAACACATTATTATGATGCCAGAAGCAACCTTTAAATTCTGCCTTTGCTAAATATGTTTTTCTCTTCTTTTGTGGTATCATTCTAACAGGTTGTACTGTAATCTTAAATTGGAGTGAATGAACCCAATCTTTAATTAAACATTCTTATTTTTTCATTATCACTATTTTAGTTGTAACAATTAAAAAGCAAGCAATCTGTTGTGACATTAAGAACACTGTTTTAAGAGACTAATTTAAGAGACACTTACTAGAATTCTTTTCATTTGATTAAAATAATCATTGTAACAAGATTACCTTTCATTGGCTGTCTATGGAGAACTAAGAATTACGCAGAGCAGAACATAATTATTTAAGGCGACTATAATTATCTAAATTAAAATCATTTTTCTGGCAATTAACTCTGTAACAGCAAAGTTCACTGATAATTGCACTCCGCTCGTCCTTAACTAAATTTGCTCTTTATATTGCGGCCATTAATTGATAAAAAGTTCAATGAAAATCTATAATAAACTATCTAAATTTATAATAATAGCAAAGTGTATTACCTGTTTTAATACTACCTTTAATTCATTACTTAAGATCAATTCAAGAACCATATATTATCGGCCATAAGTCTGTCTTGGCTGTAAGTCCATCCTGACTATAAGTCTGTCTTGGTTATACGTCAAGTGTATATACAGTTTTAGCTAAAAAATGAGCAATTTATAGGTTCTCCTTTCCTAAATTGGAGAAAGCTTTCGCTCCTACCTGGAAAAGTATTTTGTCACTTCTTCATGTTTATTCAACAAATTGTATCAGTCAAGAACACCAATTGTATCATTCAAAAACACCAATTGTATCATTCAAGAACACCAATTGTATCATTCAAGAACACCAATTGTATCATTCAAGAACACAATTTGTACAACTGTATCATTCAAGAACACAAATTGTATCATTCAAGAACACAAATTGTATCATTCAAGAACACAAATTGTAAACACAAATTAAATCTTGAAGTAATTTGTCTCTTTCAGTACCTTCCTTGTTTTATTTATTTTATTAGTAGAAGAGTAGAAGACTACATCACACAAAGTTTTGATCATTCTGAATTAATTTTCATAGAAGATTAAAAATTACTGCACACACTTTAATTACTTTGTAGACAATTATCTACCATTCATTCTATTAATCTAAATCTCATTTTAATCTTTTCCAAGAGCAGTATCAAAAGCTTGTTTTAAATCTACAAACAATTTTTTTTTAAATGTTATTTGATTCTGAATAATTATAATGTGTCACTCTTTTATGTAGCCAAAGACTGATAAAAGGAAATAAAACAATATCCAAAGTCAGTAAAAAGGAACCAAAAGACTTACAAAGGACACAAAAGTATATTAAAGTAAGCCAAAGACACAGATAAAAGCATGCCAAAGTCTTTAAAAGCTACCAAAAGACTGTGAATATTAACGTAAACACTAATATAACCAATTAAAACACTGATGTAAGTACCCAAAAAACTAACTAAAACACTGATTATTGAGTAACCAAAAGACAGACAGAAGCCACCCAAGGTCTGATAAAAACCACTCAACACCTTTACAAGCAAAAAGCAACCAAGAGACTTTTAAAGTGAAACTGCACTAGAGTATTTAGATTGGCACAGTTTATTTTACACCTTGTTAAAGTTGCACAGTTAATTTGATGAGTTTATTACACACTGTAAGAGACGGAGCAGTTTATCTACTCAATACAGACAGTTTCTGCAACAACCTGCTATCTTCTAAGTCTGGCTACGGACATAGATTACTCTTGCACAAAACCTTATATACTTATGCCAACTGCATTCCTTGATAATTCACAATCTCAGATACCTATCAAACCAACTGGGTTATATATGCAATATTAACAACTGTTTTACCTTGTTGTGCAAACATTTCTGACAGACTTGTATTAAGCAGGATCATTTATGTCTTATCCACACATTTCAAAAGAACATGCTTCATATAAAAGTGGAGCTATCATTCACACTGTTTTATAATGCAATTTCAGGATAAAATCGTAACATGAACAGTAAATATCAATTAATTTGTGCCTTCTCCAACTTTATAAAAGAAAAACCATAAAAAAGGAACCTAATTTAACTTTGGTACAGAGATTAATTTGCAAGTGAAAAGCAAATGTTCGGATAACTAATTACAAAAAAAAAGGTCTCGAGAACTAAATTCCACTCCTCCTCTGAAAGTGTAAACAACACATCAGAGCGATTGTATGGAAAAAACATTTACTTTATGACAAAGCTAACAAAATATATTGTCGTCATTGTCAAAGTAGAATTAAGATAGATTTTCTGAGATCCCCTAAAATAAACACAAACAATGAGGTAAGAGCCTTAAGCAAAACAAGACAATAATTCAACCTCAGATGTCAATCTACTATAAACTTTCATGTATAAGACGTCTATTTTTCTTCTCAATTTTTGCTTGAAAAAATTTTTGCTTGAAAAAATTAGAGTGCGACTTATACACAAGATTGAGATAATTAAAACTTACTCAGTCCTGTTATATAATGAGAAACACCACATTTGGACCCACTTTTCCTTTTTGTCTAATTTTGAGTAATTAAATGCCTTACATATTTTAGTAAAATTATAACTATAAATAGGAGACATTTATAATACATGAGATTATCTCCAGTTTGCATGACATTGTGATAACTGCAGTACCACCATTTCATGCTGTATTATTTACTTTGTTCTTATTCTAGAAATGATATTGCAAGTCCATTGAGAAAAACAAGTTACAAAACCCTAAAAATAACTTCTTAATTTAACGTAAGTTTTGACTTTATCAGCGCTTGAACGAAATTATACGAAATATGCATACATGAGAAGTATGTGAGGCACTTTATTGAACAGCTGACAAATTTCCCACTGGGTAACTATACCTAAGAGATTTTATCAAAACTACCTCATGACAAATTCTCTTACTATGTGACGATCTTTTTTTTCTCTCACAGAAATGATGCCTTTAAAACATAAGAATAAGAGCTGACAAGAAAATCTGTACTCACGTTTATTCACCATATGCGATCAATTCTGGTGTTTTGAAGATGGCAGGATACAATCAACAAAGTACACGACACTCGGCCAGAGTCACAATTTAAGCATGTGCCAGTCGAGAATAAATATTTTCTGCTATTTCAAAATATAGCTCAGTTCCAAATCTCCATCGTATTCCCAGAAAATTACAGTCTTAATCAGTTATTTTTTAGATTAAACACCATGATTTTTTTTCTTTCAATTAAACAAACATTATGCACTAAACTATTTCATTGGAGGCAATCATGAGGTGTAGGGGTAGAGCATCCGACTCCTAACCCAGAAACCATGGGTGCGAATCCTGGCATCGGCATTTGACGACTTCCACAAAATCCCTTCTTTCAGCATGAGTACTAGACAGAACTCCAGCAAGCAGCCATGGTAAGTAATGTATAGACTTGTTCTGTTATTGATGTGAAATAAGTAAGTTTAATAGAGCTAAACTGAACTAAACTATATAATAATTCCAGCTACTACAGGTTCAGTGTAAGCATGTAATAACGATGTGTATTTGTTCTAATATATCAATACAATCATGCAACATTGATTCTATGATGAAGCCTATCAGTTTCAACACAATGTCACAGGGATTATTTTAGGGTCAAGGTCAAACTAGTACAAAGTGCAGTTTTATATTCCTATATTATAATTTTAAGTCAAGCCCCATTATGAGACAACCATTGTCTTCTGTGTTACAATTTGGAACCAGTCTCTAACTGTACTTTTTACTGTTACAGAACAAACCATTAATGCATCACATTTTGCTTCTTTGAGACAGATCATAAACAAGCTATTGCCATGGAAACATCTTTATTTGAGTTTTACATCCACTTTCAAAAAATCTTTCAGTTAATGTATAAATAGCAAGTTTACCTTACCATTGTTCCTTGGGAACAGACCTTGAATACTAGAGTCCAACCCTCTAAGATAAAAAACAAAATTTTTACATAGACAAATTCAAAGCACTGGGGTTCAAACTCTTGACCCTCTTTGTCTTGACCACACAGACATGTTGCCATGGATACAGATCCCCCTCAGAGGCAGCTCAGGTGGATCTTGCAAAACCAATATAGTAATTTTCAAACAAGTTTGTAGGAAAATTTTGAATGTTTGCTCAAAACTACAATACCCCATTCATATTTTACATCTAGTTACATCAGTCTTTCATTAAAACACGGAAATTTGTATTTAATACAACATCCTGCTACAATTTATGAATCAGTTATGAGTTGATTTCATTCTGCATGCAACATCTCGTTTACCATACAAATTAAAATCCATATTAAAATAAACATGTAATATAAACAGAACAAATCAAAGCCCGTTTTTGTGAAGCATTGTCTAGACCGTTATGCTATCCAAGGGTCAGGCTCCTGACTCTGTTCAAGACACAAAAGACGTGCCATAAACAACGTAACTAAAGGAGACTTCAATATGCCTCGTATTTCATACAGCACCTGCCAATTTGAAAAGTTCAATAAAAATCAGTAATAGTTCAAAAATGTCTTAAACATCACAGTTTCTTAATTTTGGCAGATTTCCTTTGCAAAATAAGCTTGAGTCCCAAATGCTTGGTGTGCGGGAATATACTTTGAGGACATTCTATCATGACCCCTGACCTAGGAATATACTTTTAGGACATTCTATCCTGATCCCTGACCTGTATATTCAATCCTTGCGAAAAACATCTTTATAGAACATAATGTGATACTCCTAACAATATTTACAAAAAACTCCAAGGCACTCTATGTAATTAAGAAAGGTCTGTAAACCGTTTTAGCTGTACACTACAGTGCATTTAGGATATTGTGATGGTGACGTAATAAATATATGACATTATATGTATACACAAAAGTTTACAGCAACTACACTTAAGAAGGTAGATATAATTGTGCAAAAAAGAAAGTTTTAATCCTTACATTTTCCAAAGTAATTCACACGATAATATTTGATTCTTTCTGCTGTGTCGCCATCACAGTATCCTAATCAACTGTAATGACCAACATTCCTCATACAACATTAAATCATTATTATATGTATCAAGAAAAGTATGTGTTCAAGCTAATTGTCTGTGATAAGAAATAAAACACATTGTTATATGTGTTGTAATTTTATATTCATGTATAAGATTATGTTATAATGTAATATCTTATGAAATTCGCAGGTATAAATTTATCTATAATTGCTACTGACTGAACTTTTCTTCAACTGAAAAAGTTACAGCTACCTCCATCTAACATAATAAACTGAACAAAATTTCCTGTCATTTCAGAATCCAATAATTTCATTAGAAATATTTACAATATCCATCAATTCATTTTTTTTATTAATAATAACTTATTCAAAATGCTGACTTTAATCTGATATGTAATAAACTAATCTGAAAATAAATGCCAAGAAAGTACGATGATGATTGATTGATATTTTCGTATGCAATTTGTATTATATTATATAAATTAGCCAAATGAGTTAGCTTAATCACAAAGAGAGCAGTTTATTAATGGAATATTTACTGTTACATCCTTCACATTTGAAACCTTTCAGCCATACCAACATGACTCACTTCAAGAGTCTGAGATTTGACAGTGTTAATTTTATGTTCATAAACTGTTTATTACGTGTTCATTATAAGTTCTTCATGTACATTATGTGTTCATTTTTGTGTTCTAAATATGTGAAGAACTCTGACGAAGATACAGAAAGTAATTATTCACGTTTAACCAAGTCCTTCCAAAGATAGATAGAAGTTAAACTTTAATTTTAAGATTTGATTCAATTTCAAGATCCACTTTACCTCACAAAAATTAGCAAAAATAAACCATTGCAAATAATTTCAAGTTTACAGTCTTAAACTGTTTAGTTTGATAGGTAAAATGCAATGACACCTCCGTGTATAGTATATGTATAACCAAATACAGAAGTATATTATAAACAAAACCGAAACACGTTAACATTTAATAGTCTTAACATTTGTACACTAAATAATGTAAATGATCAATTTTTAAATCATCGAACACGTCAATTTATTTTAAGAAAAACCTTATTGCGTAAATATATGTACATAACTAATAATAATTCTTCTTTCAGTACAGCAGTAAAAAAAACACAATATAGAAACTATCATAGACATAATACAATGTAGTATAACACATTTTATGTCTCCAAAATTATTTCGAGCACCTTCCTAAGTATTGAATTATTACCTCACAAAAATAGTTCTCTAAGCCTTTTTCACATTTGTAACAGAGTTGTATATATATATATATATACCGTAATAAACACAGGTTTCTCTCTCATACCAGTTTGACTGGGAATCCAAAAAAAAATCAAACCCAATAGAATTCCACACTGCTGTCATACACTAACACAGGAAAATTTACAATACTCTTCAATCTGGGAGGATCTGAATCTTACTGCACCAATGCTACCTGGGTAATATATCCCATCAACCACTGCTTCAGATATCTGCCATTCCCTTCCTACAACACTCATTTTGCTATTTTATAAACAATTTACTGTCATTTTTACCTAAAAACTGGTTTTAAACCACTGTAAATTGCTGGTATCAAAGAGCACCAACGCTGAAACACAGCATGTGGAGTTAAATGTTGTATTTGCAATGAAAATGGAAAATTATGTGTACATACTGCAGAGGACTAAAATGTATTACTTTTCTTAAAAGCAAATTTTCATCTCAGTATGTTAGAACATTGAACATTTTGTGAAATTTATTCAAAAAGGACTCTCAACAGAAACTCATAGATATAAGGTAAGTGTACATTTCTTCATGTTATTTAAGAGGTTATTATACTAAAGACCTTTTCAGATTGCATGCTTTAATCTCTATATATATAGTAACTATCCACAAAACCACAAAAACTCTTCCAAGTCTTAAAGATACTGAAAAATCATACTTTGAGTGTGGAAATCTGTAATCTGTCATTCAAAAATGTTCTTTGATTACAATGAATTAGAGAGGATTCTAATGGACTGCGGGACTACCTTTAAGTATAACTGCTATGAAAATTACACGCAATTACAGAATAAATTAAAGACATTACCAGAATTTCTATTGTAGATATTTGTAGCTTTACCTGCTTTCTATAAAAATCCATCTAAACTTTCAGTTCCTTTACACTTTTCCAGTATAATTCCAGCCCTGCTTCTACAGTTTAAAGTCCCTCATTACAACATTATCCAGTTCTATATATTGATTGATTCCTGATTGATTGCTGAATGATTTATTTTCAACTTATAAACACAAATCTGGTAGAAAACAGTTCTTTAAGTTCAAAGCATGCACTGATATTGGAAATTCTATGTCTCTATTAAGAGGAAGACTGGAAGGTAAAAATATAATATCTAAGTGACTAAATGTGTTCCCATGAGGAGTCAACTTAGGAATAATTCAAGATGCATATAAACTTCCCCAAACTACCACTATCATTTCAAGATTGCTTTCATGAACTTTAAAGTAAAAAAAACTAAAATGTCTTGTCTTTTGAATGATGTAAACTCTACAACTATGCATAAATACATGCATGTGCACTATAACAAGATCACTTAAAGCAATAATGACAAGTTAAGATAAAAAAGAAAATTTTCAATTCAAGAAAACAATGTCATTACTGTATCAGGGGCATTGTATTATGATAACGGACAAGTTTTCTAACAAAAGAAACCATTAAAATGTGTTGTTTTGCTTACTTTTATTGTAGAATATATCACCCCGTGACAACGGGTAGGGTCTTTGGTATATCAATATTTTTAACTCGCATCAAATCAGCTGACTCCGTAGTGTAGTACGTTAAGCTGCTGTAAATTTTTTGTAAGCGCAAAGATCCGAGTTCAAAACCTGGCTCAGGTAAATATTTTTTCTACCTTTATTTTTAGCCTTACACAAAGAAAATAATCTTGATGCTGACAAATTGAATATATATTGATTTTACCAAAAATTAAAATTTACTAAGAATTTGGAGTGCAGTCGCTTTAAAGTCTACCATTCATTAATAACACTACTTTCTGCTTCGATGTGACTTGCAATGCGGGTTACATTGCCTGACTACGTACACATAACAGAGTAGTCAGTACCACACTACATGGTACTTCTGAGTGACTTGTATTGAGTGTAACACTACCTGACTACTTAATTAGCACAACACTACATGCTACTTCTGAGTAAATAATGTACTGAGCGTAACACTACATATATAACTACTTATAACTTAGCATAATGCACTACTTTTGAGTGACTTATACTGAGTGTTACACTACCTGACTACTGATAACAAAGCATTACACTACATGCGACTTGTGAGTATTTGTACCGAGTGTAACCCTTCCTGGCTACTTATAACGTAGAGTTACATTAAATGCTACTTGTTACTAACTTGTACTGAGTGTAAAACTAAGTAACTACTTACAACATTGCATTACACTGCAAAATTTGCTACTTCTGAGTGACATGTACCAAGTGTAAGGCTGCCTGACTACTTATAACATTACACTTCATGCTACTTCTGAGTGACTTGTACTAAGTGTAACACTATCATGACTACTTATAGGGTTACACTACATGCTACTTCTGTGTGACCTGTACAGAGTGTAACACTGCTTGACTTTTAAACTTAGTATTACACTACATGCTACTTCTAAGTGACTTTGTTACACTTTCTGTCTACTTATACACTCGACAGGTTTAAAAACGCAATAGTGGCAAAATATTTATTTTAAAAGTGTTATCCTGTTTCAAATTTATTCAAATTTCTTACACAACAAAAACAATATAAAACTGAATTATTGTAAAAGTTTCAATAATTCATCGAAAAAATGACTTAAATAGAAATAAAAACAATAGCGTCATTCAAATAAAATTTTCAACAGGGGAAATCTTTGCGTTTCTAATATCGGTTAAGTATAACTTAGAATTACACTACCACTGCTTCTTCCGACTGTTACACTACCTGACTATTTGTAAGCTATACTTTGATGGGATCACTCCGGAACACTTCAGTGTGACAGTCTATTGAGTGAGATTATCTTGAATGTTACTATTTATGTTATAAGTTTTAGTGTTTCTACACCTGTCTCTGAGTGACTATGGCAATTAAATCATTTAGTTGTAACATCCAATCATGAAACATAAACTGCTAATAAAAACACTTGTGAAAAATCAAATATTGCATATACCTGCAGAAGATGTATAAGATATCTGCCAAAAGGTAACTTTTACTGTGACAGGTGCACAGTTGTATACTATTAGCACTGTATTATAACATAGCAGATCCAAGTTCTACTGCAATGGTTTAGGCTGGTCTTGAAAATGCTTGGGTTTTAAGTTACAACTAAGTGCAGCATATCTATTTGTTTATGCTTTAATTCAATATTTGCAATTACTTACAGTCCAACAGTTATGTGTTTCTGTCGTATCTTTGTGATGTTGTAGATGGGCTCATTGACTTTATATCATATTAACTGTATTATTATCATATTACAACAAATATACCTAAATCCTGCTTCTATTTATATATATAGTAATGGCTGTTGATGCTGCTGCTGCTGATAATGATGATGATCATTATTTTCATTCTTATCAATTTTATTATTCTCCCTATGCCTTTATTCATTCTACCATTTACCTACATTATTGTTGTACCGGTATCTAAAATTATTTTCTTTTATTTGCCACAATCTAAAGCCCCAGCTGTACACTGTTTTATTTCTGAAGATGCAATTCCAACAGCACATTACGAAGTCAGACAAAAAAAAGTTCCATATCACATATTTTTCTCTGCTAATATAGTTATATACACATTGTATTTTCCCTACACGGAAGTAATTATGTCCTCCATCTGAAAATATCAAAGAAATTTCCCGAAAATTCAATTCTTGTACTTTTTTTCACCCACAATGGTCCTTGAAGTGTTCAAGAAATTTTTCAACAAGTTTTAAATGCTTTTGATAATTTAACGGCACAAAATTAAAAATATTCCTTGAGAACAATCTTAAAACATAGTGCTTTAAGAAATGAATCTGACTTGTAAGAAACCGCTCTTGAAAATACTCTTGAACTAAGTTCTGCAACAGTTCAAGTTCTATTGGAGAGATATGTTCTCATATACAAAACAGATTGTCTCCTTCCATGGTCAAGAGGTCAGAGTCACTGACTAATGAAATCACTGTAACCTCTCACTGATTGAGGGTCATGGGTTTGAGCCCTACTACTGACAATATCACATTATGTGATCAAGTTGGCAGTGATCTTACAGAGGATAAGGATCTTGTACTCAGTCAGGTTCTCACCTGGAATGATGGTTATGTAAGCCACCCGCTTGTGATCTAAATGCGGTTACAGAATGTGTACGTTATCAATGTCTCATCTGGGTTTCAGGGGGCTGGCTGCTAAGGTTCAGTTAGGGGAAGTGCGAATACCACTATTTTGGGGATAAGAAAATCTGAGCATGGTCTGCAAAAACTTCAATCCCATGAATGATTCACTTAATCCTTAACTGACGATCAATATCAGTAGACAAATAAATACATCAACATTAAAACAACATACCGATACGAACAGCTTATTAAAGGCTTCTCAATCTATGACAAATGGTAATAAAGTTTTCTTTTAAGGACATTATGCAAATACAGAGTAACTATTAGCAAACAGGAACTGCTATTACTCTGTTTAAAATCTATCTTAGACTGTCTGAAAGCCCCGTATTCTGTTGTACTAGATTACACACTAATTCCAAAGAGACGATGAAGATGGATTGCATTTTCAAGGCTCTGAGAAAAAATCAATTTGTTGCTGAAGTCAAAGAACATGAAGGACCTGAAAGAAGGTAAAATGTGACATAATGTTGTATTTGATTGTATTCGATCTTGTCTCAATTCTCTCCAGACCTTTGCTTCTTCTGCAGTAAATAAGAACTTGTCATATCTAGTAAGGGAAACAAAAAGGACTGCTTAAATGAACAATTCCATGTTGGCATGGTAATATTTCTATGTCAACAAGTTTTCGTATTTCATATTAAGCACATTACTTTGCTTTGACATAATCATAATTATAATTACTTCAGTATGCACTAGGGCATGAGTCGCATGTTATTGAAGATGCCAATTTCCCAAATACAGATTTTCTCACTAAGGAGACCAGAGTCTATTCAAAACCTACCAATAAGGAGACCAGTCTATTTAAAACCTACCAATAAGGAGACCAGTCTATTTAAAACCTACCAATAAGGAGACCAGTCTATTTAAAACCTACCAATAAGGAGACCAGTCTATTTAAACCTACTAATAAGGAGACCAGTCTATTTAAAACCTACCAATCAGAAGCCACATATATTTAGATTGGTTTTTTATGCAGTAAAAACTGTGAACAAAGACCAATGAACAGAAGATGTTAAATTAGCACTCTTCAAAAGTTTAAAGGTGGTCTTTTAACTCACATGTTTTAAATCCACAATAGCTGAAAAGTGCAAGATTTTCTCCCTGCTGGTCTTTATTTACAGGGTAGTCCTCAACACAGGTTTGACTGTATATGGAAATAACTTGATAATTTTTAATAATTCCCTGATATCCCTGGAAACAGTTCTAATAAATCATGCTTAAGCTGACATGCTTTGATAAGCCTTCTCAGAATCTTAACATTCAAAGAAAGCTGTTCCAATAAATCGTGAAAAGCCCAATAATATACACATTAAGTGTATCATGGTGTGTGAAATGCACCATAAAATGCATCAGGCTGCAATTATTTCCTGTGGATTTAGTGCCTATATAAAATAACTTTGCTCATTTCAATCATTGGGCTTCCTAGGGGGTGATTGATTCATATATTTAATACCATATAATGCCAGCTTGACTGTGGAATAAGTTCTCATAATTTTGACATTGATTTACTAATCATGTTTGCTTCTTTAGATTAGTGATAATCCAACAATATCACTAATACAAGAAGCATTATGTATCTATATTCCAAGCTTTCAACCTGCTGTATTGCCTTTGACATAAGTACTTATCTTTTCTGCACACCTATGCAATCTAATCATGATCTGCAAGATTTTGCTATTCAGTCAGTCAGTTTACCCAGAGCATTCTCTTTAAACAACAAAATTAATGGTACCATCTGTAGTGAAAAATGGACATGTACATTTCAAATATTTTGACAGTAAAACCCGGGTTAAAGTTTTAAGTTACTATGTTACAATAAATCCTGTTAAATTGAAAAAAAAGCTTATTGCCTAGAGTAGAGTCTTTCAGGAGTCTGAGCAAATTTAAAACACCAGTGACATCATAAATATGACATCAAACACAGACTAATCAATAAAATATCTTTTATAAAAGTCTTTTCAGTATCAAATGAGCACAAAATAATAGTTAATTTTAGTGAAAGAGAGTATTTTGTATTGTAATTTTCATCATACTGTTGATTTAGGATAATATGACAGTCACACGAAAGACGAGTCAACTTGCATTGTAAATTCACTGGATATTGTTATTATATCTTTTTTTATCATGTTTTTCTGTTATTTATTGAATGATGGATTATATCCCGATAAACTCAGTGAAATTATCAAAATTTTCTTTCCTGGTTATAATAACGTTAAAATGTTTACCGAGCGTATTGAATGCAGGACACCATACAACGATGATGTCATTGTGTGCGATGCTTTTTGATGAAGTTTCCTTCAGTTTTCGACATATTATTAAAACAAACTCGACAAAAGTAGAGTTTCATACATAAAATTTTTCTGTGTAATATCACATTGTTATTTCTCTTAAGTGAGCACAAAAAGTAGTTATTTTCACTCTACTGACTAGCTGCACCACTAATGAAAATATCACTGTTGGTGCCCACTTAGGAAAAATTACAATGTGATATAACACCGAAACCAACAATTATCCTCTATTTCTTGCATGATCTGTCTTTTAATGCAAATGTTGTGAACTTTTGTTAACGCCTACATTTGTTAAGTCATGCTGACACATTGTCCCATATTTACTGTATTTCTGTCGACTTAAAAAGAACAAACAACGTAACCTACTGTATATCAGTCAAAGATCTGAATTTGTGTTCATAATTAATGACATAACCATGAAAACATCTAAGATTAAAAAATCAACTTCAAGGAAATTATATTTTTCAACCTGATTCCTGATGCGTGCAGACCAACTGACAGACATTATTTGGGAGTCATTAACTTATATAAAACATAAATATAATATCAAAACATTTGTGTATCAGAATAAAAAAAATTGAAAACAGGGCTGGAAAAGTAATCCCCATCAAGAAAATGATTTATCTCACTTTCCACGCCAGTAATTTACAATTTCTAGAATTTTTTTGTTGATTTGTTTTTTTTCCCCATCTATTTATATAGCTTCTATGAGTTGTGTCTCACTTCCTGGTACCTTAAGTTTTTCTTGTAGCTTGAATACATTTTGTCATATAAATTGTTCATTTTGTTTTAATTTAAGGGTTCATTTTGTCATAACTAGAGAGCTTTTGCGTCAAAATTAGGGTGCACTTTGTCTTAATAGACTTTTTGTCATAATTTGAGTAATAGTTAGGGCGCATGCAGCATTTAGTCATTCATAATGACACTGCATTTTTGTCATACTTCTGGCATGTTTCATCATAGTTCCAGTGTTTTTTATCTATTTTGTGATATTAATTTGGGTGCCATTTATTGTGCACTTTGTTGTGCTGTGAATGCATTAACATTTTGTGGGCATGAAAGTTCATGGTTTTTAGTAAAATGAACGTTTTGTTAAGGGGTTTTTTTTTTTTTTTTTTTTTATTTTTTTTTTTGGGGGGGGGGGGGGGGGGGGGGGGGGGTTTTTTTTTTTTTTTTTTTTTTTTTTTTTTTTTTTTTTTTTTTTTTTTTTTTTTTTTTTTTTTTTTTTTTTTTTTTTTTTTTTTTTGGGGGGGGGGGTTTTTTTTTAAAAAAAAATTGTTGGGGGGGGGTTTTTTTTTTTTTTTTTTTTTTTTTTTTTTAAAAAAAAAAATTTTTTTTTTTTTTTTTTTTTTTTTTTTTTTTTTTTATAAAATATTTTTATTTATTTTTTTTTTATTTTTTTTTTTTTATATTTTTTTTAAAAAAAAAAAAAAATTTTTTTTTTTAAAATTTTACAAAAAAAAAATTTTTTTTGTTAAAATGGGCATAATGTCACTTTAACAAATGTATTCATGGATTTTATATGTGTTATTCTAAATAAATGGAAAAAACTTCATTTGTTGAATCACAAAATCTACGAATATTAATGCACCACAAAATTAATATTAATGTTTTAATATTAATTTGAATGCATTTTCTCATACTTTGAGCGCATTTTGTCCTAACAAAATTTATGTACATTTTGTCCTAATTAGTTAATTCTAGTTGTCTCCCTTACATTATCCCCCACCATTTACATTTGAACAAGTTGCATATGAGAGGGTGGGGGGGGGGGGGGAGATAACAAAAGTATAAAGATTACAAACAGGGTCAACAATTTTTGTTCCATTATTTTAAAAACATCTTGAATGTTACAATACATTGAGAATACATTAATCAGATGCTATGCAAATACACTTTATTAAGCAAAACAGTTAGTCCTTATAGATATGTATCAGTTTTAATTAAAATATTTCAACAGATGTTTACAAATTAATGAGAATAACGAACAGGTGACACAATTCTCTAGAATTTTACAGTTCACCTAAATTAATCAAGGCAGTCTCGTATTATGAACACTGCAATAGCAAAGTTATTTACTAAAATAGAATTGGCAAAATTATTCTGCAAAAAAGGTAGAACATTTCCTCTGTAAGTGATTTATTAGCTGTTAATAACTCTACGTATTTGGATTACAGTATAGACCGCAGCTTTTTGTGAAACTTTACAGGAGCAGTTTAGATTTAGTTTTGCCAATTTAATACCCGTATTAATGAAGTTCTGAAGAAATCCTTATAATAAACACACATTTTCTGCAAACAGAAGATATGAAAGATAATTTTTTCCAACGAAATTCTAATGGTACTCAGACTCCGTGAATATTAAGTGAGAATGCTTCTGTAAACAAATTTTATCAGACTGCAATTTAAGAGAGTTATTGGAATGTCAACATGCTACCTTATACAGTCACAGAGAATGATTTTAAACAGGGATGAATCTGAAGTCTCGTTATTCTTTTTCTCACAAAGTATTTTGTGAAAGAAACATTCAGTAAATTTAAAGAGACTAAAGGCATTATAGAAGATTAGGGTTTTTCTGCGTTTAGACGGGTTCCTAAGCATTCATCACAGGGAAAGACGGCGGTTATAAAGTCTGCATCACTGGGGAGTAATACGTCAGCTTGTCTACGACTTGTTTAGGACATTCAGTAGATTTGTCACGTAATATTTTGTGTTGCGCCACAAATAATTAACGGTTATATATTGGTCTGGTTTTTTAACTGTAACATCGTACGGTTGAGTAACCTCTATAGGAAATAATATAAATTTAGCAACTGTGACAGTGTCAAAATAATGTTTCTAGCAACAGTCTCAAAATAATGTTTCTAAAATGCATTGCAACCTTGGCGAAACAACCAGCCTAATTATACTATGTAGACTATGATCTGCGTAGAATACAAAATATAATCTCTTAATGCTCATCTTGATAAGTTTCAAAATGGACAAGGTACGAGTGTGTGTGTGGATGGAGATTGGGGGCAGAGCTTAGGGGGAGCAAGTGACCAGGATACGCCAAGAATTGGAAGCAAAACTCAACTTTTCATTTCACAACTAATACAAACTTACTCAAAAAGACTCAGACTTTTGAAAATCATAGGGAGGAGCAATTTTTAATATCGAACAAGGAGATACAATCGACTGTGTGTATCAGAAGGAAACTTTTGTTCTGCACTCCAGGATCTCATAATCTAAGGCAGGTTTCGCTTCAGTGTTGAAATTGTGTAATGTGGAGCATCTGTTCATTTGATCAGGCATGCAGTATAATTAAAATAACTTCCGCCTTTTAAAGTAAAATTATGCATTTATGTAAATTTATCCCAAGCGCCATTAAAACTCTAAATAAAACTCCATTATCATTCTGTCCCGATCTGTACCATAGAATTTTAACAAATATAGTTATTGTACAATATTCTATGACAAAATTTTCCTATAATTTCCTTAAGAATTCTCATTTTTATAAAATTTGGCGTATTTTTAGAAGCAAGGCATATCAATCTAAGGTTCCCAAAAATCTATACCTTCCATCTGAGCCATCAAATCTTTTCAGTATTTATAATAAAACATAGCAAAATAAAGACTAATGTAATGCCACAATAATGATTATACTGCACATTGCAATTTTCGAAAATATGTAGCAAATGAACTGCAATTAATTTATTGACATTTATATTAGTAAATGAATGAAAATCCTGGGAAATATTACAGTCGCATTATGGTACAGCTATATACTCAGTGCTTTATGATGCTAATGCATACAAGTCTTTGATGTAGCTGGGTGGATATTTCATATCTAACTGATATGTAGGCCCCAGCTTCACAAGACACAAAGAATACTCTCTTAACAGTGCGAATACTGAAAACATATTGTATTAATTGTCTTATAACAATTTCTAACATTACAATTTATCATGGCTCTGGTTCTCTTTGGTTCGCTTCGGTTCTCTCTGGTTCTCTTTGGTTCGCTTCGGTTCTCTTTGGTTTGCTTCGGTCCTCTTTGGTTTGCTCTGGTTCTCTTTGGTTCGCTTCGGTTCTCTTTGATTTGCTACGGTTCTCTTTGATTTGCTTTGGTTCTCTTTGGTTCACTTCGGTTCTCTTTGGTTCACTTCGGTTCTCTTTGGTTCGCTTCAGTTCCATGCAGTACTCTCAGTGCTTTGATTAAGTTTTCAATTTGCTACTCATAGGTTAAAACTAAATAAACTTTAGAGTACACATGTCTCAAAATATCTTTCAGTATCTGTGCTGTGGCAATAATTATGATAGCTAATAAAATACAAGTTTTTATATTATTTATGCAGCAGCTTCCTCCCACACTTGCAGAATATTTCTAAGCTTTCTCCCATTTTAATATAAATAAGAACATTCTATGCTAAAAGGAAAAATATGTATCTATGCTGCAAATGGCAGTGGATATTTATTAAGTGTTCGCCTAAGGAGGGTCCCAGGTTTGATCCCTATCACTGCCACGTAGTGGTAGACAGTCACTGTCGTTAGGCAAGACACAATATTTCCACATTGCCTGTTTCTCTTGAGATGGTTGATATATTCCAGCATGGGTGCATCTTGAGAACAATTAATTTAAGCTGTAAGAACTTGTTTTGCAAACGAGAGTAATTAAGTGAATAAGTATAAAAATAGAAAACATCATATTTTTTACAGAAAGAAGTATCAAAACCTTAGTGCAAAAATGTCTCCTTTATTTACTCTGGATGAACTGTGCTGTTATTTCATTTGGCTGAATCGAAACAACAGAATTTCTGGGACGGTATTTAGAAGGAATCCAATTATACAAAATGAGAGAGCCTTTTTATTAGATCAACAAGTTGCCTAAACAATGGATACTCAGTGACCCCAAACAGATATGAACGGTAATTCATATTAACATGGATTCCAAAATCTATGAAGAAAACATTTATTCTCAGGGAAGCAACAAAAAAGAAAAATTGACACCATAGTTTTGATGTACTTGGTCGCTTTTTAACTCAAAAGAAATGCTTATAGATATTTTTATGGTAAATTCCATTTGCCACTGTATTAAGTAAATTTTTGTTTCACTTTCTAAATCACAAAACAACTGAAATATGGTTAAAACACTGGCGTTAAACAAAACAACAACGACAAACAAAATGCCATGTTAAAATTCGGTGTGCTCAGGAGAATTAAGAGGAGATTATATTTATTCAGAGGTATCACTTTAATCAATTTTGATGCCGATTTTGAAAGTCAGTTGTCAGTTTTTACACACATGTTTCATTTCCAAACTAAGATGTTTGCAACATCTAAAAAAACTTGCACAAATATTGCAAAAGATATATAATAATTTTTTGAGTGTGAATATTACAAATTATATCAAGACTCGGCAGATTAATGCTGTAGGGGAATCGTAACAACATAATTATTCCATTTACCATTTTCTACAATTGAGCTCAAATTAAGCTACACAAGTCCACCGGTGTCAAGCTGTAATTTCAGTCTTTTCTTGGCCAAAAACTATTTGAAGAAAATGTAGACTTAAAAAAAAGTGCTACATAACTTGCAAACAAACTTCATGCAATCTTTTTATAATAAGATGTTATGCCAATACACTCAACTGGTTTAGAAACGCAAAAAAGGGCAAAATATTTATTTTAACAGTGTTATCGTTTTTCAAATTTATTCAAATTTCATACACAACAAAAACAATATAAAATTGAATTCTTGTAAAAGTTTCAATAATTCATCACAAAAAATGACTTAATAAATAGAAATAAAAACAATAGCGTCATGCAAATAAAAATGTTCAACAGGGGAAATCTTTGCGATTCTAAATCGGTTAAGTGTATAAACGCTCTAAAGTAATTTGGTTTTAGGCCTTATTTTTATTCAGCGTGATTCCAAGTCAAAATTCTTGTCTGGTAATGTGAGAATGTATTGCTTCAGGTAAAATTTCATACAATTCCTCAGAATTTCCTGCTCAGTTGTCATCTTCTAATATTGTCATATGTAGGTGTAAGTCACTGAGTTAAACTGAATACAAAATACACTGTCACACCATCACACCGTCACACCATCACAGCTTTTTCTACCAAAACCTCTCAAAATGTTAAAATCTTACAAATTGCTTTCAGAACGTTTCTGACATAATTGGCATTGAAGTCCTGAGAAACTATTTAACAAGAATATTTCCAGTAAATGATCCATTTTGTATTGCAGCAAATGATCCATTTCTATCTCAGTAAGTGATCCATTTGTATCAAGCCTTCAGAAGTTCTTTGTTTTAATTTGAGAATCACTACACAGTTTTAAATTTATTGTAAAGTGGTCAGCCAAAAATTGCCTCTGAAAATGATCCATAACATTTTGTATCAAAGGTAAGTAAGTCTTTACATATATGTACGAGAACACTGTTTTTAAAAATTAGAATGGTTTTAATCTTCTGACTTGTACGTAGCAAAAAAAATCAACATGGATGACCAAACAATGTTCTCAATAACAGAACAGAATTTTCCATTAGAATTTGGTAACCTGCATCAAATGTTTGCATTCTTTAAAATAAAAATAAAAACTAGAATAAGCGATCGAGCCATTGTCAGCATTGCTGGCAAAAATATAGGAATAAAACAGTGTGCATGAATCTGTAAGTGTGAATCTGTAAGTGTGAATCTGTAAGTGCAAATCTGACTAAGTGCAATTAAATCTGTAACTGCGAATCTGTAAGTGCAATTAAATATGTAAGTCTTAATTGCCTCATTTATTCTTGCTGAATTTATAATGATTACAAATAGAGGATTTAAACTTGTGTACAGTTCTGTTTGGATCTGCATTCTGATCATGATTTGAACTGTTTGGTTTTATAAAACAGTATATTTATTCATTAAATGCATATACAATATTTCTGTTAAATAACAGCAAGGATCAAGTAGAAAGCTCTAAGCTTATTTAAGAACTCTCTCCTTAACTGTTTGATATTTCAGGTTCATGAACACCACTTTGAATATTTTATGGAACATCCCAAACTAAGACCAGTTCATTTTAGAAATTCAGTAGGGTAAGGTACTGGCAACTACTTGCAGGTGCTTTTTTTATGCCTACAAGGCTGTGTTTTTAAAAAACCAAACTGTTTTGTATACAAAGTTTAGGGTATATAACTGTGACATTTCATTCCCACACTGCAGTGGAAACTTCCTTCAAAGAAAATAATGTGTGTATTTGTTATGATAACTGTCATTTTCACAAGTTTAATTTTATATGGACAGGAAAGCAGTAATTTTCCTTTGACAAGATGTGGAAAACTATATAGTGAATTGAACACCAGTTTGGTCGAATACCTCATTATCCCAGCAGGTCCTTCCACCTTCATCTCCTGTTTGATACCTAAGTTAAACCTAAATTAGCAGTTACTGACAAAAGACCACCAAAACAGAGCATGGTAACTCACCCTGAAGGTACACATGAAATTTAATATTTGAGTTTAAGTGCATTGAGCCAACAAAAATTGTCAACAACAAAAAAGAACCACTCAAAAAAACTGCAATAATCTAAACTCTAAAATAGTCACATGCTTTTAGCCTTAATTATATTTAGCTTTATAAAGACTCAGTTACTGCAATTACTGAGTTCTCAGGCCCATACAAGCCAAGCAAACTTCAACTACGTTACACAATTTAAGGTTTTAGGTCAGCTTTAAGAATTTAAGTTGCAACTCACAAGACTGGCTAATAAAAGTCTTAAGTCAACTAAGACAAGGTCAGCATTATTATCAAGTTACATCTCACAAGGCCAGCTTTAAGACTAAGTTACGCCTCACAAGGCCAGCTTTAAGACTTAAAGTTCAGTTCACAAGGCCAGCTTTAAGACTACATTTTGCGGCTAGGTGGAGCCACCTTGGTGCAGTGGTAGGGCATAAATAATCTAATATCCGAGCGTCCCAGGTTCAATCCCCAACAGTGCTGAAACAGTGGTTACAGTACCCTTAAGGCAAGACACTGACAATTCCACAATTTCCGTCTCTCTCTCATCCAGATTGATTCCATCTGCCACGAATCTGGTGCAATGAACAGAAGTAATGTAAGAACTTTCTTTCCAATCTAGGGTAAATAAATTAGTATATACTTAAAAGTTTGCCGCCAATTACTACTAATCAACATCCAATTATTACTGCATCTATAGAATCAGATTCTAGGATAAATTTCTTGCATAATACTGGAATATGGGGCAATAGACCTGGGACAATTGAATCTCTGACATTGCATAACTCGAAGTTCTAACAATAGATGGGAAATTAGGTAGAATTGATAATGATCTAAACCTTCCCTACAGGACCGGTTACTTGACAATAAACTGATACAAATTAATTGGGTTCATCATTATACTGTACAATGACATCTCCACCATCTTGCATTACTGTGTCACAGTGTTCTTATACTGAACTCAGTAAAATTGAGTTTTATTTCATAGCATTTAATTCACCACTCATAACACTTGGGTTGATTTAGGGCAGAAAATTGACTTTGAGTTGATAATTCAGCATTTTCAAACGTTTTTTTGCAGCCAATTGCAACAGAATTTGAAGAATTGTGAGACATTCACTGGCAAATGTAAGATTAGGCTATTAACCATCTTATATGATTTAGGTTAAATATTATGGAGCAGAAGTTCTATCAGCAGTAGAATAAACCTGTTTACATCTCAAATGTTATAAAAGATAATTCTTGTAATGAATTTCAAATACAATCATCTTTTCCATAAAAATCCTCGTAAAATAAATTTCGAAACTGTAAAAATGAAGTAAATCCAATTGAAAGTGATTACCTAAATGTACCTTAATGTGCCCAAATGTACCTAAATGTTCTAACTAAAGCTTTTTCTAAGTCCTCTTAAATATACACCTGTCTGTTTTTAAAGTTTTTAGAAGTGATATGGGCTTTGAAAATTAAAGAGCAATTTACTAGTAAAAGTTTCTAAAATGGAAAAGAAAAATCAATGCATCTTCCCAATTCTAAATAGACTGGTCCAGTTTGTTTAACATCTGTAAAGCTGTATACAACTGGTGGGCTATAACTTCCCCTGACAACAGTTATTCGACAATAACTCAACAATGAAGCATTGTGACCTAATTATCTCTCATAAATGACCCTAAAATAATAGCAGGGCTCGAACCAATGAGACTTCAGTGAGGAAATGGGTGACTGTGACTTGGACCCACAAGTCAGCATCTTTTAAACCTTGACAGGCAGCACGTACACCACTACAGGTCACGTACACTAAAGGTCCAGCAGGAATGCATATGATGTCTGCTCAGTTTTATTGTGCAACATTTTACTGTTTTTCAACAAAACACAAAATTAGAAATCACTTTCAGTCCATTCACTTAAAGTTCACTCTGTTTTAGCGCGCTGTTTTTCAAAAAGCAGCCAGTTAGAAATCCCTTTCCGTTAGCACTTACATCAGATGATATCTGAGATATTTGAATACAACTTTCAATGCAAAACACGCTGCCAGACGGTACTTAATGTCATCAGCATGGCATTCAAAAACAGAAAAATCTGCTAGCAAAAATGGCATCGTTTCCCTAGACACAATGTTCATTTGAAACAAAGTATTGCCATCAAATAATATCATACAATATCCCGCCAATCACTGCTTTTAGATCTTGTTTCACAAAGTTTTCTCTATGGGCTGTCTGGGACTGGCAGGAAAGCTGCAAGCAAATTATCCTTTGCATTTGTCACATATGAAATATTATTTGTTTCGATATTACATAAATACGTCTAAGTTTCTGTCTAACTAATGTTGAAACAATTTGTACTCGATCGGAAAAATTAGGCTTTCAGCTAATTATCAATCACTGTGACTTTCTCATATTTACCAACATAATTATAGTCCATACAGACACCGAGGTCAATTATACAGAATTATGAACCTGAATGAAACTGATATTGACTGAGCCATAAATTCAGTATCATTTTTTCGCTACAGCAATTGATGCATTAAAGCATATATTCACTAAATCAGTCATAATTTTACATAAAATACATCCTTCTCGAATTCTCTAGAATGTTGTTAGGAACTTATATAATTAGCTATGCTAATTGTCTTGGCACATAATTATTCCTTTCCATTTCAAACTTATCGATTTTCAATAAAGTTTGGTTTAGTTATGACCAATGACTGCCAAAAAAGAACACAGACAAAAATGGTGGTTTTATATGCTATATTTAGCATCAATCAAAGGGCTGTAACTCCAAGGAAGATCACAATGCCCTGGATACCCTATACCCCTATAATATTTAAAATGTGCATCTCCTCTTGGCACATAATAAAGTTGTTCATTGTACTTTCTTAGTACAAACATGTATATAGTATGTTTACAGTCTAAGAGTTTCAATGGAATTTAAATCTGGCAAGTGCCGTATTATTTCAACCTGCAATTTCTCCGTTTACACCTTTAATAAATGTTTTAAGACGCTCCCCTGTTTACAGTTACATCATCAAAACTCTTCAAGTGCATCGTACACATTCCTTAACGCAGCACTAAAACATTAACCAAATTGTTTCCTCAATATTTTTTCAATGCTGCAGAAGAACATGAAAGAAATTAAGAAACAAAAATACATTCATCTTACTCTCCGTTAAAATGCAGACATATTTACTTTTCAAGTGGTATCCTACCTTTTAATTAACACCAAATTTAAATTAAAAAAAGGGGTTCATTTAGTTACGCATTCACATAGGTATATAAAGGAAATCTGTGAGGAATAGAATGTAGTCGGGTTGAGTGAGTTGGGTGGGACAACTATACTGAAGTGTACCAGGTGTTCCTAGTCCATTACGATGCAGGTATTTTCAGACTGTTGACTTTAAAGATTGACTCAATAAATTCTGGTGGCGTCAAATAAAACTGAGCAATAGCAATCAAAGTAAAATAAGTATGTAAAAAGTAAACTGTTTCCATGTGAGTAGCAATTAACCACCCTCTCAACTGCAACAGCAACATACTGAGAGAAGACCATTGCCTCTTTAATACCTTAGTCAAATGCATGTTTCATTGGTTAACAGAGCTAAGTGGAGCGAGTTCAAAATGAGGCTAACAGTCTCTCAAATGGGACTGTACTTCCATTACAAACTGAACAAAATGACCTTTGCTTTTATTGCCTTTCCTTAAACAAGAAACTAAATAAAACTCTTGGGAAAACAAGAAAGAATAAAGTTACTTCAAAACAATGTGGCACTAATTAACTGTCAAAATTTCTGATCAAATCTGGCACAAATATGTCCAGTCTCATTGGATCTTGTACAAGTTGAGTACCACATGAAGGATATTCATTTCCGCTGTTAATGTTCAAATACCATTCCAGGAAATGCACTTAATTTCCTGAGTCAACAGAAATTGTACAACTAGTTTAGGTTTTCAAAGTGGTCTCGACAGTTTTGGTCAATTTGCCAGTCTGGACTGTACACTGCTAAAAGAAAGATTTTCAACCAGTTCAACAGGTTTTTGCTGAATTATTGTGATAGTGGGATGGGGACGTGAACACAGATTAAAGAACTATATACACCCCCCCTTCTGTAGTTCCATGCTTCAACATATAACAGCCTTGAATGTATCAGAACATTGTGTTTATAGACAGTAGAACTTTTATAGTCAGAAGCTCACAGATATGTCAGCTAGTAATATCTATACAATTAATGTCAATCACAAGTTTCTCCGCAGGCATCAAACCTAAGTCACTCTTCTGGTAGCACAGGTTGTCTCCTTGGTAACCAGTGCAGTACATCATCAACAGCCAGCACAACTATACAGTCTGATCATGATCTGCACTGTTCAGCAGAAGCCACTTTGAACAATTAATGGTAACAGTCCAAACTCAAAGAAGGACCAATCCATTTTTTAGGAATTTAACCGGATATAAGGTTTAAATCTCCAAGGTAACTTAAATCTTTGTCAGAGTTCATACATTCAAACAAACTTAGAGTTCTTTACAATACCTAAGTTAACAGCTCAAATAACAAGACAGTAAGATGAAGTTTAAGAGAGATTTTTGACATAAACTGTTTATTCCCAGACTCACTCCAGCAGTTTTAATTCAATAACTTTCAAAACAGTTTTATGATTGTAGAATCTCAATCACGTAAAGTGCCAGAAAATGTCTTCAAGTTGGAAATGTCATGACCTATCCTCTCTTAACCAAGGTTGATTAATATGCAGTAAAACTATACAGTCAAACATGTAGTCTGATCATGATCTACACGGTTTGATAGTCATTTAGTAAATGTTCCCTTATCACCGCTATGACCAATTACTATAGTACTGTCCAGACAGGAATCTGGACGTGTTCATTTAGCACATTTAGCACATTTAGCGCCTTATTGCTTCATATTACAGTTAACACTTTATGCCACACTCTCTCCTTTCATCTCAATTGAACCGGTCACCAATACCGGATATAAAAGTTTGTGTGGGTGAAGAAAACAACTGTGCCAGTAAACAACATTGTAAACAACATAACTGGCATGCGTTAACAAGCAATTACTTCTGTAGAAAAATTGTAAAAGTCATGTAAAAAGTAAGTATCTGTTGGTATCGACAACGATTCCTGACGTTTATAAGACAGCCACTACCTGTTATAGTACATCTCTTTCTACAGGAATACATTTTTTTAGACGTTGGCTTTTTGTCTCAAGAAGTCTGGATATTGTCTGTCTCAGTTTTACGGTTTCTGGTTTACCCTGATGGGTTTACCGTTTCTCTCAATCATGTGACTGACTCCCGCTTTACATGACTAGATTTCTTGGGGTTTTAACCCCCGTTTCAACAGTTTTTTCAGTAATTTACAGACATGCAGTTAACATAATTACTATTTCTTGTAAGGAACCGTACTCACTCCCATCTTCTGTAAGAATCTTACAACTTTGTCAGAACATTTCTGGTTGCTGGTGGGAACCCGTACCCAATGAGAGATGTTCCGATGGGGCCTGAGCCCAATGAGAAATGTTCCGTGTTCCGGATGGGCCTAAGCCCAATGAAAGATGTTCTGGTGGGGCCTAAGCCAAATGAGAGATGTTCAAGTGGGGCCTGAGCCCAATAAGAGATGTTCCGGTGGGGCCTAGAAATTTCAGTAAAGGAAGTTAAAGAGAAGAAATACCTTACCATCTATACAGCATCTCAATGTGAAGGTACTGTAATCTACTCATAAAAAATATTTACCCACTGAATACAGAAGTATTTTGAAAATATGAATGTTAAAACAATTTTTGTCTTATTGCCAAACTTCAGTAGGAGAGACCTGAGCTTACTTACCGGTACTATTGTTTAATAGTATATTACTCTATCTCACTTTAAATGATATATAGATTCAAAAGTCAAAAGGATACAGTGATTTATATTATTTTCTATCAAAGAAAAACAACATCACTTTGATCATATTTTATAGAAGAATTCACTAAACTAAATAACGGTTCAAATAAATTCTAGGTTACTGTACTGCATTATTTTTATAGTAACGGAAATACAACCATCAGCTGTTGCCGATTATTTTCGCCGTATTCTTTTCTAAAATTATCAGGAACCGTAACAACTAAAAAGTTTGTTGAAGTAAAAACTTATATCAATTTCTCAGAGTTCAAAGAAAGTGTTAACTATGTTCACTTTTATGATAACAATTATTGGCGTTACTTATTGATATCTACGGCAGTAAAGTTAACGTATCTTTAATTACTTAACAGTTGCATTTCTAAACCAACCTATCATTTAAATATCTAATCAGCATTATTCAAAAGAAGCAGAAAGCAATTTTTGTTAATGTATTTTGCATGATTTCCAATTATCGACTGCACTATACTCCACTGTGAAGTGACGTTATATCAGAACTGTTGTTTGTGTTAAACAATCTGTTAAATGCAGCAGTTCTCTCAAAATATTATTACACACCTTCCAAAAGTTGAGATAAAAAACTAAAAAACAAAAAAATACATTCTGCTTTTAAAGCTGCTATTAAAAGTTGAGAGAAAAATTTGGAAAATAAATAAATTTCTTCCCCGCAAAGTATTGAGATATCAAATAGCCTTTGATTTATATAATAAACAAAACTTTATAATAAAAAATTCTAATTTCTACTTAAAATACTTAAAAGCGATGCTTTCTGTCATTTTGTGGTGTATACTTTTATGTAACAGCCATATTTTTATACCCTTTATCTATTTGTCAGGATACATAGATGCCTCCTACTGAATCACAGACATTAAAGCTGTTTTTGAAGAAACTCATATTTTTCAGCAAAATCTATGGGATAGCAGCTTTAAGTAAATAAGTAAGAAATGTCTCAGTCAACCCAGAAGCTTACAGGATAATTATGAGTTTGCATTTTTCAAATATTCTGGTTTATATAGGTTATCCTAAATCATCTTACACAAGGAAAATTCATTAATAAAAAACTTTTATCATTTTTCAAAATAATGACTGGTCCCCAGCAAATTATGATAAGCCTGTATAATCTTAATAACTGGTCCCTGGACTTCTGAATTTTATCTACAGAAATCAAACAGTCCATTAAGGTAACTGGAGTCAACAGCCTTTTTGTCTTGCATAACAATTAAGGCAAAACTCTTAGGTTATCTAGAACTATTTGTAACAGACATAGGTTATCTAGAACTATTTGTAACAGACATAGGTTATCTAGAACTATCAAAGTAAAGGACAGAGGTTAAGTGGTCCTCATTAACTATCCAGTCATAACTCTCAATTAAAACACAAAAATTGTGTCTGATATACAATAACAGAATTTTGCAATTAACCTAAGTTATATTTGGCTACTGTATCTTTACTCTGAATACAATGTTATTAGTATGAACGTGGGACTGACAGAATCTAGGTTAATTGAAGACCTTACATTGAAGACCCTGAATTGAAGACCCTGACTTTGACTGCTGATTGGCTAAAAATATCAGGGGATGCCATAGTCTTTACTTTAAATTCATCAAAAAGTAGGCAATACAAAAAAAACCCCAAGGGGGGGTTGGGGGCCTAATAAGCACAATTACAAACAGATCTTGCAAAAATAATGGGGTGAAAATAATATGTGTATATTTTATAATTGAAATATACATTTTTATATAATAATTGAAAGTAATGTCAGTTTTGGTCAGAGGCCACTAAAAGGGTCAAAGGTCAGAGTGGTCTCATAAGCTATATAAATGTGTGTATACATGCCGGTTGTACCGCATATATACCTTGCCAGGGGGTGGTGGACCTAATAAGCACTTATACAAACAAACAAACAGGATCCAGTCGATAGATAGATTTCATTCTGTATAAGATGTACATTACAGTTCATTTTCCTTTTTCTTCTTCCTTATATTTTTGAACTGATAAACTATTCTAGAACTATTTTTAGATTTCTCTATGTCCTCTGCTTCAAGGTGTGTCTCTTGATTTAGGGATTTGAACTCACAAGTTTACAATTGGCGATTTTAGGAATTGTAGTCCCTTGATGCAGCAGTGGCAAAACATAGAGCTATATAGGAGACTGCTAAATTTCAATTTCCGTCTTAAAGCAGCAACTCAAAGAAGAAATTTGAAATAAGAAAAACTTTCTCTTTCTCATGCACTGTTTTGTGTTTTTATTTTCTGTTGTTTCAAATTGCTTAAATTCATCATCTCCAGGGAACTTCTATCATTTCCAAAATAAATGTATAGTTAAAAGTATGTTGACAACATAAAAGGCATGTGCAAGGGTTCCCTTCATGGTTATTTTTCGATGATTCTTCTTCATGGAGGTAAATAATGATGACTCTACTTCATGGAGGTAATTAATGATGACTCTACTTCATGGAGGTAATTAATGATGACTCTACTTCGTGGAAGTAAATAATGATGACTCTACTTCATGGAGGTAATTAATGATGACTCTACTTCGTGGAGGTAATTAATGATGATTCTACTTCATGGAGGTAAATAATGATGACTCTACTTCGTGGAGGTAATTAATGATGATTCTACTTTATGGAGGTAAATAATGATGACTCTATTTCATGGAGGTAATTAATGATGACTCTACTTCATGGAGGTAATTAATGATGATTCTAATTCATGGAGGTAAATAATGATGACTCTACTTCATGGAGGTAATTAATGATGACTCTTCTTCATGGAGGTAATTAATGATGACTCTATTTCATGGAGGTAATTAATGATGATTCTAATTCATGGAGGTAATTAATGATGACTCTACTTCATGGAGGTAATTAATGATGATTCTAATTCATGGAGGTAAATAATGATGACTCTACTTCATGGAGGTAATTAATGATGATTCTAATTCATGGAGGTAAATAATGATGACTCTACTTCATGGAGGTAATTAATGATGATTCTAATTCATGGAGGTAAATAATGATGACTCTACTTCCTGGAGGTAATTAATGATGACTCTACTTCATGGAGGTAATTAATGATGACTCTACTTCATGGAGGTAATTAATGATGACTCTACTTCATGGAGGTAAATAATGATAGACTCTATTTCATGAAGGTAAATAATGATGATTCTACTTCATGGAGGTAAATAATGATGACTCTACTTCATGGAGGTAAATAATGATGACTCTACTTCATGAAGGTAAATAATGATGATTCTACTTCATGGAGGTAAATAATGATGACTCTATTTCATGAAGGTAAATAATGATGATTCTACTTCATGGAGGTAAATAATGATGACTCTACTTCATGGAGGTAATTAATGATGACTCTACTTCATGGAGGTAATTAATGATGATTCTACTTCATGGAGGTAAATAATGATGACTCTACTTCATGGAGGTAATTAATGATGATTCTAATTCATGGAGGTAAATAATGATGACTCTACTTCATGGAGGTAATTATAGATAGATAGATAGATAGATTTATTTTGGTATATCATTAATGATAAAAATATTAATGATGACTCTTCTTCATGGAGGTAAATAATGATGACTCTACTTCATGGAGGTAATTAATGATGATTCTACTTCATGGAGGTAAATAATGATGACTCTTCTTCATGGAGGTAAATAATGATGATTCTACTTCATGGAGGTAAATAATGATGACTCTTCTTCATGGAGGTAAATAATGATGACTCTACTTCATGGAGGTAAATAATGATGATTCTTCTTTTAAAAGACCATTAATGATGATTCTTTTTCATGGAGGTAAATAATGATTGGTCTTCTTTATCAAGGTAAAACAAGACAATTCCATGAATTTATGGCTGTCTCCAAACTCCAATAGAGTCTGTGCCACAAACTACTAAAAACTCTTTGATACTTTTACAGATTTGTTCTGGACACAGATTGACAATTACCTCCGACCATTAGACTTGCGTAGCAACGAAATATTAAATTTCCTGGTTAGTGACCTTTTACGTTACTGTCTTTGGCTGTTACAAATGACACTTAGAACATCATAAACAAGATAAGTAAAATGAAATTCAAATAATTGAATTTGCTTTTACTTAATTACCGCAAGTCATTAATGTTTCAGGAACGTTTCACGTGATAAGTGCTGACAAAATGAACTATTTTATGTGGTGTGAATGTTCAGACGAGTGTTAGACTTTAACCTAGTTATAAAATGTACTTTTAGCTGAAAAATTCATTTGTACGTGTACTATGTGAGACTATTAATATACGAGCAATTACTCCTGACTAGTTTTACGTTTAATTTAATAAACTTGTCTATGGTAAAATAAGGGAAAAACCTTTCCAAGACAACACCTTTACATACTATTTATCATACAATATGCTAGACTTTGTCAGCATTTAAAAAAATTATTTGTGGAAATGGTTTGACTACAATGAAGATTCTGACATAGACGACGGTTACAGACGATGGTTACAGAAGATAGTTACAGATAATGGTTACAGACAATGGTTACAGACGATGGTTACAGAAGATAGTTACAGATGATGGTTACACACAATGGTTACAGACTGCAGTCAGTGGTTTGAATCTGCAACACCTCCAATTTGTAAACAATGTTGCTTAATGTACTCAATTCTGTACAATTTGAAACTGGCAACAGAAGTTTTTGCCAAATTCACCTAAAATGACTGTTTTGGCCCAAAAGTGGCAACAGAGTTTTGATAACAAATGGAGGCCCCTGTAAACTGGGTCTCAAAGTGGTCTAGATCTTACCTTGCTGTCTATATTTCCACTTGATCCATTTTCTGATCATCCAGGCGAGCAAAACGCATGATAGAATGGAAACAAGCACCACCATGACAAAGATCCATCTTTGATCTTGTTCATCTGAATGCTGTAAAAATGACAAGTCAAAAATTAAAGCACTGCACTTTAATTGCATCTGTAAAAATATTTCTGCAGTTAACTGTGTATATAATGACTCTGAAAATAGCAAAATTCCAGATATAAGGATCATATTTTCTAGGCCCAATTTTATTCCTTCTTTATTTAATATAAAAATACTATATAGATATATACTCCGGATATAAAGAACAAATTTAAATGGTCCCACAGTGTTTGTTATGTACTATATTTAAAAACTCTTGCACTGTCAGCTAATAGGCATACCCTACAACTAGCAGATTATTTTCTAAAAATACTAGAGTGTTGTTTTTTACACAAAAACATGTCTCATTGCGTAGTTGAGGTGAACATCTGACCCAAGTTTCTTGAAATCCTTCGAGGGGTTTAGGAGATATGGAGCAGACACGATTTTGCCAGACAGACAGACAGATGGACAGACAGACAGACAGACATCCACTATAGCACTATCAACCAACTAAATAATGAAGGTTTAAGGGCACTTTTGTATATACAACACATCTTACTTCACCAAACACAGTTAATACAACCTATTTTGAATGAAACTTTTAAGTCTGGAGAAGATTCTGTCTATTAACATATTAGTTATATTTTTTTAACTTATTTCAAAATGCATCAAGATTTAGAGCATGCCTGAGACTTTAATGCTTACCCTGATGGAAACAAAGGATTATGCAGATCATCAGCTACACTTTTTGTTATTCAGTCTATAAATTTTCAATGTACTACCCTTGAAACAACAAACAGTCTTGCCCAAATGGTTAGAAAGATGCACTATTCCATTTTAGAAAATTAACAGGGTAGGGGTTACAATGGCCACTTGCTGTATTCTGGGGGCTTTGTGCTAAACAAAGTGTTAATTGTTCATAATTTAAGATATTTAAAGACATTTTTTGTTTCCCAGAGTATTCATGGTCCAGAAGAGGTTTTATTAAACACCATTTCACAGTGAAATTTCTCCGACCAAAGGGAGCCTTTTAACTTTATTGCCAGAATCAATAAGCCCACATTCTGATTTAATTATTCCCTGTTGTAATATGATGTTTTATTCTCTTTGCAAATTAACTACATTGTGTATTTTTTGTTGTGTTAGTTTTTGGATGTCTAAAGTCCAAACATCAATATTTATCTAACAAAGGGAAGGTTATTACATTGACATAGCAGGCAACTCCTTTTCTATAGCAGGAAAGAACATTGCCATGGCAGGTAACTTATTACTTTGCCATGGCAGGAAACAACTATGCCATGGCAGGTAACTACTTTGCCATGGCAGGCAACTCCTTTTCTATAGCAGGCAACTACATAATGCTACATTGAAACCAATCTGCTTTTTTTCAACTGTAAAGCATTTCAAATGTTTAATAGATTTAACCATAACATCCTACAGCTTTTCACAACACAAAAATCCCAAAATGTCTCAATTGTTACCATATTTTCAATCACAAGGTTAAATGGCCAATGATATAAACATTAATGTTCTTCATATATAATGAAATCTTTTTTACCCTTAAGTCTGAATATTCTTATTTATCCCAGGGTTAAAACTTCAATTCATTACATGTATGATAACAACTACAAACAAAATATGTGTCTCTAATGGAAATTAGATCAAACTATTTTTGCCTCCATTTTCTCATCAGTGTAACACAGCTTACTATAAACCCAGGAATATTTTAGAGCCCCATATTTCACATCCATAAAATGCCAAAGTTTGCTGCCCAACACACTTTTAGACAAGAAATGCGGCAATGCCGCCAAACCAGATTTTCAACAGCGCCTGTAGAAATTCTAGAATTTAATAATACATTTATTAAAAAAAAACAAGTTACAAAGTAGACATGAAATAATATATCATATCTTTTTAAATACCTCCAAAGATGATATGACCTTTGACTGCCAAATCAAGTTAAAATCATGTAAACAGGATTTTCAATGTTAATGTCACTGTGACCTTGACCTTGGAGCCAGCCATGCGGAACATGCGTTCGCACGTCATCTTGATGTGGTAAACATTTGTCTGAAGTTTCATCAAAATTCTTCAAAGGGTTGAAGAGTTACAGAGCGGACAGGATTTTCAATGTTAATGTCACTGTGACCTTGACCTTGGAGCCAGCCATGCGGAACATGCGTTCTGCACGTCATCTTGATGTGGTAAACATTTGTCGAAGTTTCATCAAAATTCTTCAAAGGGTTGAAGAGTTACAGAGCGGACACAATTTCGCTTGGCGCCCGCCCTCCGCCCATCCGCCCATCCGCCCATCCGCCCGCCATACCCCAATCTAATAACCAGGATTTTCAAAATTGAAAACCTGGTTAAAAATAATTCATAAGATAGTGATAATTAACATACATGTAAGTTTTAATGAGAATTCAAATGCCCTTGTTTACATCATTTCATAATTATATCAGGTGAAAATATGCCTTCATCTACAGTAACAAAAAGAGATACTCAAACTAATTTTCAGTGGTAGAACAGAACACATAAATAGCTTGACATTTTGCTCTAAAGAAAGCTAAAATATTGCATGAAAGGTTCCTAGTTTCTGAATATTCTAGACCATCCCAAAAATCATAGATTTGTTTTTTGTTTAATTATCATAATAACTGCATGAACTTTAAAATATTCCCCAAGACTTAAAAGAACAAAATTCTATCAGGAAAATTTATTGAAGAGGTTATGATTGTTAAACGCCTGGAAGATTTCCAGTAAAAAAACAACAGAAAATACCATTCAGAGTAATGTTCCATAAATTTAAAAGGATCAAGCCATTTATGCTGTTTTTCGTTTCGGTGCAGCCATATTAAGCTCACTTTTGACCGGAAGTTGGTAACCTTTCAACCGCAAATGAAATGACATATCAAGTAGAATGTTTAACATTTTTTAGATTGAAAACTTTACTATGTAAGGCACCTTTTAATTGGATAATAAGGCACGAAAAAGGTAAATAA
Organism: Saxidomus purpurata; assembly: GCA_022818135.1. Taxonomy (NCBI): domain Eukaryota; kingdom Metazoa; phylum Mollusca; class Bivalvia; order Venerida; family Veneridae; genus Saxidomus; species Saxidomus purpurata. The sequence continues at coordinate 776,012 of JAFMSR010000015.1, forward strand.
AATAGTCTTAAATTTTCAGTCCTTCATGAATGGGTTTTATCATTTTAGTATGTAAAGAGTTCATATATATCAACATAAAATATTGTTACCTCCAAACTAATTTTTTATTATGAGTGTAGAGTAATTATACTTTCTGGCCAGTGAGTAACAGTCAATATTTTGAGTAACATATTTGATAAGAAGAAACAAGGATTAAGTTTGTTTCCCTGATGCAGTCATGTCACTGTATGGACTTAATCACAATTGGGGAGAAAATGTCTAATCTGCAGTTTGGCTAAGTGGTGAGAGAAATTGCCTTGTAATCAAAGAGTGCCGGGTTCGCATCCCAGTCAGGGCGCACATTTTTTTCACTCTGTGGCATTTGGCATCTTCTTACTGAATATGGATGGTCTAAAGCTATCTCAGGGTTACAAGTTTAAATGCTGTCCTAAGTTTCCCTAAGAAAATAGTTTTCGGGTTTTCTTTGCATAGCAAACAGACTTTGGACTGATTTTATAAGCTTAACACTTTCTTTGTAAGTTAATTGAATGCAATGATTTGTGGTTAACAACCTGAAAAAAAAGCTTGTCATATTTCCTTTTTTTCTTCAAGGGCACTACACCATCCCCCTGCTAATGATTACAGTAAGTTTTTTCCCTGTAAAATCTGGCAATATGATATATGGCTACCAAGTGGTCTAATGATTACCCTTACATCCCCCAAAAGAAATCTAAATAATTGATGTTTGGTGAATATACACTCTCTCCAGGTGGTCCACTCAAAGCAGTAACATACACCTTTTTTATAAGGACCAAGAACTCTTGCAAATATAATAAACAAATTTCAAGTGGTTGCTTCCCTTTGAATATAGTACATTACAGAAGCACACAAAAATCTAGATTTAATAGAACTTTTTCCAAATATTTTAATGTTTTATCAATTACGTAGATTTTATAGGATTTGATTCTAAATCTTAAATCTTAATTCTAAATCTCAATGCTAAAATCTCAATCTCAATGCTAAAATCTCAATCTTAATGCTAAAGGAATTTTACAGTCAGTAGTCAAATGTGTTAAATAATAAGAAACACAAATGTAAGAGAAAAAGAAGTATAAAGTATCGTACCACACTGAGAGTGATGTAAGTCTGCGAGTCTGCATGTAAGACACTGTGTGCCAGTCTGGGACAAGGGAGATCATCCTTACAGCCCTTTGTAAATAATTCTGCCTTGATTGTCTCCCTTGCATCATCTGTTTCAAGTTGCAGTCGTATCTGAAATGAAATAAAAGATGTTAGGAGTTAATATTTCTCATCATTTTCATTTCATTTTCGGTGCTTTTATGCCCACTGCAATAGGCGGGGCATGGTTAGCTGCTGTATCCATGGCAACATGACATCAAATAGTACTGTAGCAGATGAAGAACAACCTTAATTACCAAAAGTGGAAAATTTCAGCCACCGTCTATAGCTTAATAAAGAAATCTTCATCTCTGAAAATCTTATACATAAGTGAATGTTTAGTGTGATAAAAGTGATACAAAGGAAACAAGAAATATTTTGAACAAGCTAAAATATAACGTATTATGCAAATCTATATATTATAAAAGTAAAATATGAGATATTTTGATGAACTTTTCTCATAGATTATAAATTATAAAGTATGGATTCTGTTAACATGTTTTCACTGGACTGTCTGTGGGATGACCTCGTATCACAGCAAGCAGTCTAAACTTCAGACAATTATTATATCAATAAGCTCAGACCAATCTCACATATCAAGCTGTAAATCAAGCAGTAAATTTTCTAAACAAGGATTGCAGAATTAATGCCATATTTTAGATTATTCTCCAATTTCCACAGCTTGTTCCAAACATCACAACCTAGTCAGACTGTATCACACTGTGCCAGGGAAACTATAGCAAAATTACAAAATTATTCACGTATCGTTGTTCGTATTGATGTACTTGGCATGTGACAACTTTCACAATCCTCTCTGTCAAATTTCTCCTACATTACTATTTCATTGCGCCATCTACATTACTATGTAATTGTGCAATCTACATTACTATTATATTGTACCCCATACCAAGTATAACATTGTGATGGAGTATAGTAGGTTGTTATGGAGTATGTTAGCTTGTTATGGAGTACAGTAGATTGTTATCTAGTATGGCAGGTTGTTATGGAGTACTGTAGGTTGTTATGGAGTACAGTAGGTTGTTATGGACTATAATAGGTTGTTATGGAGTACAAAAGGTTGTTATGGAGTATGGCAGGTTGTTATGGAGTACAGTAGGTTGTTATGGAGTATGGCAGGTTGTTATGGAGTATGGTACCTTGTTATGGAGTACAGTAGGTTGTTATGGAGTATGGTAGGTTGTTATGGAGTATGGCAGGTTGTTATGGAGTACTGTAGGTTGTTATGGAGTACTGTAGGTTGTTATGGAGTATAGTAGCTTGTTATGGAGTATGGCAGGTTGTTATGGAGTATGGCAGGTTGTTATGGATTATGGTAGCTTGTTATGGAGTACGGTAGGTTGTTATGGAGTACTGTAGGTTGTCATGGCGTATAGTAGCTTGTTTTGAAGTACAGTAGGTTGTTATGGTGTATGGTAGGTTGTTATGAAGTATGGTAGGTTGTTATGGAGTACAGTAGGTTGTTATGGAGTATGGTAGGTTGTTATGGAGTATGGTAGCTTGTTATGGAGTATGGTAGGTTGTTATGGTGTATGGTAGGTTGTTATGGAGTATGGTAGGTTGTTATGGAGTATGGTAGGTTGTTATGAAGTACGGTAGGTTCTTATGGAGTATGGTAGGTTATTATGGAGTATGGTAGCTTGTTATGGTGTATGGTAGGTTATTATGGAGTATGGTAGGTTGTTATGAAGTAGGGTAGGTTGTTATGGAGTATGGTAGGTTGTTATGAAGTATGGTAGGTTGTTATGGAGTATGGTAGCTTGTTATGGAGTATGGTAGCTTATTATAGAGTATGGTAGTTTGTTATTGTGTATAGTAGCTTGTTATTGAGTATGGTAGCTTGTTATAGAGTATGGTAGCTTGTTATGCAGTATGGTAGCTTGTTATGCAGTATGGTAGCTTGTTATGGACTATGGTTAAGGTTGTAGGATTTCCAGGCACAACATTAACATTTTGGAATAACTTTTTCCAACAGACTCTTATAAGACACTTTTTATTAAATTTGAAATGCTTCTACAACTGCAGACCTTTCTTTAACCCCTTAATTATAACACCACAAGTGCTTGTGAAGACATACATGTACATGCATGCCCCTAAAAGAGATCAAAATTAGTTTTATATGTATATATGATACATTACATTCTGCATCCCCTATAAGCTCATGTGACATATTCCATTTCAGAGACGTTATAAAATATTAACCAATAGTTTTTCCAGACAAAGCAATTTGATTAATATACAGGGAAATATTACTTGCTAATCAGTCTCATGAAAATATGAAAATATTGCATGATGTATTCACCAAACACTGTCAATAATTTTTATCAGTGACATTTCGCATCTATCAAGTTAAGAAATATATTAATGTTACCATATATCAACCCAGGAACATTTCTTTATTATTAAATTATCAGATAATAAAATCAAGCAACAAGGTAATATTGTATGGCAATTAATATAGAACGGCCTTATCTGACTGGGAGAGCATTGAACAACAGGCGTATTTATTGGTGGTACAGTCTTGGCAATCTATATTAAGTAAATAGAGGGAGGGAGCACTAGCAACTGACTTAGTGTTTGCCCTACATTTAGTCTTTATTTACTACATTTTATGTGCGCAAACAGGTCTGTAGAGACTCGCTCTATCAAGATAGAGAAATACATAGAACTACCTGCTAGAAGTTTATGGCAAATAGACAGGGAACATTTTAAAATTTTAGATATTTTCATTGGACAAAAGTGTAGGGCAAACACTAAGGAAGTTTATCTTTCTTTCTATAGTAACAGTTTTACAATGTTCTGTACCCAGTTGTGGCTTGCTTTTCAACCTTTAAGGTATGCAACCCATAATGGTCAATTTTTAAAAGGGCCCAAGAATTGTTATTATACCCCCAAAACGAAGTTTAGGGGGGTATATAGGAGTCACCCGGTGGTTGGTCGGTCGGTCGGTCGGTTGGTCGGTCGGTCGGTCGGTCGGTCGGTCTGTTGCATTTTCCTTGTCCGGAGCATAACTTGAAAACTACTACTTGGAATTCAGTACAACTTCATACAATGGTCAAGCACATTGAGAGGAAGTGCAGTGCACAAGAACTATAACTCCATCTTCACTAATTACAGAGTTATTGCCCTTTGTTACTTTTCCTTGTCCGGGGCATAACTTGAAAACTACTAGTTGGAATTCAATACAACTTCATACAATGGTCAAGCACATTGAGAGGAAGTGCAGTGCACAAGAACCATAACTCCATCTTGACTAATTACAGAGTTATTGCCCTTTGTTACTTTTCCTTGTCCGGAGCATAACTTGAAAACTACTGGTTGGAATTCAATACAACTTCATACAATGATCAAGCACACTCAGAGGAAGTGCAGTGTACAAGAACTATAACTCTATCTTGAGTATTTACTGAGTTATTGCCCTTTGTTACTTTTACTTGTCCGGGGCATAACTTGAAAACTACAAGTTGGAATTCAATACAACTTCATACAATGGTCAAACACATTGAGAGGAAAGCAGTGCACAAGAACTATAACTCCATCTTGACTAATTACAGAGTTATTGCCCTTTGTTACTTTTCCTTGTCCGGAGCATAACTTGAAAACTACTGGTTGGAATTCAATACAACTTCATACAATGATCAAGCACACTCAGAGGAAGTGCAGTGTACAATAACTATAACTCTATCTTCAGTATTTACTGAGTTATTGCCCTTTGTTACTTTTCCTTGTCCGAAGCATAACTTGAAAACTACTGGTTGGAATTCAGTACAACCTCATACAATGGTCAAGTACATTTAGAGGAAGTGCAGTGCACAGGAACCATAACTCCATCTTGACTCATTACAGAGTTATTACCCTTTGTTACTTTTCCTTGTCCGAGCATAACTTGAAAACTTCTGGTTGGAATTCAATACAACTTCATACAATAGTTAAGCACAGTGAGAGGGAGTGCAGTGCACAGGAACCATAACTCCATCTTGACTAATTACTGTGTTATTCCCCTTGTTACTTTTCCCTGTTTGGAGCATTTTTCGAAAACTACAAGTTGGAATTCAATACAACTTCATACAATGGTCAAGCACAATGAGAGGAACTGCTAAGAACAATATCTCTTTTTAGTTTGTTTGCAAGGTATTATGTTACTACGAACTTCTTCAGTTTATAAAGCAATCCTTTTGGGGGTATTAATCACATTTAGTGATAGCTCTAGTTTAATTTTACTAGTGCTATTATGCTTTCAATGATTTAAAGTCTTTTCAAATTAAAAAAAAGAAATGTCAATTTAAAAGATATATGGAATTTTCCCATCTCAAAAATTCAGACTAACTGAATGGTATACCAGAAAGAACAAATTGTCTACATAGACCAAACTGCATGCTCAGTTACTGTTTACTGAAAGTGTTGACCTTTCTTTTGTATTAATATAAGTCCGTAATAATCTTGATTTTTTAATCAGAAGTACTTAAATGTTAATATATATGAAGAAATTACATAAATATGAAATTAGAATTTAGAAATATAAATCATGTCACAGATCACAGTTCATCATTATTGTATCAGTAAATTCACTATTCCTATCCGAGCAAATTCAAAGTGATCATGAAGATTTAACAAAAACGTTTTTTATTTAAAGCCTGATTGAAAAACCAGAAGTTTACACCATAATTATCTAGACTCAATATTCAGTATGATCATGATCTACACTCGGGACTAAATCTGTGACAGACAAAGGAACTTTTCAACTTTACACTGAAATTAATATATTATATAATATCGTGTGTACCACTTTCCCCTTTATATATCATAGTTTAAAATTAATATTATCAACTTCCTAGTCAATCCTATTGTAGTAAATCATCTGTCACAAAAGATGAAACCTATAAAATAACCTGCCTAAATGTAGTTACATTCTACATAAACGTATATTTCAGAATACTTTGAAAAAGTATAAATCCTCAATTATTTCTAAACAAGCAAAATTACTAAAGATTATTGGGTATGAATTCAACAATACATCATATTTATCCCTAGACATTGCACGTCAAGTCTCGGTCTGAAGGTACTTTCAATCAGTAAAGTTTTCTTTCAGGCGGATTATAGAAAGAGTTCTTTTTGGTAAAGCATTGTTGTACTGTTATAGTACACTTAACAGGTTTAGAAACACAAAAGTGGCAAAATATTTATTTTAACAGTGTTATCGTTTTTCTAATTTATTCACATTTCATACGCAACAAAAACAATATAAAATTGAATTAATGTAAAACTGTCAATAATTCATCACAAAAAATGACTTAAATAGAAGTAAAAACAATAGGGTCATTCAAATAAAAATGTTCAACAGGGGAAATCTTGTGTGTATGTATTTATTTCAGTACCAAGGATAACACAATAAAGACCAAGCTCTTCTATTGCGTTTCTAATATTGGTTAAGTGTAGTAATGTTTTAGAATATCTATTAGACCCACTATCATTTGTAGCACTTATTTTACCAAAATAGATGTCTTATATAGGAAATACATCATACATTGGTTCAAGGACATTCCTAATTTTGCTTTTTGTTATAGATTATATCATAAATATAGCACTTTTTACCTTATAATAAATATAGTCTTTTTCTCACATTATCTCAAAAATAAGAAATGCCATCTGACTTAACCTTTTTCACATAAACACGAAAGAAAGACATACGTCAACATTGTTTTAAAGTAAATTTAAATCATCATATTTATGAATAAACTAAATCAAAGTGATCATGAGGCATGTGTTAGGTCGTGCAGACACTTTGATAACCAGCAATGTTGTACATGAAAAGCAATGCATGAATATGCGCCACTTTTCGTCAAGTGTGTGGATACATAATTATACTGATACACGGCTTAACAGAATACTCAACAAATTCCCAGTCAAATGATAATCGTTACTTAATAACATTATTTTCATTGAGTAGTTTCTTAAAGCAGATTCAAGTTTGTTGCAATCCTCGAGTATCAGACGAACACATTCCATAAACTGGCTTACGATTGGTTGAAGTATAGCAAGAGGGAGAATGCTTTATTGAAGTTGGAATGCACGCAATATTTCTTTTTTTCTCAGCTTAAGAACAGAAACTGTTCGTGCTGGCAATATTTAATTCTGCTGTTTGTTTTGTATTTTTTCACCATAAAAGCAAAACGTTTAATTTTCCCCTAGAGAATCACTGTAATTACAACAATGTTTTTATCCAAAAAAATCAAAGGACCTTTTGATGTGGTATATGACTTTACCACTTCCACTTTAATTAATTAAATAATAATTCGTCTAATTAAGCCAAGTAACAACTGTCAGGAGAGGAAGCTATAAGCACAACAAAGAAGATAACTACTCGTGCTTTCCTCTGAAGCACCGCGTTCTGATAGCATGACACTCTATTGCACTGCATTCTGTTTAACACTTTAATGCTTTTAGTGCGATGCATAAATTTGATGTTACTGCTATCGAAGCATTGAAGACAACAACTCAATTTATGCAGATTCCGATCATTCCCTCATTCATATTCAATCTCGGCGGTTAATTTCTACTGACTGATAAATGCTATATCTAAAATTTGCAATGCTTTTGGGGACTTAAGATAAATTGAAATTATATAACTCAGCCGAATCAAATAAAAAAATCATCTTGTCTACTGTCAAATCAGGATGTTGTACAGACCGCTAGCTCAGATATGGAATAACAGCTCGTGAATGGCAGACAATGGATATGTCGTTAATACAAACACATCAAGTCGGGCACGGAAACTTTTCGATGTACATTAGAAAAGCATGTTTTAATGGTCCAAAAGGTGGGTATATTGTCTGGGCTTACTGAGGTGGATATATTGTCCAGGTTTATTGTCCCGGTTAGCTGAGGCGGATACACTGTCTGGGTTTACCACTACTGGTATCATGTGCAGGTTTACTGAGGCGTATATCTTGTCCGGGTTTGCCAAGGTGGGTATACTGTCTGGGCTTACCAAAGTCGATATATTATCCAGTTAACCAAGGCAGGTATATTGTCTGGGTTACCAATGTGAGTATATTGTCCAGGTTTACTGCATTAGACAGGTATATATTGTCCAGGATTACCAAAGTCGGTATATTGTCTAGGTCTACCCAAGTCAGTATATTGTCTGGGTTTTACGAAGTTGGTATATTGTCTGGGTTTACCGAAGTTGGTATATTGTCTGGGTTTACCGAAGTTGGCATATTGTCTGGGTTTACCGAAGTTGGTATATTGTCTGGGTTACCAATGTCGGTATATTGTCCAGCTGTGAGTATATTGTCCTGGTTTGAACATGTAACAGTCAGGCCACATGTGAAAAAGTCTTTGTTGCTGCCTCCTGACCCTACCTTTTGAAGTTGGGTAGGTTACGAGGTAGGCAATTTATAATATTATTGGGGGGAAAAAAACAACAGTACTTTACGTGATAGTTTCTTACAGAATACTTCTTATGTAAAAATAATACAAATCTGTATTATAGTATGATGAATAAAGGAATGATAATGAAACATTCAATTTAAACCATCATCTTCAATTGTCTCATCCTCAAATTTCCATGTCAACATGATAGAAAGACTTTGGAAAAATCTTTCAAAACATTTAAGAATTTTTTTTTTTAAATTGACCGGTGTGGCCCAATAAAACTATTTGGAGCTCAGCATTTGTTTGCGGGTCTGTCGGGAGACAGCAAACAAATCTAATTTTAATTTTGGCCACAGCACTTACAGCAGACATTTTCCTATTGACATATCTCGGCTAATCATGATCTGCACTGGTTCTAACAGTATAATCACCTGTTGTCACCATGGTAACTATGTGTTAGCATTCTACTTTTGGAACACATCAGACAAAGGCCATTTTTCCCCGCTAGTACTACAAGTTTAGAAAACTGGCCCAAGACGTAAGTTCAACAATCCCAGAAAACTGAAAATCAATTCCTCATAGTAATATTGGTTTTCACCATTGTCTGTTTAGTTTGTCTATTTTCTTGACGTTAAAATAGAAATTTCAAAATTTGACAGGGAAATGAAATAAGCTTTTTGTTTCGTAAGATTCTCCGACCGTCTCCATTGAATATGATGCTATTGCATAAATATTCATGGACCCATGGACTGTCAAATTTGTTTGACTTGTGGTTATTTATATAAACTGAGCACAAACCAAACAAAAAAAGGCTGGTGCTTCTTTGTTTCTTAAAACTCCTCAAACTGTCTAAAGATCCTTTTATTTTTTTATTTTTCTTCATCTTCCGGCCCTGTTCCGCTAACCTGTACATTGCATTTACATTTTGGGTAGTTAAATTTATCTAGCTGTTTCATTTTAACTGCTAACTTAATTTTGATTTCAAATACTCCCTGCAAATCTGGTCAATTAAATTATGACAGTTGAGAAGTTTATTGATTGAAATAAGCAAGTAACATGCATTTGCTCTGCACAGCTTTACCATCATACTCCAACAGAAAGTTTATTGCAGTTGCCAAACAAACCAGTACATACATACTTCCACAGGTCTGGAGCAGGGACAAACAACTCTGTTATATATTTTTTGTTGTCTTTTCTTGATTGAAAAGTATTTCAATATTTTACACGCCAGCAGTTAACCTAGCAACCATAGTTCCTTGGAAGGATCAATTCTATGCTGCAATGCCCTTATCCTCAATGAGATACTGCCAACTTTCTGATATTAAAGAGACATAATATATTAATGAGAAGCAGTGCTCGAACCAATGACCCTCAATAAGTATTTACAAATGACAGATTTTAAGTCAGCGACTCTAACCACTTGACCAAGGAGGCAAGGAGGAAGTCATTCTGTTGCCCTGTGAATGGAGGATTAAGTTTGTAACTTATAATCAGCCTCAGTGGTCTGGAGATTAAGGACTTCACGTAGTCACCAAAAGAACCCAGGTAAGATCCCTGGTCCGTCCATATGTGGTGTGCAAGACACCTAAGGGCGTCACATGTCTCAGTCCACTCAGCTGTGATAGGGTACCAGCAACATCTCAGTGCACTCAGCTGTGACTGGGTACCAGTAATTCAAGTTGCAAGCACTTTCTCTCGTAAGTTATTATCTATTGATGAAGGGTGGTGTCTCGGAAGTTATAAAATATAACTAAGGAGATGGAGCCATTAAAAAAAATTAATATAAACTAAAACATCTTGCAAACCTTCAATTTTACATGCATCTAGATACCTGGAATTCATTGTAATTGTCTACGGAAAAAAGTTATAAAACACCCCGACATATTAATGATGCATAAATGATTTTTTCTCCTCTCTAAACTCATCAAGAATTTATGTAAAATCCGATAAATTTCATGATTATGCATTAATAATTTTTACACTCTTACCTCAAATTGAATATTAGTCAACACACATTTTGAATCAATAAGATTAATAGGTTATGCAAAAAAATAAAATGTTTGTGTTGCAGGTCTCTTTGCAAAAAATAGAGGTCAGAAGGGCAGCTGTTTTTTTTAAATATCTATTTTGCGCTTTTTTACTCAAAAACACTTGAAAATTGTTTTTTTTAATCATTTTTTTTTAGAAATATTTGAGGCCAGCAGTATAAAGTTAAGGTTTGTCGAAAGACAAGAAACGCATGATTCTGTAACAGCTTTTGGGTGTGTCTTGTCTATTTTCATTGAAAATTTTGTTATCTGTACATAGACTCTTTAATTTTTCATGAACAGAAACATCATGTACTTGACTTGCCCTTCATAATACATCATTCACGTGTGAAGGCAACTTTAAAATATTGAACAGTTCCTATATTTTTATACCTTTTTCACGTGTGTCAGTTTGTATGCATGTAACGTGTACACCTGTGCATTGACATCGGATCAAGGTACTTTCTCACAAGACCATTATGGCGACACTCATCAGCAAAGGTCTAAAGTTCTTACATTAGACATGCACAAATGCAGCCAAAACAAATCCTGGGCTCCGTCAAGCACAGTCAGCAAGCATCTCTAATATAGCTTCCATCCACATGTGCCCTGCATGTCCCATCTAGGGACGCTTCCAAAACTGTCAATAGCGTAACAGAAATCAAGGTCTTCATTAAATCATTGATGGATGCACCCATCACATCTGTGCGAACATGTGGGTCAGACAGTATGGGCATGCATATATATATGCAAGTGTTATGGATTTGCTGATTCCGGACTATAGCACTCTAAGGTCCATTAAGTCAGTTCAAATCATCTAAAACGTTCGGAAGCAAATTCGGATTATATTTTTTTTTGGATTTTGAGATTTTCTTACTGTCTTACTATTAAAAGCCATTGCACTCTCAGTTTGGTTATATGTTAGAGAAAGCTAAGTGTTTAACTGCATAATTATGTTTATTTGCATGCACTCTTCATTGAGTGGTTACAGCCGTCCAGGGTTACTCATTTCCTTAAACTTTTACGGCGAACTACAATTTAAAAATTACACGCAATGTTCATACAATGTATGCTAAACATTGCTACTTAAGAAAATATAGCCAATTTTATGATACCTACAAATCTCGTGAAGCCGAAAATTACTTGCATTGTAAAAGAAAAATATCTTATAAAATCTTGAAAACGCTTCATTTAACGTTCTTGTCAACATTAAAACACAGTAGGTGTCTACACCTTGTAGAAGTTTGTTTCATTTATTATAGTACGTTGGTGAACCATGCGTTTTTTTCTCAAAAGCGTCTTTTCATGCTGTGTTATTCAGGGTTACATTACGTTTAACAATATGTTTATGGGTAGCAGTTATCTATTTAAGTGTTAAATAATTTTTCACTTGTGAGTTTCTGACCGAAATTGGGGTGAAAATGATAAGACATACAAAAAGGTGCAGGGTCAAATGTGTTTATCTGTAATACAAGAAACGTTATGTAAATATAATGCAAGTAGGGGCAAGTTACCGTTGCCTTAATATTAAATATACATCTACATTAATCTGATTTCAAACAGAAAATTTAAATTTGTATTGACATAAGAGTTTTGATATATTTACATAATCATGATTTCAATGTAGAATATTCAACTAAATTTAACTCGGCCAGAAAATCGAAGAGAAGACCTTCAGTCATATTTCAACTGTCCTACACACAGGCAGTTTTCTTAACCATTGTTCTTGGGAAGAGCCAAACCCTTTCCTCCTTACACATAACAATCTGCCAACTTTCTCATATAGACACATTGGTCCGTAGCAGGACTCGAACCCATCACTCTCAATCAATGAGAGACTAATGATTTTTCAAGTCAGCTTAACTATCTCTAACCACTCCAACAGAGGTGTCTTACTTAACATCAGTGAAACTTACATTTTTCCGCAATGATTTATTTTAAACAGTGATAACCAGGTATGACATGATACAGCAGTTTCAGATCATGTAACCAATTTCTAGTGTATTAAGTTACTCTTTAATACCTTTTAAAAGGACACAAGGATGATAAACTTTCATCAAATTTTTCTAGTTTTACCACATGAAATAATTTCTTTTAACAAAACACTGAATGTTATATATCAGTCATATTTTCCCTGTTTTAGGGAACAGATACATTACCCACCAGATCTGGATTTTTTGAATTTGAAAAAAAAAAAATTCTAGATCTAATGGTAAGCAAAAAAAGTTGCAAAATGATACAAATTTTTCCTTTTTTATATTCTTTGTTTGCTAAAGCCAGTTAATGAAACTCAAAATGCATCAAACTGAAATAATTTAAATCTTTAATTTTCCCCGTTTTATTTTCATGCTTTTCACAACTTCTGCTATGCTTTGACCAGAAACAACATCTTATTTTATTGTTCCAAGTTTGACATCAAAATTAATGACAAAGAAACGAAAATGACTGCTTTATTTTCACAAATAATGCTAGTGATTGGGTTAATTTTTAGAAAATGGCCAGTCATACATATGCTTTCTAAGTATCTTCCTTTAGAAGGCCAATACAGAGATGGGCCAAAAAAAAAAATCTGTGTTTAGGGCAACGGTCCCAAAAATTCTAGGTAGGGCAGGGGCAAATGTTTTTTTTTTTTAATCCAAAAAAATGCTATAGGATGGAAAAAAACAATCTGTGTTTTGGGAAATTGTCCCAAGAATGCTAGGTAGGGTAGGGACACATTAAAACAAACAAAACAAAATTTGAATTTTTTTTTTTTCATTTTTTTTCAACTTATTTTTGTGGAAAAAAAACTCTAGGGTCGGGGGGTTTCGCTAGGGAGGGTCGGGTTGCCCGAAACACAGATTATTTTTTTTTGGCCTTGATTTAATATGTACATGTACATAAATTCATAATGTCTATACAATGAAGTTCTTTACAAATTTCGTATGACATTGTAGTGTATGTATATATTTATTTTGTTTTACTGTGTTGTATTTTTACATAAACTGTCAAACTCCTCACAGTGATGTGATTGGGTGAGCTCTGATCTCAAATCACTGCCTTCACAAGATATCATGTGATGACGGAAAATGTCACGTGACAGCTTGTAAACAATTCAATTAAAATCACAATTTTGAATTAACTTTTTGTATTTGACCTATTGACTGTTAAATATTTCATAAAAATTAACCTTGCTGCAGTACAGTAAATCTAGATCTACATTTTTTTTTAAATTTTAACAAAATCTTGTTAGAACGGTTTGTGATGTCAGTGATTAATACTATAAGTGGAAGTTTTCACTGCCTTGAGTTTGAAAAACTGTGTAGGACTCTCTTGGCGCAATACGCTTAGTGTGTAAAATAATTTTAAAAAATTGAAAAAGCTTTCTGGATGAAATCTACTAGATTCAACTAACTTGTATAATGTCACTTATTATGATTTTAATTAAGTTTTTTAAATAGTGCTATTTGAAAGACATTGTTTTAATCAGAGTCCGTATATTACGAACCCTGTTACTTTTAATTCAGCAGTTCAGTTCAGTTAATTTCATTAACTTAAGTTTTGAAAGGTCAGCGTCTACAAAGAGTGCAATTGCCGACCCCAGCATCCCGTGATGCTGTGAAAGTACAATTTTTACAGGAGAGTTTTGTAAGATGCCACCCTCCTTTTCTGGTCAAAAGTGTTTTTTTTTTTTTTTTAAAGGGGGGGGGAAAGGAAAAAAATTTTTTTTTTTTTTTTTTTTTTTTTTTTTTTTTTTTTTTTTTTTTTTTGGGGGGGTGTTTTTTTTTTTTTTTTTAGGAGAAAAAAAAAAAGGGGGGGGAGGTTTTTTTGTTGTTTTTTTTGTTTTTTTTTGGGGAAATTTTATTGTTTTTTTTTTTTTTTTTTTTTTTTTTTTTTTAAAAAAAAAAATATATATATTTTTTTTTTGGTTTTTTTTTTTTTTGAAACAAAAAATATATTTTTATCTTTTGTGTGTTTCCCCTTGGTTTTTTTATATTGGTTTCCCTTTTATGTGTTCTCTGTGCGTTTCGAATTGCTACAAAAATGTAGGGAAAAGCTGCGGCAAAGCAAATGGAGTATTAAAAATATCACGAATAAATACCAAGTTCGGTGAAAATATTCATATGGCAAATATGTCAGATAAGTTTCCGACAAACAATACGTTATTTTATTACGCTGATTTCAAAAACACACTGAAAATTTCTCAAAATGTGTCAGATCTTCGAAAATATTTCATGGTTATTGTAAACATATTCGCAACGACTGACATATTCAGACCATCTTCGGAAAGTCTTCTTATAAGACTGTGTACAGTAACTTCGGCGAAACGCCTTTACCAGGTATCTTACATAAATCCAGACTTTACCTAGAGCATAGAGTGTATCAGGGTGTTTCTACTGAAGGGCCCTCAGGGACGTATGTTTCAAACAAACTTTCAAATTTCATTTATTCGGAGTAACTTTAATGCCTTTCGTTTCCGACAATCACATGTTAGTCTCAGTGTCACACAGTAATGTTGAGCTCATGGCCCAAGAGTTGAATCTATTTGACAAAATTTTAATGTTTCGCTTCTAAAGTTGGCATCCGAGTGATTAATCAAAAATTAATTTGTCATTTTATTCTAAAATTCATTCGAGACTGGTCAAGTGATTTATTTGACTATTATACAGCATTTGAATTTCAAAATGATTTAAGCAATTATTCGAGATTGTTGACAATTTAAGAATTCAACGAGACTTACCTGTAAGTTGAAGTTCAGTTGTAACGAGATGAAATGGCCAGATGGTATCTTTACAGGTTTACAATACATGTGTACGTGCAAATGCTCAAATTCGTATTTCAGTAGCTTCGTAATGTATCAGTAAAATGACCAGATAATGGTAAATATTGTATCTCAGGATATTTATATATCGAGGGTTACTTAAACATTGATAAATACCTAATCTCTAAATTGAAAATCATTAACAAGGTAATAAAAATCTTGACATTTATGGATGACATTAGGTTCGTATGAAAAGAAAATGTTCGCAAACTGTTACGTTGACACACTCACGGCTGTTTTGATAGTTGCATAAATACAGTTCATTTGAGATAATGTGATAGTGATGCAACAGAAAATGCTTTATATTGACGTATAAATTCATTAGATAATGCAAGGATAACATATTTTCTTGTATTCATGTTCTATACACCGGTCGTAATTTTTTGTGTACGCAGCTATCTATGACGTCACTACTGCGTCACAGACAAATGTACTGTATGTTTTTCTTGAACATATAACAAATAGATCCATGGGGATGTGACAGCGCTGCATTTATAAAAAATCCCCAAGGAAATTTACAAAGAAAACGTACAAGTAAATCAACATGTGAACCAAATATTCAAAAATGCGTCCTTTTGAAAAATTTAAACAAATAAAACGAGCCATCATATATCCTTAAGTAAACTTGAGGTACAATAACTAAAGTCAACAGACATATATTTTACACACAATGTTGTGTTGACATAGGTAGCAAAGTCCGTCCAATAAAACGTAGCTGTAAAATCATCAAGATAATAATTTTTACGAATTTGAAATGTTCTCTCCATTGAAGTTACGGCTTTTATCATTGCCCTTTGCGACCAGTTTAGACCAATCACTCTTCACATCAGCTCAGTTGGTAAATTTTAATTGGCCGCCCCTAGAAACAATAATTGGTACATGCAGCATAGTGCCCAAGCTCAACCGTGTGTGTAACATAGCTGAAACATTCGACTGAAGCCACAACTATAAGGGCATTCTTTAGGGAAATAAGCCATAGCGGAACATATAAGGTAGGCAAGAAACATCTAAACTATGTACAAATATTGACCCACAATGTGTAGATCATCCAACTCTATGCACCTGATATATATGAGTTTAACCGAAACCAAAATAGATTTGGTATAGAATATGAAATTTTGAATAAGTTCTTTATTTGACAGTAAATTTCCTTTAATATTTACGTTCGAATCAATGAAAGGATATAATAGTTCATGACAATGGCAATGCTATTGGGGGCCTTTGAAACTTTGAACAGTAAGCCCCTCTTTACCTTAACGCTGGCCACTTAAATCAGGCTGATGTTTTATACACCATTGGCGTTATTACAGTGGAAGTGTCCGCTCCAAGGCGGCTGCTTAACACAGTGGACCATTTACACAGCTTTTAGTTGTAGATATTGCTGCAAAGTATTAACCTATTATTCTGACATTTAATTTACATTATGTATCATGTTAAACACACGTTTTAATACGGATATTGTAGAATCACTTAAAGGTGTTTTCCTTTTGAAAAAAAATGAAAGAGATAAATTTTAATTTGTATGAATAGTTGACAGATATTTAACCAAGCACGCGTCTCGTTATTTGTGAAAGTTTGTTTAATGCACTACTGGATAAAAGGCAGATTCGTATTGTGCCGATGTTTATCCTCTTTATTGATGGGAGTGTTCACGATGAACGCCGGTGTCTCTCGTTGCATTTTTTGTGCAGCGACACCATCTTATTATGGCTAATTTATTCAACCAGTGTCAGTACACACTATTTACTACTTCTACCATAAATATCATATTAAGCGCCTGACAACTTTGATATCACATTGATTACCGCTTACAAATGGTAAAGATGGCGTTAGAAAATAAAAAGAAGAAACATGCATTGTTCCAAAAAGCTAGTATAACTTTCGACACAGTTGTACAAAAACATTGGCTTAAAGTTAAATCACTGTTCAAAGATGATTAAAAGACTCGGACTGTTTTGAAAATATGTTTTCAACAGTTTGAGTAATTTCTTCTATAAGCAGATTGAAAGAATATAAACGTGTAAGTGATGAATTTGGGTTGATTATCTTTTTTGAGGATAGTCAAATTATACTATATTCAACAGTTATAATAAACTTATTCATATATCATAGATTTAACTTCGTTAATATTAAAAAAAAATCTAAGGGTAAAGGTGATTGTCTAATGTCTGTCTAAGAATTATGATGGTCACTTTGAAGGTAATATATCACTTTATAACAAAATATAACTATAGTAGAAATAAACAGAAAAGCTGTAAAATCTGAAATATTAAACATTGCAATAGTATATATGGTAACTATGTGAGATCTTCACCTTAGTAATGTTTAATATCCTGCCACGGTAATATGCGACTTGTGTGTAAAATATAAAATTGTCATTTTTTAAGTGTATCATATTTAATACCCCGTATCTTGTTGTTATGGTAACATTTTTGTATATTTTACATTGAAGGGATAATAGATACAGATAACTATATTCAAGGTAAATATATGTTAAACGAAACATGGGCATAGTTTCATTTGAGCATCAATTTTGACGTTATCCTAGCCCATACGAAAGCTCCTAAATAAACATATTTGTATAAAGACCATCTTAACTAGGTTTAGTTTTTCGTATGTGTATAAAAGTTTTATACCGTAACATTCATCAGGCGTCAGATATACACTTATAGTATAGCATCAAGGGAAATAACTCACATTTATGAATCAATCATAAACGGACAGGGAGACCAATCAGTAAAATAGCTCAATATGTCTGGCGATGAAGTGCTCACCCGCGTCTTTCATAGGGCCTACATACACCACAAATCTCATTCTGTAAATTCAAGAATATGGAAAGGGAAGTGGACATGCATATCCCAAAGGAAGCAATGTATCAACGCAAATACAATGTACATGTATCTACTGCAGAAGAGTGTGGCATTTTAACAGCGTACTGTTAAAAAACTGTCGCGGGAAAACAACATAATTATGTCTGTGCTGCAATATGTCAGTTATTTGACTATCACAGTTATCGTTCTTGTAATACATGGCACAATATTATATCTAATGTATGTAAGGTGATTTTGTCGGTGCTTTGCCACACCTTCCTTGAAACAGGCCACAACAACAACCTAAGTGCGCTTGACTTGCATGTTTTTTTCTGTTTAGGGTATCTGTTTAGAGTTTAGATTTTCGCCACGAAGCATGCTAAATAAAAACATCTTACTTTTCAGGCTGCAGACTATGACTGAAAATCGTTTGATGATCGATGCACTTTGATTTAAGATAGGTAAGTAAACATCATTTTTCTTCAGTAGGAAACAGTTTGTTGGTGTAGTTGATTTCACTATGGCTACAGGACTCAAATGTTTTTCGAATCCGCTTTCTGTTGCATAACGGTTTTGCTCACGGTGTAAGCAGATATTGCTATACAGTCTGGTTGACAAACAAGCTTATGTATATAACAGGACATGTATTTTTTGTCACCAAATAAAGCCCATGATATTTTTCTACATCTTTACCAGATGCGTATAGTCTCTATGCTACAGGAAGATCGTGTGCTACAGTCAAATTTTGCCGGTAACTCAAAATAATTTCTTAAGTGTCATTGGCTTTAGCTATAGTAAACATTTGAACGATATGCTCGTGTGGATGGTAATTTATTGTCCGGAATAAACTCTTTCCTGGTTCCTGGTACATTAGAAATAAAACGATCTAAAACATAAATTTGTCGACAGTAATAAAAATCCTGAAAGTTTTACATTAATTTTGTCACCGCGTTTTAATATCACTGTAATAAACACTCGAACGACCACACCTGGTGCCGAGCATTAAATTAATTGACCAACATCTGTAAACGTGTAAATCTGTCACTTGCGTCTTTCAGGAAAAAAAGACATGCTTTATAAAGCTGTCTTGAGACATATTAAATCATGTTACACCAGGGCCCATTATTTCATCCACTTCTGAAAATCCGATTTTAAAATGACAATATTCTCAATTTTTCATTGCTTTATTTGTTTTTATCATTTTGTCATTTTTGTCACGGTTTCATGATAAATTAGTATTCCCGGAATCAACAGCATTTCAGTATTTCTTTATTTTAAAACAGAAGTGTTCGAATGCATATTATACAACAAGTGTATACGGACTAATTTGCAAACGACTCCATGGTTCAGATATCGTTGCAAAAACCAACTGCTAATGTACGAGGTCTACTGAAATTTGCTATAACACAAAGCAAGACCTTGCCTACGCGAAATTCTTAACTGTAGTTGCAGTATATCAACTCAAGTTTACATCCTGCAGCGAGTATTGCTCACCAGTAAAGTTTTTAAAAGTACATTAAGTACATAACAAGACACGTCACCACTAAAAAAGTATATTTACTCATTTCATACATAGAAATTTGATTTGTATTTCAAGTCCGCTTCCGTGGTCGAGTGGTTATAGTCGCTGACTTGAAATCACTGTAACTTTTTATAGTCATGGGGACGAGCCTTGCTACCGACCATGTCGCTTATGGCAGTTTCTTACGGAAGATAGGAGCTGGTTCTTCCCAGAAAAGATGGTTAGGAAAACTACCCGACTGTTAAAATGACCAAAATCCAGTTGGAACGGGCATTGGGCGTAAAACCTCGTCATCAACTACAGCTAACTATGTATTTCAAAAGAAAATTGTATGTATATGTTGAAAAATGCTCTAGTCTTGAAAAGTCCAAACGTTCAGTAGTGTACTCCGTCAGTTTGGTTTGAAACGTGTTTTGAATCCAGAGTCAAATTTTATGTTATGCAACTGCAAGAATTACAGAAACATGACAGAGTTTTCCTAGATCAAGTTTTGAAACTGTTTGAGTATAAAGTAATATTATATGAAGCTTCCACGGGTAACATCAACAAAACGTTGCTGTAGCGACTAGAAAAAGGTATGGCGAAAAGACCACATTATCATGATGTATGTACAGTCAAACTTTTGTAAAATAAAATTGTTTAATAAAGAGAAAGATTTTTTTCACCTTTTGAACAGCCCCTTTTGAACGTCTAGAAATGTTATACGATTATGTTTAATAGATGTCTGTGTTTAATTGTTCCAAGACAAAATAATGACGGAAAGTTCTTATATATAGTAAGACAAACTTTTCCAATTAGTTATGCGCATCTCCGGAGACTTCCTGTTCGAATATCTGACACTTTTATTTAATTTTTCCCGATTTTGATGTTCTGGTGACTCGAATGTCGTCTGCATTAAAATGTCACTAATAGGTCAAACGTTTGTTTATTAATGTTACAAGTAATGCATAATGTTTGCCACGTGCGAGGCATTAAGTCAGACTGACTGACTTTATCTCCGAGTTGACATTACAGTAACGGTGATCGGTCTTTCACAAATAAACGCATGTTGATTAAACATACGTCGCAGATAGTTGCAACTGAAAAACAAACTGTATCTAAATACGGACAGACATAATTACGGGACACGTCCGTGTTGTTAGAACGTGCGAACCGGCGCAATTACTGGTACAAAGTCGGTTTGCAGGCACTCATTCAAATTCAGAAATGGGGAGATTATAATTTTTTAGTGATATTCTGTATCAGAAATGGGGAGATCTATTTGTTTAGTGATATTCTGTATCAGAAATGGGGAGATCATAATTTGTTTTGTTGGCACACTACGGCGATGGTATTAAATATTGAAACTCGTAGCGGCTTTGATTTGTTATGACTTTTACAAAATGTGAACCAAGAAAGGTTGTGCTTTAACAATTTTTAGCAAATATTGTGACACGATATGCCATATGTGTCACTCTAAGTAAAGATTATGTATATATATGATGGCTCATGTTAGACCATACACTAAAAGTCTGCCCTAGTTGAACATCTGTTAACACACGTGACCACTCATTACTTAAAAAACGCCTCCAAATGATAAAGTGCATTTAAATTGCTGCATATGTATGACGACTTCACCATCAGTCTCTCAGACCATTACATATGCCCTTCATCTAAGACTGTGGATGTCTGCATCGCATAGGTCAGCTGTGCAAACCGGCTCTAACTATATTTATCGCAAACTTTCTTTTTTCCTCGTATTTTATTTCAAGGATAAAACCGCAAGATGCGCGTTTAAACGATGCACTGTCACGATTAACCCCTAAGTGCGACTGTTCTTTAAAACAAAGAGAAATTCATTTAAAATAATTGCTCTCAGAAGTCGCACTAGCAAACTAATCAATTCTAAACTGAAAATTGGAATTTCATTTAGTTTGCGCTTAAGGTGACTGAGTAAAGCCGAAGAGCGCTGCTTGCGAGCCAAATTTGCCCACTGTGACCCTTACACAATGATTTTATGACAGTGTTCTAAAATGAAACAAAAAATGCACTTGGCAAATGCGAAAACGTCACGAAAATGGCATTTAATCATAAGCTGAAGTAGACAGCAAGGCAACATGAGCTCGCTTTGTTCTTTTAATTTTTCGATGCTGAATCAGGGGGGTAAGGGATGGGTTTTACGTTATCGCGAAGTTTGTATTAAAAAGGAGTTATTTTCGAACTTAGAACTATCGCAAGGCATACCAAATTTCTCCACGGAATTAGGACCTGGAACATTTAAACACTCATCAATTTAAAAGCATTTAGTCCCAATAGTGGCAACGTCATGTTTGTTGTATCAAAGTTTCCGTAGACATTTGATATTTGTTGAAGAACTGAAACAGTGCGAACACGCAATTTCTGCCTGTTATGAATTGATAAAAAATTTTCTGACAACATCCGTTTTTGTTTCCATGGCAACCGTAATACTGGTCTGATCAATAATTAAATAAAGAATCTGTACGATTTTCCACAATCAACTAAATCATATGAAAAAGGTCATTTTGGACTGAATTACAAAATATATATGTATTCTAAACAATATTACATGCACACATTTGCAATGCTTCCATTGCCATAACAACCATGTCTTTGTTTGACTGACACAAATAACATGAATAACACAACTGTCTTGTAAAATCTTATTCTGCTATCTTAAGGAATTAGTTTCGTGCACGTAGCCTGAAAAGTTTCCCAGTTACTGCAGAGTCCAGGTTGATTTAATTTATGGTATTTTTACTATAACTAAGTCTGCAGTTTTTGGACAGTCGAGACACAATAAAACGATATATTCAAATGGCAAAGTATTTAAAAAACAAAGCAATGACAAACAACAGATACGGCGTTCCATACATGCAACACTCACAAGGGAGATCACTGAAATACGATATGAAAGAAATTGTCTTTGAAACCGATAAATGTAAAGAAAAAAAACATCCAAAATCAAACTTTTAGATCTGCCAGGTTCATTTTAGATGATTCAACGAAGTGGCCCGAGGTTTTGATGCATGCTTTCAACAAAATTAATGTCAAGAACTTGGAAATGTAATGGTGTTAACAAGAAATCTGATCTACGAAAATCGGCTGTTTTGTTTAACATTTTAAACATCAAACATAAACACGTACACAGTTTGATGAATGAAACTATAACTAATATTTCATAATGAGCTTGTTGCAGCCTTTCATCTTAAAAGATATACAGCGAATCATTTATTTACAAGTGGTACAAATATATAATACATCAAATATGACAAGAAAATGGTTAAACTTTATTTTGGTAATAAACAAATTAAATTCGTTTTATGTTTTGGATATTTTTTGTTTTTCTTTGCTTCGGTGCGGATCAAGCGATGCAAAGCTGTCGGTAGTGATCTTAAACTGTGTACCAGTATCTTCTAATGTCTTCGCCGTGTAGATAAATCTTAAATCCATGTGTCAGGTCCTTCTTGCGTAAAATTACATTCGAGCTTCCGGCGTTTTCAACGTGAATTTGCATTTTAAATTACAGTCCAATTGAATTGATTATACAAAATGCTTGAGTCCTCATTGTAGATTAAGATGTCTGGATACATCTTTCTTGTCGAAACAGAACGATGTACAGAGTCGTATGTACACAGAGCGCCAGTCTGGCTACAAACCATGTACACCTCGCCTGAGAAAGGCAAACCTCCGACTTTAAACAGAAATACCGAAAAGTTCAATTCACAAAACAGAAATACCGAAAAGTTCAATTCACGAAACAGAAATACCAGAAAGTTCATTCACAAAAACAGAAATATCGGAAAGTTCAATTCACAAAACAGAAATACCGGAAAGTTCAATTCACAAAACAGAAATACCGAAAGTTCAATTCACAAAACAGAAATACCGGAAAGTTCAATTCACAAACAGAAATACCGGAAAGTTCATTCACAAAAACAGAAATACCGGAAAGTTCAATTCACAAAACAGAAATACCGGAAAGTTCATTCACAAAAACAGAAATACCTTAAAGTGCATTTTACAAAATGAAATTCAAGTTATACTGCAAAATATTGAAAAGAAAAAACTCAATAATTCTGGTGCAAGAATGATGTTTCCTATATTCTGCTTTTATCATGAAGTCCATACCGTTAAGATAAATTCTTTCTTCGTCACTTTAACGCCCGTTTTAATAAAGTTTTGCATATACAGGGGACCAACTAACTACCTAACCCTCGTTTTCTAGAAGTACCATTACTTAAAAAAGTACAATTTAGTATGGACATTAACATTGAAGCAGATGGACAGACAAAGAGTCCGAATGACAGAAGGACAGGCATGATCCTCCGATGACGTCATGCTGCTCTGCACCGTCTGAAGCAGACGATCATGGTGATTTTTTCTTCGAAAAATGCTTAGACACAATGATGTTTGACCGTTTTGTTAACATGTCCCAAACGACCAAGTACAAACTCATTCTCTTGTCACAGTAGCACATGTGTCCAAGTCACTCGCTAATTGGTATAATTTCATAAAATGTCACAAAAGCAATAAACGATTTTGCTTATCCACCTGTACCTTATTCAAAGAACGAAAGTGCAAAATGTATTGGAAGCAATAAAACAACCTGTATATCTCATAGTCTCCAATTTCTGGATTTATTTTAGCTTATCTTGCACAAAGTGCCAGGGTGAGTTATTAGGTTCACACACAGTCCGGAGTCCTTCTGTCCGTCAGTCCACCATTTCCTTCAAACGACACCTCCTCTGATCACATTCATCGAATTGCTTTTTAATAAATAAGAATGTCTATTGACATAATTTTGCAAGGGAGACAACAACCCAATAAAGGTATTAATTAGAGCTACTCAACTGAAAACAAAGGGAGACTATTTTAAGAGTGCTTTACTGCAATCTCTCAGATAAAGACTCCGTTTCGGATCGCATGTCTTGTCTTTATCAAATTAACATCGTCTCTAAATCAGTGAACTTTCCGTGCATATCAGTGTAAGCAGCAGACGAGATGTAAAAATACATTTATAGTTTCGTGACAGTAGAGGATCTCGCTAAAATAGCAAGGGAAGTATCATGAGGATTTACTATTATCACTATCACTTTTCTTCTTCATTTTTCTTTCTACAGTTTTAAATGGCAACCTATACAGTTAGCTGTAACAAGGAATTTGAATCGGTCGTAACCAAATACGATTAAATTGTCAGTAAGTCGGTCTTAAAGGGGCACTCCCTACATCTAGCAGATTATATTCTCGAAACATAGAGTATGTGTTCAATGAACGTAAATGATAAATAAATACAATTTAAAAGAAGAACCTATGGCGAAAAATGCCTAATTGTACCACAATTAATCAATATAGAGGCCTACTGTAATAAATCGCATCAACCCATTAATTGTACAACTACATAGATTATTGAATGGTTTACGGTACTGCAGTATATTTTAAACCGCTGATTTTATCGATAATGACTGGTACTTGTAGGTTAAGTTATAATACTTTCAAAGTTTCTATTATTCATGTTTTGGAAGTTATTTAGTTTGACATCAGTTATAGGGTATGCCCCTTTAAGCAGAGCAAACATAGGCTGGCCAATCGCCATATGATAAGATTCATGTAAATGTTTCTAAAACGACATAAATTTTTATTTTAATGGATAACAACAGTGACATTGACCCAGGATAAAAGCCGTGCAATATACCGTGCAACACACTAATGAGCTAATGATCCCGAATAGAAGGATAAATTTTTAAACAAACAATTCATTTCTCTTCAATTTTGTATTTATTCAAAGACGAATTCTAACTGCTTTGATACATATATATAGAAACTTTGTTGAAATTCACCCTATCTCAATGCCGCAATAGCAAATATAAAGACAGTACCGAGGCGTAAGGTTTTGTGATGAAGTGTTGATTTTACTAGTGTGACATTATGTCAATAAACCTGCACAGTTAAATTATTATATGTTCGGTAAATGTAAACATTGATACGACTGAAGTTTCCCCAGATAAAATTGAAAACGTATAGATATCTATGCCTTTAATCTAATAACAGGACAATATATATTCGGAAATTGTCATGTATATGTTTTATACAGCGCTGATATATATGTGCTCTGGCAAATGTTATTGAGGTCAAACTAGAAAATGATACTGCAAGTTGAATCAGTTTTAAGACATCTAAAACAGTATTATAAGTATTTCTATGTAAAAACAAAGACTAATTAAAATGCCACTTAGGCCTTTGATATCGAAGTATAAAATGACGTCACTTCAGCTGTGATTGATTGCAGTTTAATTGCCTTCTGCAATGGTATATTTCAACACACTCTCGGTTACGTTATGGTGTGAGCTTTACACCTTCGTAAATGAGCTTCACACTATGTGAAACGAGCTCAGGCTATAGAAAAGATGTTTTACAAAACTGAAGCTCATTGCAGCCTTGGATTCGGAACTTGCTTTCTTAACGATGCCACAAGCCGACAAACTAATTGTAGATATACATTTCAGATGCTATATAATAAGATTCAAAACTGTTCCGACGATTTGACGCCGAAACGTACACAAAATCATAAATACGCATGCATCAAATTTTAAGTTAAGTATTGGAACGTCTGCCTCAATTTAAAGTCACTCTGTGTGTGCACTCTATGATCAGATAGAAATCCCCTGTACTGTTATCTCTCGGACCGGAAATTTCTACTTCAGCCCTGATAATATTAAGTATACTTGCATTTTATATATAATTACAGAACATAAACTTTATCAACAACGTCTGTTGCAAATTTAAGAACTATTCGCAATGCTGGACCAAGAGTGAATTAATTATTTATAAGATAATACATAAGATATTTGCCCCAAATCAAATGCACATAGTCTGTGTTTGTTTTGACTGAGGTCATGTCTAATCCCCTTACTTTTGTCCGGTACTGGCCGGTTGACGTTTAAGCTTAAAACCGCAAACGTTGACCTCGGATGTGATTTATTTTAAATCGTGTAGAAAAGGTGATTACTCGGTACCAGTGCTCTAATAGTATTAAGAAATTAGTTATTGACACAAGATTTACTGTAATTCCAACATAAATAACAATTTTACAATCTCTTTAACTGCAAAAGATTTATTTTACAATCAGTGTGGACGAATTTTTCCTGTTATACTGTTTTTCTGAATCAAAAATATCAATGTCATTGCGGAAGTTTTTAGAACAGTAACTAATTATAATACAGACTGGTCTTGACTTTATATCTGGACGGGTCAAGATGTCCACTGCTTGGTCGTCAGGACCATTCAATTTTGATAGTTAGCTCTGATATGCAATATTTATTCATTTTAGAAATTATAAAATAATATTCATTCTCAAGGTCTTCTGCCTGGGTGATTTATAACTGCGCATCTGAACGACAAAGAGTTGTTTATCATATAACAACAACGCTGAAAAGGGTGATTCTAACATTGAACAGATATTACAAAAGGTAATAAAGCAAAGCGTTATATTCTTACGTCACTTTGCACGAAAGATCGCTTCATTCCGCTATAAACAGTGAACCTACGTGTCTGTGCAACAGTACATCCCATAAAATTCAAATTTACAACATGTCAATCCTCCACATGCATTATAGCTCAGTTTTATCCCACAAAATGTTTATTTGCAATAAATCTTTTCTGTCACATATTTGAAAACAAAACAATAATATAAATTTTCCATTTAATCTTTTATGTTTTCTCTTGTTTTAGATTTTGTTTTTATTTTTTGGCGTCAGGACTTTTACCATTTATTTAATTTAAATATCTACAATTGTATCGTTTAGTGTGCATTCTACATGACCGGAAACACGGAGTGTAACACGGAGTATCAGGTAACAGATTAATGATGGTAATAAACACGATTTTATATTAACGCAGACCATTACTCGAGTATATTAAAGTAACATTTTATTGCAGTGCAGCGGTTTTTCTTCATCGTAAGCAATAATTAATGCATGTTGAGTGTTTGTAATGTAATAACACTCAATGTTTAACGATTTGTTCTTACCTGTGCCTCCATGCTATCGTCAGATAGTTTATGGTTAAACTATTAAGGTAGCGCCTTACCGTAGCTGCATATATCTAAAATCTCAAAGGATTGTACCTTTCTTAAGGTAACGTATCACATATTTTTAAGCCATTAATACAATTTTAGGAGAATTATTGTACGCTTAGGTGTAGGGTTGGATGGTCTTTGAGTGGGGGAGGGGCGCGGGGAGGGGGTAGGGTAACTTCTACGACAGCAAATCAGTGCATAAAAGGTCATAAAATTAGTTTAAGGCAGACCTCCAAATTATATGGCAATGTTTCCCAAGGTGTTAAACATGCAGCAAACTATTTTGGTGTGGGGGTCTACACGCTTTCAGTCATGCTCAAAAATGAGGATTGGTATCACTGGCTGGAAATTGCAGTCAGGTAAATATCTCCTATTTTGGACACAAACAAATCAATTTTGCTAGGTATAGGCATGGTAGGAGCCAAAGTCTCATCCACGAATACAAGCTTATATAACTGCTCTTATGGACGGACATCTACAAAATTTGCTTCAAATCAAATCAAATCAAATTTAAGTTAAAATTTGTTTAATTCGTGTAGACATTGATATGGTTTAATTTGGTCGATTGATGAATGAGTTAGGATTGTAGCTATTTTGTTTTTACCGATTCTAATAGTCTTATTGCTATGTTTATGATTTGGTGCATTAAATGTGTTATCTTTATAAGGATTAATGCATTTTCATGCCGGTGTGGTTTATGCCTTTTCATGCAGACTTACTGCATCTTCATGTAGTTTTATTTTTCACGGCATTTTCATGTAATTAGAACTATGCAGCCTTCTACTTGGACGTCGCCATACTGAATTAAAACATGATTGAAATGACAACACAGTGTCAAATGACGTCAAAGTTGTTATGTACTTTTGAATGCATTAAAATCTTAGATATTTTCTGACTTTTACATTATATCAATTTGGCAAATCGGTAAAAAATTTCGCAATTTTAGGAAACGTCAAAGAACTATCATATATTATGGTTCGCCCTGTACATGCACATATACTACATGCTTGACATTCAGATTATGTAAATAACTTTTTTAATTAAAGGGGCGCTCCCTACATCTAGCAGATTATATTCTAGAAACATAGATTATGTGTTCAATAAACGTAAAATGATAAATACATATAATTTCAAAGAAGAACCTATGGCAAAAAATGCCTAATTGTACCACAATTAATCAACATAAAGGCTTTCTGTAAGCATCCACCCATTAATTGTACAACAGTAACTCTACATAGATTATTGAATGCTTTATGGTACTGCAGTATATTTTAAACCGATGATTCTATCGACAATGACTGGTAATGCATAGCTGAAACTTTTAGGTTAAGTTACAATACTTCCAAAGTGTCTATTATTTATGTTTTAGAGGTTATTTAGTTTGACTTCATTTATAGGGTATGTCCTTTTAAGGTATGTAATGGCTACTTTTGCTACTGTATTGAATACATTAAACTCCGTTTATAACGAACCCCTTGGGACCATTTCGTTATAACCATATAACATTTTCATATAAAATAAATGAAGAAAAAATCTCGAGCAGAGAAAATTTGTTCCTTATATCCGGATTTTCGTTATATCCGGAGTCGTAATATACAGAGTTTACTGTATACCCAATATTTGTCATATATACAAATGTATCATAATGCAATCGCGACAATACATACTGATTTAACAAACATTTGCCTAGAATTTGTTGCCTGAAAAGGAATGTTCAAATGTTCTCTTATATTTCAATATGGCCGAATATGTAAAGCTATTTTAGTATTTCGAATTCAATTTGATTTTATGCGTTTATTTACAAGCTATAAAATCTTTTCATTTTTCTTCTGGGAATATACATTTTGTACGGAGGGGTATTATAGAGATATTTTATAGACTTACGTCTGTCAATTTTCTAACGTATTTGTCTAGTAATAAAAAATTTAGGTATACAGTTTTAGGAAAGTTGTAAAACTAATTTCAAAACGCAATTCTGTGCGAATCTGGGAGAGTTTATGCAAAAATTATTTAATCTAAGGCATTTCCAATTAAAGCAAAAATGCACATTTATATCTACTTCCATCATCCGGGCACTCTTTGCTTATACAATGTAAATTTTTTTTTTAAACAATTGACAACATGGGTTGGTAACACGAATTTTACTTGTTTTCGCAGGCAATATACTTTGCACTTAAATAAAAGTATTTCTTTATACTTATTTATATTCATTTATTATCCACTTCATTGTTAATTTTATGCCAACTGCTTTAAAAAATAACACAAATAGTTTAATATCATAGTTACCGGAGGAAGTAATGAACATTATTTAAGACATGCTCTTTGGTGCAACTTGAACAAATCCATTGCTTGTTATACCGCAGGTTTAACATTGAACTGTTTTGTTTGTTACCAGACAACTAGAGTTTATGTATTTAATAGTTGTAATAAACTGTTTATCAAACAGTGAAAATCTTTAATGCACGATAATCATAAAATACAGGTATTCTTTCTTCAACTAGAAAAGGTTTTTTTTGTGTGCATTGTTTGGAAACCTGATCCGATTTTATATACCTTTACCCCATAAATATTGAGTGACAGCATCTTCGATTAAGTGATTTTGATGAATTGATTTTAAACTAGACATAATGAAGTCCCCGCCAATGGTACACGAATATTTAATTAACATTTAATTCATTAATGCATCGGAACATTAAAATTAATATCCAAGGCAATTATGTTCGCTATTCACTTCGTTTATATCATTTATCATCAAATCACGAAGTTAACATGAAAATCCACATTTGAATGTGTATTCTTACAAACTAATTCAAAACTAAATTGAGTTATATGTAAAGCATCTAACAAATTCGCTAAGAATGTGCATACATTTTAAAAGTCCAAATGGTTTTTATGGGTTTGAATTGAATTACCAAATTAAGATATCAGTATAGGATGGGCTTCAATACTAGAAAATTCAAGGCCACATATCAAAGTTGGACACGTACTTAGTGCACGTGCCAATAAACATCCCCGATCCTCCCATCCTCACTAATTTAAAGCAATATCAATGCAGTAAAAATCGTTTTGTAAAGAATTCAACAGTTATTCGGGAACTCTTTTCTTTTGAACATTTCTGACCTAAACAGGAAACATTAAGAAAGACGCAAAACAGGCTTTTTTTCTAGGCATATGTTCAAGTCAAAAGTCTAAATGTTGACAAAAGCCAATGAGAATTGGAGAAGCTCTAGGTCTTTAAAAGACAATAAATTACCAACCTTCAGTCACCGGGAATAACAGCACTCAGATTTTTTTCCTTAGCTTGGAGTCCTTCCAATAGACTGTTACAAGCCAAATATTACGGCACCAAATCAAGACCAATGTCCGTGCTTTATAGCAAAATTAACAATCGACAACCTCTTAACTGGTCTCGCTGATCTAATTTGCAAAGTTCTATAGACTCAATTCTGCCACCAAATTGTCATACTGAGAGATGAAGAATGAGAATAGGGAAACTTCTATAATCAAGAACCAAAATACACTTGACGCCGCCATTCTACAGTTCGGTATATTTACCGCATATGAATGATAATAACCTACTTTTGTAAATACGTTACTAGTGTTTCACAACATTTAATTGTAATATAGGTCTTTATTCAAAGTCTGGAAATCAGTGTCACAATATAGTCGATTTAGCCTGAGTTACTTCCCCTTATTTCATATCCACCATTTTCATTTTAAAGAGAAAGTAGAAAATAATCATCAAGCCAGATGTTGTATAGTTTAAATAAGAATCTACCGCTCGGACAAATATAAAAAGAGAAAAACGTTTCAAATGTGATAAAACTTGCTGAGCAAGTTGCTCTTTTCTGTCTACAAGAAATGCCACTATCAAATTGCTTTCATTCGAAACCAGACTGCTAACAAACCGTATCTGACTATCTGTACTAGAGATTGCTTACAATCCTTGCAACATCAGGTTTGAGATGGCCCCCTGTAAGTCGTCCCACTGTTAGGTCTTCACTTTCCTTTTAGAAACATTCGTTAAAATATACAAAGTATCATCCATGTAACTGGTCTTTTGTAACTCTGATGTTTGACTGCGATTTACAACTCGTGTTTTTTAAAAAAAGGACACGTTTCAAAAAAGGACACTTAAAAAAAAACATGTCCAAAAAGGACACGTCCGAAAATTCGAAACACAGGATGAACAGTTGCAGAGGCGTACCGGCGTTGGTAATTGGAAAAACAGTTTGAAATGTCGTCTACAACAGTATAGCTGTAAGTATTCACGTTGTTTAATGAAACATGGAAAACTTTACTTCTTTCAGGACCACATTTATGCTTTTAAGATATTACAACACAGTTAGTAACTTTTTAATAGCTGTCTGTCTCTACATTTCCGGATGGACCGTCAGAAACGGCATCTATCGGCGAGAAACTCATTTAATTTGCTTGGGAAAGTCGTAAGACTGATGAAAAACTAGATTTCTATTAGATTCTGGCGATTTGATTTGCACTAATGTAACGCAAAGGGATAGTTTCGAAAAATAGAATATTTGTTATAATTAAAATCCGCCTTTGTAGTCTGCGATTGAAGGACGATCATGTATGTTATTTTTAGAGGCTAAGTTGAAAATCTAAAGATAATTTGGGAATGATAGCGAGTCGATCACGGCATTTTAAACAAGAAGTTCTTTGTCATACTGCAAATAGACAACAATACACGAGGCGCGACCTGTACGGTTACCCTCGGTATTTATCGTAGTATTCGAATGATTTATAAACAATCGGAACTCCTCGGGTATTTCACGCATCCATCACCGAGGTATTCTGATTGATTTATAAAGAGATATAAAGAGAAACTGCTTCTTCGAGCCAGTTTCAGTAAAATCAACCAACATAGCAAACACTGTAGACTAAACATAATGTTTAAAACAACAGTGAATACTCAAACATTGGTCTACAATAGTGTCCGCCTGTCGCTGTACTCTCCCAGCTGCTAGATTTTGACCAATCAGCATTCAGCGTCCAACAATACTCAATTAACGCTGCGTTGAGAAACTTATAGTATACGCAACGAAAAATGGCCAGTTTGGTACCCGGTGTCCACGGTCTACACTGTTTGCTAAGACTGAGACTGTGTCAAAGAGTGTACATGTATACATTAGTAAACAACCTCATGACGTGCTCTATATAAAGCTGTCTCGGGCACCAAGTGCGGTGTAAAACTGTCAGTATATTACAGTATGTGTGACTGTCGTATATCAAACACTGGATAGGAAATTATGACAGTGTCTGTCGATGGTGCAAAAAACTCATTTCCTTGCATTCATCAAAACCTGCTTGCGAGACACGCGTTATTGGACATAGTACGGAAACATCATTGTAAAGGGTTTATTACTAAAATTGGGCCTTAATTGTTTTGCAGTCTTAATTACTCTTGATTTATTGTGGATTGAATAATCTCTTCCACTAAACGTATTTAATACGCGCCAGTAACTGAAAGACGAAGGAGCGTTTGATTAATTTGTCACAGGATTTCCTTGGCTAAATGTTTCAATGCGTCTGCATATGGTATAGACATATTTGAGGTACTCTATCATAGAAAGCTACAGTAGATACTAACGGCGATTTTATTCGGGAAAGTTGTAAACTGTTGTTTGTTCTCTTGAGAACAAATAACAAGGATTGACCAAAGGTCTGAGCTGTTGAAATAGTATCCTTCCTGGTACAATGCAATATAATCTAAAAATAGAAATTACGTGTACATCATTGTTTCCCTAAAATTAGAAAAAGAAACTGGGCCAACAGGAACTTACGGCACCGTCTAGAACTCATAGTTTACGGGGAACAGGTATGTACACCATTAGACTCAATAATTCTTAACATTCATAATAGCAAATGCTGTAGAACGAAGCTCTTCTGTAGGAGGCATATTCTTTCAAATTACACTCTGGCTAATTTGATTGTACCGATTGCTCAAGTAGCGTAGTCCGTAATGGATTCAGATGAAGCGAGTTCAAGTCTGGCAATGCCTGCATTGTCGCATAAATTAATAATTCACTTATATATATTTACAAAGACTTAACAGCGAAATATAAACATCAGATGCCAGTGCTAGAAGCAGAAAACGAAATAATATTTCACCCAGTTTCTTGCCAGTGCTAGGAGCAGAAAACGAAAGAATATTTCACCCAGTTTCTAATACGTACTTAATTTCAGAATATGTAAATGCAACTTGCCAGGTAAAAACATATCTGTTCACGATATAACTGGGTTACGTTCAAGCAGTTTTTCGAGGATGCAAATTTTTGTAATGAATTATGATATTTTGGGCTGGCGTGGAAATTGATATAAACTGTACATTTATACAAACTTCATTTACCTCGTTTTATTTGAAACAGAAGTCGGACGGTAAGGCGCCATGCAAGAGAACATTAAACTGAATATTTAATTAAATTTCCAACAGCTCAGACCAACAGGTAGATCTAGATGTTTACTTGTTTCTTGGCAGTCAATTTTCTTCAATCAGACCAAATGCAAAAAATAATACAATCGCAAAAAAGCAGTTTATGGGGAAAAGGGGACATAGCGTCATTTTATGTAGTTTTTTTGTACATCTTATGTAGTTTCATCATCAACTGACGTCATCAACCGTATGACGTCTCAACGCAGTGGTAAATGTTAGGTAACTTTGTGACTGTCTCTCCAAGATGTATGCACCTGGTAGACTTAAAACAGACGCTTGAATTATATCATTTCATATATCTTTGAACTGTAGAATTTTTTTTTTGTAATGAGAAAATACTGTTTAAACGATTTTCCAGAATGTGACAATAATCTTATTCCCCGGCGGAAATAAACAGGAATCAAGGCACATTACGAAAATCCATACCTAGCAAAGAACGCTTTTGTACCAAATACAACCATCATTAAAACCTCATTTATATTGTCTTAATTGATTGTTAATTGCTGTCGCTTACAACGCTGACGATTTCATCTTTAGTAAATTGACTTCCCATTAAAATCTCTGATTCGCTAATTAACAAATGTTTTCCGCTTTATTTTGTTCTAATACATCACTTTATTCCAAATAATATCAATTGATTCCATTTCCAATCTAAACTAATATCTTAAAAGTAAAACACACACATTTGCATAATTTTCATATAATTTTCCATATTTGATTCAAATATTACCACTGCTGCATTCATAAGTGTTTTATTGCTGGGTCTACTGGCGCCTTTAATGCTGATTAAAATCAAAGCACTTTTGTTTCTAAAACAAATAAATCATGACAAACTTCCCGTAAAGATTACTTCCCCTTACATAATTAACATATAGCGGAACTAAACTCGGTTAATATAACCTGTGAACCTGACCAGCTCAGCAAACTGGTCTTGATAGAATTTGAGACATACGCGCCTTCAAAAACGGGGAAAATTTCATTTCAAAATCTAATTTTCTTCTTCCTATTTCTTTTAAGAAATTGCAATCGAGGCACCGAGATACAGAGTTACGGCAAAATCTTTACCCACCTCCCCGGCCACCCTCCCACCTCCACCAGTCTTTTTTTTACTGTAAGTTAAGATATCATCTTACACGAACTCATAAAATATTTGCTCCGGGGAAAATTGTTTTAACGTACATTGGCTTTCCTATGAACTAAACAATTGGTAACTATCGTACTTTTAGACGTTCAGGAAATTACAACGGTGCTATTCATTACCGAAACGATGGTTTTCCCTGTAATTCTGTCCCATCATTGGTGCTCTTTATAACCAGGAAACAAAGTTAAAGACTGATATATTTCGGTACTTAAGAAAAGATAATCTTCTTTTAACCACATTTACCGTTTTCTGGGAACATTTTCTGGATACAGTAAAGTTTCTGTATTGAGACCACCCTTCGGACCAGTTTAACATGGTCTTAATTATGAATCAATTTTATTAACGAGGAAGTTGAGCATTTGACTCTGAAATGTCTGGTCTTAATATCGAGGGCGGTTTTTATTATCGGACTGTCTTAATAGAGAAACTTGACTGTATTTATAAAAATTCGACTTTACCTACGACAAATA
This sequence comes from Saxidomus purpurata, assembly GCA_022818135.1. Lineage (NCBI taxonomy): Eukaryota > Metazoa > Mollusca > Bivalvia > Venerida > Veneridae > Saxidomus > Saxidomus purpurata. The sequence goes on from JAFMSR010000015.1 coordinate 811,861, forward strand.
AATGCACGTGGAAAAGGTTTGAATGGATTCTTTTGTTATAAATAATCCGACATCAACAAAGGGGTGGGGTTAGAGCACCATTGGCGTCATGTCAATTGTTGTTGGTAAAATAAATTTCTAAACTGAATATTGTTCGAAAATAATGCGCTTGTTAAGTAAAAATGCATAAAGCCGGCCAGATTAAATTTCTGGTGAAGAGATGACATAGATATAAGAATAAGGTAATTATCATAATTTCGTCTCTAGGTTTGTGTCCGTGCATAATGATGCACAACAACGTACGGAATTTAGGTATCATACTTTTAGCCTCGTTGACTCATTGTGCTTTTTAATGACAATTCTTTGTCCATCCGTCTGTCTGTCTGTTCGTAAATGTTGATTTTGCTATCACGCAACATATTGTGATTTAACTATGTTGACCAAAATTGGGGAGAATCCTTCATTACTCTCTACAGAAGTTCTTGTCACCTACACAGTCTTGGTAAAACATTGTAAAAGGGTTACTCTTAACGTGCTCTTCGTGAAATTCTAGCAGCCACCTCCGAACAGGAAAAAGAAGAGGAATAACAAAACAAGTGGTTAACAGTAAGTTCTTGAACCCATTAAAGCTTCATCTAACATCAACAGACTGTTGGTCTGAAAATATGATGTTAAAATTTTATGTTGAAAGTTTTATAGAGAAACCTTTTCGAATATTGATTCGAAAATACTCTGAAATATTCAGCTCCAATATTATACCGTAGACAGTTATCTAACTTGGATTTTGATAGAATTATGTCCCTTTTATAGTAACTAATGCGATCTGGTATATTTTACTCATTGGTTAAGAACTTACATGTACATGTAATTTTAAAAACTGTATTAATTAAAAAAGAAACATTTCATGGGACTTTATTACAATACCTCTAAACAATATAATAAACAAACTATTGTTTTTAATTTAAAACTATGCGGTTTTGCTGATTTATTTCTGTATTTATAAAACGCCCATGTTCATGACGGGGCATAAAGTTGGCAGTCTAACAAACAATTTTTATCGAACGAAACGTATTTACCATTTTTTCTTTTAAAGATCAAACATGGTAAATCTATAATGTAGAAGCCCAGACACATTTATTCTTAACATGCGTTCAGTTTTGAAATGATACATGGCAAAAATATAACTGATTATCACGCTTACGAGCTGCTGTCACGTGGAAAATGGACTGCTCATAGACATTGCGAGCAAGAATGTTCGTACACATTTCAAGTCAGACTGCCTTAGGCATTTGAGATTGCATTTAGACATTGCAAGCAAGACTAGACTGCAGTTAGACATTGCAAGCCAGACTGCAGTTAGACATTGCAACCTGCAGTTAGACTTTGCAAGCCAGACTGCAGTTAGACATTGCAAGCCCGACTGCAGTTAGACTTTGCAAGCCAGCGCTGGGGCCGACTGTTAACATTGCAAGCCAGATTGCGTCATTGCGCCGGCAAGCCCGACAAAAAATCCCCTTTATTGGAAACAATTGCCTTTCTTCTTTACTGGCGTCCTTTAAAGAAATTTCGCCATAAGCAAAAACGTGCGTTTCGAAGGAAGGGCATGTATTTAGTACTATTTACAATTAACTTCAAACCTGCAATAAACTGATACTCTCAGATGATTTAACGGGAGGGGTTTTAAGTTGCCCATGTGTAAAAACACAAGCAGAAACTGCCGTCATTCTCTATTATAATGCCGTATATACGTAACTAAAACAAATAATCAAGATCTTTCTAAAATATCGAAAAAAGCCAGAAATAAGTGAAACAGAACTTGTACCCTTCTGTAGATGAGTGTTGACACTACAACAACAACAGTCAGATGAAAACTGTGATTCTAGTCTCGGTCTATTCTTCTTCTTTGTAGATGAGCCGGCGAAAAGTTTTGAATTACTGTTATATTTTGTTTTTCTGTATCTATTTGTAGAGATTTCCTGGCGTATTATAGAGGTTGGTTTATTTTCGGGACCGGCTAACTTTCCAGATTTACTATATATCTGCACAGCCAACAGCCACTAAAAGTTCTCAAAAATGCCATCATTGGGAAACAGTGTAAAATATATAAGACTGTCTGTATGTGAGATAAGTCATGTTAACCCATTTTACCTAATTTTTTACAGTGGGATCTTCTGACTTTTCTTTAAATAGGGATGATTTGCTTAATTGTGATCCAAAGGACTGTGATCTGCTTCGGAGTGTGTGTGGTGTTTTAAAAAACATAGCACGGCCGTGATTAGTTAAAGCCATTCCTTTTTTCCTTATTTGATACAAGACGTCGACGCTGTATGTGAAGCATATACAAAAAGACCGGGAACCAGTGGAAAATAAAATACAGTCACACGTTAAACTCTTCTAAGAACTACGCACCATTCCGAATACAGAGGTCTTTCATTGTATAAAATTCTAGTTGACGGATTAACTGTCGGCTTCTAGTGAATAATTTCCTTCAATGCCGATCGCACGAACTGTCTTCCATTAAAATAGATCTATAGAAAGTTTTGAGAATCCCGCAGCACTCGAGAAATGTTTGTTTTCGGAGAAAAGATTAGCAAGATAAGATATACACTTGAACATTTTAAATTAGACATGTCATAAACAAGACAATTTACGGCGACCTTGGGGTGTATGGCCGTGACAACTGACACGGCACTATAATACATCAATATCAGGTAACTAACAAAGTATCTGTTCTATAAAAAATAGCGAAAATAAACGTGTAATTTGTAACAAATAATGATTATAGCACGTTTTTCACGTGATTTTTTTGTATGTTAGAACATGTACGTTTCAAATTAAGCTAATTCTTATTGTCACCAGTCATTGTTATTGTTTTGTTAAAAGTCAGCTCCACCCCCACATGCAACAAAAGTATATTTTATCTGTCTAGTGAAAAAACAACTAACCTTCTGATGCTGTACTAATTCCACACTAACTACGTCGTGTGTATCTTGAATATCTAATTGTTGCCTCGAAATATCTGATAACGTATCCATTTTTAATTCCTGGAAAAAAGGGAGAAAAGGTCAAACAACAGTTAACATCATTTCAGAATATCAAATGAGACCCAATGAATGAAAACAAACTATCTTGAGGCCAAAACAATGTGCGTTCGACTTTCAAAATCGTTTTTATAAGAAAATGACCAAAAAAGAAAAAACATTCAAGCGTTTTAGAACAAAAAAAAAGCAAAAAAAAAAAAAAAAGATACACCAAACCAGTCCATCGACCGACTTTAATTTTTTTACAAGGAGACCCGAAACACACTTTTTTGGCCTTAAAATTTGGGTTTTGCGGCCAGAATAAATAATCAGTGCAAATCTGGTTTTACGGTTCATTTTAAGTCGAGATATAATAATATCCTATATGTTTATCAAAATGTTTGCTCTGTTCTGTTGTGTTCTGAAACATAAAATTATACATTATAAACATTTACTTTAACTTTCCTTTGCTCAAAATATCATGTTGGGCAAATGTAGTGTTTGCATAATGTTGAAAGCATGTACATTGTAGGACAGACGTACGGACGGACGGACGGACTGACTGAAAATGTGTTACTAAAGTTGTCGGGAAACCACATACATGTATAAACTATACAGTCACATTAATCAAGACATGTATTATCAATTAAATTCAATCTGATTTATTCGTACATGGAACAAGTCCAACGTTTTATTCAACACTAACGTAATCACATCCACGCTTGCTGAACGTTTTGTCCCTGGTTATAATGTGCACGTTGACCTATGAGGTATGTTCTATTATGATGATATTAATTAACTTTACAGACAATAGCGTGATAAAAATACGTATAAATCATCGATCGACGAGAATCTTTTGATCTCGCCGACATACGTACATGTTTTTGATCAGTGTCGATATTAGTAGGTATCAACGAGCAATGTTATATACATTATGTATGATTTAGCCCATACAAAAACAACAGATCAGTTGTTTTCTTTAAAAACATATAAATTAGCCATTGGTAAATGTTTTTCTCTATCTAAATGCCCCAGCATAGAAACACAATTAATGAAACTGTGTAAATGATTATTTCACTGTACTCTTAATTTTGTTTAACTGAATAGTCACGAGACATTGGTCCGGCAGATTAACGTGCAGGGATCATTAAATGTCTCTATAACTGCATTAGTGAACTCGCCAACGGTAATGAAATTATAAAAGTAGTGCATGGATGAACACTTTTTTGAATGTTTATATATTTAAGGTGATGTTTGATGTTTTAAGACAGGCTCATGGCCTTATACTGTGAAAAGTATCGAACATTTCCACTTGTTTGGTAAATGGTATGGGGAGAGTCAGATGTACGTGTATGAATCTTTGAAACCAGGAGCTTGTTGGTTTACATATGAGCCCGTCGGCCCTTACAACTGGCACGTAGTTAATATATACCATGAGGTTACTTGATGAACGTTGAAGGCAAGTAGCGGTAGGATGAATGTGAGCATGTGGGTCTCTTGCATGTTTTTCCCGCCAATACTGCGTGCGCACCTTACTAAATACTAAATAATATTGTCACTCTCCCGAAGACGGACCTTTAACGTTTCGGATTTAGTTTGCGGTACGGATAACGTTTCGGACTTAATTAACGGTACGGATAACGTTTCGGACTTAATTAACGGTACGGATATCGTTTCGGACTTAATTAATGGTACGGATAACGTTTCGGGCTTAATTAACTGTACGGATAACGTTTCGGATTTAATTAACAGTTACGGATAACGTTTCGGACGTAATTAACGGTACGGATATCGTTTCGGGCTTAATTAACGTACGGATAACGTTTCGGACTTAATTAACAGTACGGATAACATTTCGGACTTAATTAACGGTACGGATATCGTTTTGGACTAATTGATAAAAATGGTCAATATGTAGATTGTAATAGCGCAGACAAATTTCTTGAAAAAGGCAGTATTGTCGAAAAGTTGAACGAAAGAGATATTTTAAACAGTAAAACAGTTACGTATATCGTTTCGGACTTTATTTACGGTATGGGTATATAGTTTGGGACTTATTAATGGTACAGATATCTTTTCGGACTTAATGTTACGTTATAGTTTCCTTTAATTTGTTAACAATTGCAAGAGGGACTCTTAAAAGCTGTTTCAAATAAAGAAAGTTGGAAAGCCACCAAGATTACCGTGCAACAAAACATATTTATAAAACCGCTAGGTATCATACAACATAGCACTGTCATCGGATACTCTCATTATAATAATTTTTCTTATGCGTAATTTTTATTAAAACGAGTAAATGACAATAATTTGTTTAATTTTAAATAGATTTCAATAAAATGTGTATATCTAATTCAGAATATACGCAAATTAACAGCTTGAAATTGTGTCTGTTCAAACGTCAAAATACATTTAAATGTTACTGATCCAGTTAATTGCTTTCTAAACATTTCAACGTCGTTTCAATAGGTATAATACAGTCGAGTTGCCATTTAGACACAATGACTGGCAATTACTGTTTGAAGTAAACATCTTAACACAATGTGGGGCAATGAGTCTTGAAGTCTATTAAGATAACGTAATTAACAACAATGTCCATAAAGTGACACTAGATGGCAGTAGCGTGTCATTTGATCAATTTCCGGATTTAGACGAGACACAGCGTTTATCATGCTACAGTAAAGACTGAAATTAAAATTTTCTAATGTGCTAACAGAATAAGTAATGTACAAGCAAGCATGGTAGCTACACCTTTACCATACATGTATTTACTAATTTAAAGCTATACAACTGTTTAAAAAAAGAGAAATAAAATTCTAAGTACAAACTGAATGTTTAGAAAACATGAAGGAAGTAAGTTATGCCAGGGTCTACCTTGGTTATGCACAGTCATTTCTTTTATTCGTGGATAAAAAATCAAAATTTAGCTCGCGAAATTGATGAGATATCAATTTATGAATGGCCCAATCAGAATCGTTTTTCCATTTTCTCAACAATGTTCAACAGAAATAAGACTCTTGTATACAGTCGTGTAGTTTAGCTAAAAGTTGTTCGTAGATTGTAAATCAGTCATTTTATCTCTTACAAATATTGTATAAAATGACCGGCTATAAACCAATCAGTCTTACAACTTCTCTTCTAAGATATCAACAATCGAAAGGTGCAGTTCTTCAATACAGCTGAATCGTGTTGTTTAAGTTAGCTCACTATGTCCCAGCCGAATTTCATACTAACGTTACACCTACAGATATGAAACGATTCTTGACGATCTCGATTGTGGTATTTTTACATTAATTATCTGCTCTGGTGTGCTTGCAAAGTAGACAGAGAATGTTTCTCAGCGGTCAGTAACACATCACTGACAGAGTCATTTTCGGCTGCCGGAATCAAAATACTATCCGGCCTGCAGTAACCAAATGGCTTCTAGTATATAGGTTCCTGACACTTGCTTTCCGGTGCTTTTCAGTCTGCGGCATCTAGATGCTTTCCTGTCTTTATATCACGGTATATTTTAGAAAGAACACACAGAAAGTTACTTCTATCAGCAGTTGTACGGCTGCATGTACATTCTATGCAAATAAATATGGATGTGTAAACCGGAAGCTGAATACTTTCACATCATCAACACCGTTGATAGCGCAGACGATATATCCCAGTAGCGTATTTTGTCCATAAATTACTTACTTGCACGGAAACTGTTATCATCACGTTAAATGGTCAATTTAGACTCGGTATAAATCTTATTTCAACATAGCATTGTTGTAAGTTATATATAAAAAAGACACTCATGCAGAAGTAGATTACACGTCGACTTGGTTAGTTTCACATATCGTGACGGTACTTTGGCTTGCAAAATACGTATATTATTCGAACATTTGTAAGAGTGGACCTTATTGAATTTCCGTAAAGACGCAGTGTCCCGGGTTCGATCCCTACCATAGCCGTGTCGGTATAGTGTCCTTAGGCAAGACACAAATAATCCCACATAGCCTCTCTCTCTTTAAAGTTGACTCCATCTAGAATGAGTCTCGAGAGCGATTTATCTAAGTTGTAAAAACTTGTTTTGCAATTAAAAATAAATAAATTAGTACAAATAAAAAAAGTTTTCAGAGTTAACCTCTTCAACACTGTTCAAAGCGAAGTTTTTTTCTTCAAATTTAGGTAGAGTGAAGGGTTTATCAAGCCCCTTCTCAGTATAAATGCAGTAATTTACGAGGTATTCTGTCCAATAATAATAACAGACAATTACCAAGCCAATCAACTTAAACAAGAAATCATTTAACTGCCACGCAAGATATTTGTCTTATAACATTACTTGATTTAAAACTGCGTGAATTGGAATTTAAATGGCAAAGTTACTGAATATTTAGATCCACGTTGCATTCAGTGAAGCCCCGAGTAATTTATCACTTACCACGCGAAAAAGCTGTTTCTTCACGCTACCAACTTTATCCAACTCAAAATGCAATAAACACTTGTTTCCATTTATTCCGTTCTTACACCCGATTAAGCAAACAAAATATTCCGACAGAAAATCCAGACAAGAATCACTCGTTTTGCCTTGGAGTATCAGCCTCAGTTATAGAGGATTGGTGTATATCCTCGGTTTTATTTGTTACCCTCTTCACTCAAAAGAATTACGCCATGTTCAAACACTCCATGTATGAAACATTTAATATTCCGAACACGTATTACCCCGGTGCTGAAATACTGTATGAAAGGTTTTGTTAAAATAGTGGGCTAAATTTTCGCGTCCGATGTAAACAGTTTTTTATCGGTCTAATATAATAAATCACCTTACAAAGTGTCGCATGCCCTACGAGTACGATCGGTTTCGAATTAATCCATGTATTTGATTGTACGAATACATTATTTGTATTAAACATTAAATAGATTTAAAATTTTGGTTAGGACAGGTATATATTTGCATGTAAAATAGAAGTTTAGGTTTTGCTACTTTAATAGGATTTGAAGGTTTCGCGTTGAATGAACTTATGTCATCTAGTGGAAAAAAATCAATGTACGTTATTTCAAAGCATTAGAAAAATCCGGCCAAGTTTCAGTGTGGTTAAACGTTCAGTGAAATGGATAAAAGAGGAGTACTTAAATACGTTTAATTCAGGTATGTGTTTAAAACTTTAGTTGACTTGTTTGACTTTTACAAATTTATCTTAGAAGTATTCATGTTTTCTCTCTTAAATAGTGGTCAAGTTGTATTAATGTTGTTATGTTAGTATTTACATCTTTTCATTGATAGAATGCAGGTAGTATATTTTAGTTGTCGTAAAAGTGTGTTAATTGTGTTGTGATAATGGATTGTACCGCTGTATTATCCTTAACGAGGTCATACTTTAACCAGATCTCATTAATTAATTCAGCGACTGAATATAATTAAGTAAAAAGAAGTATATACACGTGAATGTTCACGGTGTGTGCAGTCTTAAACAGTTTCTTTATCGCGATACTGAGTTTTGTTTTTGGAAATCTTTACAACTAAAACGGGTAAAGCTTTTATTCTGTCCTTACCTGGCTAGAAAAGAAACTTAGCTTACCTTAACATCGGTCAGATATTCCAGTTTATGCAGCTACGTAACATGAAGATATTCACGTACAGTATAGATAAAACACATTAAACACTATTTATATTCACAAGTTGCTCAACAAAACACAGCTTTATTTCCTTTAAACCTATGTAATCCATTTACTAGTGTCACCCTTGCACACACAGATATCTACAACTTTTTATCAATCTTGTTATCTCCTATCTTTTTATACCATAACTCATAAATCTAACATTATACGTATCTTTTTCAAATTTGTATATCCCCGATGCTTATTTGGTAATTTCCTTCATTTTTATATCCCATAAATGACCGATATATTAAGCACCTGTTTGCATGAATCCTTGCGAAAATTTAGAAGGTGTCCACCGCCTCTATATCCACTTAATTTTCCTCATATAAACAGTAAAGCGAAAAGCAAATTTGAATTCAAAAGGGGCGGAGATATGGTTACGCATGTGTAATATATCACCCCATATTTATCATTCGGTGAATCCTCGACTCTTAAAGTGTCTATGATATCTTATTTTAAACGTAGACTAACTTTCTGAATCAGTGAACTGCCTTTGAAATCGGCTGAAGCGAGAAAGAACACGAAGGAAATATGGATAGCTTCTCCACGCGGAACGATCAGTGGCATAAAGAGTGACAAAAATGGATAGTTTGAGAAAACGCACGCCGGACTAATATAACAAATTAACTTCTTATGTCTTAAAGGTTTAACGTACATGTGTATAGCGTTTTAACTCGTGTTTAACGTCGGTTTAAGGATATAAATAGGCGACTAGACATGGTGTACAAGATTAAATAAAACAGGTGTGTGATTTTCATGTATGTAAGTAAACTTTAGCTTATCTTTAATATAAACATTATGTTAAACATGTGTTTCAAATTTTATAGATGTCATGGTGTAAGGTACACTTGTCGTATTTCAACCAGCATGGTGTACTGTTTACATAAACTGATTTGGAAAACTGTGACCACACTATCTTGTAGGAAAATTCGATATCTCTGCGGACACTACTATTCTCAGTCATATTTGTGTTTTCTCCTCTCAGGCATTGATGCAGCAACCAGCGCGCTCTTTGAAGCGCATACTATATACATGTTGCAAGCTTTCAGGGTAAATAAATGCTATACAGTAAATCATTGGTACAAGAAGGTCCTATTGCATAGTGTAGTCTAGATGGGTTGTAACTATGCTGGCTATTCAAATGTATGGATCCACCGTAGCGTAGTGGCAACCCGTTTGTGTCGGGATCTGACGGTCCAAGGGTCCGATCCCCAGCAGTGCCATAGAGGTATTGTCCATGGGCAAGATACAAGTTAATTTCACTTTTCCCCTGTCTATTTTAGAGGTCGATACTATCTGGAACGAGTTTGGCAATTGAGAAGTAACGAATAAACATACTATGATGCACAACTGTCAGAAATTAACAGCGTCGTAACGAGTCGCTCAACATTATATATCTACATGTTTGTGACCTTAACCAGGCCAAGATATACTTTTGTTAGCAATGTCGCCTCGAAGAAGCATTGAAGTGCAAATTCTGCGATTTTCTATGGAATATTGCCGATAAATTACGACGTTAATAGGACAGGACTCAACTAGAACTGTATCTATAGATTTTTTTATATAGAAAAAACGTTTTTATAATCATTTGATTATTCCTTTCATAGAAGGAACACTTAGAATTGTACAGTAACAACTGATTGGATAGGATATCGCGGAAACTGTTTCACAGTGTTTTGTTACAGTTACATGTTGTCAATATTAAAAGCGCGTGCTTCTGATTGGATGAAAAGATTGTAATCAAGTTTCAACCAATCGCGAAACTCTTGTTAACTGTCACAATTTAGTTAGTTGTTACTAAATGCCGTTCTTTTCCGTACCGGCTATTATCTTTGCTGCACGCAGCGGTTACTCTCCTTAACATCACAATATTTCTTAAGGTAGTTCACCGGGTATCAGATTGCAATTTGAAATGTTTGCACTCAAATTGCAGAAATGGTTCGACAACGCGTTTACAGCCAATAAGTTGGAGGATTTTCATTATCATATACATATACAATCTACTACTGCTACAGTTAACGTTTGATAAGCCCACACAATACCTTACAGTTAATGCTACTGCCGTTGGGCAAGTCGTTCATATTAAAACATAAACCTGTAGAAATGCCTATATTTGACTAGACTGTCTTTCATAACTTTCCCAACGTATAGTAGCAATAGCAATAGAAGTTGACTATTTTGTTTGTGTCGATAATATTGTGTTCAAATTTTGCTGTTCAGCGTTTTCCCCAGTGATTGTCCAGAGCGAAATGGATACAGTCTTCAAACATTAAAAATTAAACGTTATGGTCGTCTCGAAACCATCGGACTTAGCTATTTTATTGTCTTTAAGCTTCGGTATACAATGTATAGTTCAATAACCTTTATTCATAGTCTAAACGTCGCGTTCACAATGTCCAGCGTTTGTGCATCACTGACCATTAATTAGAACAAGATATCCTTTAAGCGCCGAGTCTCATTTTATCGTTACTAGACAAGAAAAGAGACATTTTTGGCATCAATTAAAGCCTTCTTCCTGTCACAATACCACCGGTGATTTATCGAGCCAATCAGCAGTAATATCCTGTGAATTAATACGAATTCCTCCCCTGGACCTATACCACTGTCACGTCACTATGCACCATTACTCGTTCCCAACGAAATGAGGAAAGCAGTCGCCGCATGAAGTCACTGCAGGCTTTTCGATCCAACTTAATAGCGCTCTTGTACCCAACAAATCATTGGTTAATGTACACGTCATTGTGAGTTGTATAATAACATAGATTGCCTATACAATATATTTTGCAAACAACTGACAAAAATATCTATAATTCTAGATGGGCGGCAGACAATTAGATTACCCAGTGTCACCGCCGGGATTATATAATATGTTTATATAATATATCTTTCTCTTAAGTGACATGCTGGTAAAGCAGAGGGAGCTCGTCCGTCCGTCCGTCCCTGTATGTTTGCACCTATCTGTTCGTCCGCCGAGACCCGCATTTTTAAAGTAACTGACAATTTGTTTTAACTATGACTAGCTACTCATATGAAAGATCAAGATCAAGATCAAGATCAAGATCAAGATCAAGATCAAGTGTGAAGCCTTAAATAGTGATTTTAAAACTTTTGAAAACTTTCGTTTTTACGACTAGTAACAAGTACAAGGAAGAGAAAGAAGTTCTATTGGTTATTTTCCTACAAATGCGTTTACGTTACGACATACGGCACAATATGACGTCATCAACTGAACTCTCTTCAAAATGCTGTTTATTGCATAATTTACTTCCCTTTTTTGATCGACAGATAGATCGATGATGGTGAAAGAAAACATCACAAGAACATTTTTTTTTGTCTCAGCAAATGAAATCTTAAGGAAACCAAAGTTCTCAGTGAAATCAAATCGTATTATCCTCAATAAATCTGTCGAAATTTGCGGAGATGATCCGAATGACGCGTCTCAAGTTATTATTTTATACATACTTTATCCGAGGGCTTAAAATTAGGTATAAGGGAAATAGATCGTGCCATAAAAATCTATTTAAGAATTTATTCAGTGTAGCAGAATATACATAATATTTTATTTGTATTCTTAAGTTTCTATCTTATCACAGTTCCCTTCAAGCAATCTCTACTGGAACTAGCTGCGGGTAACTTGATAAAGGCACGGAAACAACTAAAGTGGGCAGAAATAATGTTTCATCCCATTTTGATAATGGCTTCTTGAAATTGCCTCCCTTGAAACAAGCTTATCGAGTTAAGAGATCAAAACATGCCTGCTGAAAAATATAGAAGGGCATGGATATGAAAGATTTAGGGGGTTACAAGAACTTTGTACTTATGCATCGATTTATATGTCGAAATACTTTGAATATAAACGAATTTCGCAGCAACGTCCAGCATCATTTTACTGTTCAATTAGCTTTATCAGAAATCAAAGGAAAATGCACGAGTTACAACGGTCTCAAATGTACTATTAAAGTTCCAGGATCACTTTGAATTACTGACAGGATAATGACAGAACCATGTTCTATTCACTGTATAAAAATGTTGACATGTGTCTTCTTCATATTTAAGTAGTTCCATCATGAAAAAGAGTTGCCAGAAAGTCTTTCTTATATTTTGCAATATCATCGAAGAAACTACTGCGCTATATTCTAACATGAAAAAACAAAGTTAGGAATAAATAAAGGTCATTTCCACCAGTAAGACATCTTTCTAAAAAAATAATATCTACTTGTAATTGTGCTCCTGGGCCTTTAAACATACATGTTGTTCAAGATATGCTGTATTTATATGTTTGAACGAACAAAGTATTTCTGTCAACATTTACCAACTCTGCATTTTCAAAGCTCAAATTCAAGTCCATATATAGACCGAAACAAAAAATAAGCAAACACTTCATGCTAGCTTTACTGAGTTAACACGGGATATAAACAGCAACATTTCGCGCGAAAGTAACCATACTATATAGATCGATACACAGTTTCCTAATGGCACTTTCGCTAGTAGCCCCACCTACTGAGACATGTTTTATTTAACTTCTAAGAGATCTTGAATAATAAAATCTTGTATTTTCTGACAATGCTGATTGCGCTAAGATTGCATAATTAAAACTTTACAGGACGTATATTTCTAGATTTTCCTTTTAACTCGCACATCATCAGTTCGTGAAGTACACAAATCTTTCCTGCACGGAGTTCACGGCAGTTTCTGGTGTGATTGAGGATTGAATTTCAAAGCGTCTAAATAATACTGATCGGATATAGATATCTCTTACGGCCTTCTAAATAATTAAGTTATGGACTCCTTAAGTTAAGATTAATCACTAAGTACACAGTAAATAATTGACTTGCAGGTACTCTAGTTTTAGATACGATAACAAAGTGCAATCTTGCATGTTGTATAAGCAGCTTTATCGGGTACTGGCGTTCACAAGTTACCGACAGTTTTCACCTATTTAAGTCGTGCCCTGCATACTTCAAAAATAAGTCTACCGTCTGTGTATTAACTATTCAAAAAGGTGTTTACTGAAAAAATTACTGACTGAAAATCGAGAAGTGCAGATCATGACCAAACTGCGCAGATGCAATTGGAAGAAAAGTTTGAATTACTTGAACGACTGACAGGCTAAATTTTAGGTTGAAACCTGCGACAGCGAAACATGCAAAACTAAACATGCAATACTAAACATGCAATACTAAACACAATACTAAACATGCAAAACTAAACATGCAATACTAAACACGAAATACTAAACATGCAAAACTAAACATGCAAAACTAAACATGCAATACTAAAAATGCAATACTAAACATGCAAAACTAAACATGCAATACTAAACATGCAATACTAAACACAATTCTAAACATGCAATACTAATAATGCAATACTAATCATGCAATACTAAACATGCAATACTAAACATGCAAAACATTATACATTAACTTTCACATGTCAATTTGATACGACTAGGGACATAGGCAACCTGTGAGCGGTTAACCACCCAGCCGGGAGGTTTCTGTTGAGCACAATATGGCCACTGCAAGAATGGCCCGGCTCGTGAAAAGTGCAAATGTGTTTTGTGTCCGGATGACTTTTTCTGATCTTTAGACCTTCGGATCATCATTGATCGATTAAAAGCTTCAGTGCGCCAACAACAACGAGTTTATTACAACAGTTTCATCTGCAAAAGGCTGTTGTTAACTCTAGTTTCCTGTATAAGTCTGTTCACTTTTATTTCAGATTAAACAAGCAACTTCGTGATAACTGGCGGGAATGGAGATGTTTTCAATGATGTAATTTCTCCAAGACAATGGATCTGTGAGTTTGAATTTTGCTAATAAGATATTATCGTATATAATCTGTCAAGCTGTGAGGAGGGTATCGACTTCTTACCTTTTGTTACTTCGTTATTTTGTTATTGAGTTCTCCCTTGACTTGTATCTACTCTTCTTTTTAGCTTAACGCATTAAAGTGCCAGGAGCACTTGGATTTTGCACACAAAAAAAATTATCCATTTATTTATATAATTAATGATAGATATGTGTTCTGTTTACTCGAAATCAGTATTTAGGCATGCCTTTCTTCATATTAAAGTGGTTTATTCACAAATAAACTACCGATAGAAAACGGTCCATATTTTTGCAATATCGTTCAAAAAAATAATATTACGCTATAATTATTTCATTGACCTTCAATTTATAAAGCAATGTTAGGAATGTATTTTGCACAAATAATGTTCAATACGCAAGTTAGACTATCTGTTAATTTCAACAACCAAAGTGATATTGGGACTTTAAATGTACATGTGCTTTTTGTCTACGTTAGATGGGGATGTTTTCTCCCATTTACACCGACGACATGACAATGTCACTTTATCAGTTTAGCAAGACGGTCCAGCTAGAGCCGTGCCAGTTTTTAGGTTTGTTGGTAAAGCTTGAAGAATAAATACAATATATAAAGTGTATAGCAGTAACATGCTGCTGAAACAAGCTACGCTATGCGTTGAAATATGAAGTATCTCGACATATAAATTGATGCATCAGGTACAGAACTCTTGTTCCCCCTTAAACCTTTGCCTTGCCTTTATAGGTGTTGGTCGTTCGAGGGAGAGAATTTCGTGAAGAAGCAAACAAACCGTAAAAGTTTTCTGGGAAATAAACCATTATTTTTCCTCTGTGCATACTAGAAGTTAGAAGAGTAACACTTGCACAGTTCATGCATTGCATACTGTGTATACAGTACTGAAGTTTCGTTACATTGCCTATAACTACATTTGCCACCATTTCCTTTTAAATGAATTAGCCACCACTCGTAGCCTATCCTATTTTGTCTTGCTTGGTATGGCTGGGTTGTAACACTGACTTTACTCTTTATAATATCACCGGCACCCCTGCTATTTTATTGATATATCCAATTAATATCCGATATAAAAATATAATGTCACACACTTTAAATTTTCTTTGCGTGTGCTTAGATATACTACGATTAACGCAAGTATAGAACTGAAATGTAAAAATTGAATTAAAGTACGAAGTGCATCTGTTTGCAATTGAAAACCACAATGGAGGGGTATCAAGTACAAGTGTAAGGTAATGGCCAACCACAAATTACAGGTTCTGTTTACTTCTTACCAACGCATGACGTATAGCATCCCAAGTGATAAATGAACCCTGTGTGCCGGTTTTAGGGGTTTGTTTTTAGGTTCACTCGCTAACTTAATTCTGTGCATCGGTGCAATCTGTCAAATACGTATGTTTTATATCATTGAATTATACTAATCTATTTTACTCCCGGTTGTGAAACAAGTTCTTACAGCTTACATTAATCGCTCTCGAGACTCATTCCAGATAAAATCAATCTCGAAGAGAAAGAGAGAGGCAATGTGGAATTATTTAAAAAAAATTCAAACCCGTTAGGCGCAAATTGGTTGTTTCAGGGGAAACAACTCACGCCGATAATGAAAAATATCTGGCAACGCGCGACCTTGGACAGCGTTCCAGTTCCACCAATCACATAATACTGAATTGTTCCAGAAGAAAGAATATTGGTATACAAAGATTGACATGGTTGTAGATGATTATGCCAAGAAATATTCAGCTTTATTTCCCAGAAGTGTAAAGTAATTGTCTTTAGACATTTTTATTGTAATGAAACTTCTTCGCGAAGCCAGTCACACATTCATACAGGGAGATATGACATTTTTTTCTATAATGTTTTATGAATTATGTCGCTCCAAAGTTTCCTTAATTCAGTCCTTTACAGTTTTTTTGTAATTACAATGAGTTGAATTTATGTCATACATGTATTTTTGTTGTTGTCTGGGATTTTTACAATGGCAGATATTATCTTCGTGATCAGTTGATTAAAAACAACTACACCCTCGAGTCGCAAGGGGAGATAAAAGCTCGAGTTATCCGGGTTCTCGAGTTATCCGAACCATGGAAATTACAATTTTTCTGCATAGGAAAAGATAGCTATGAAACAGTTTTGAAACAAAGAAAGGGCACATTTCTTTCAGCAGACCCTTTTAACGCAATGATGGCATGTATTTAAACTCAATGGTCTTTGTCTCCAATTGCGTTTCGTTCCTGTTTTGGTTTTCTGCTTGTCCGATTTAGCTTTTTCCCAAGACGTGTCAAAATAATGATGCGTCATCGGAGGTGAAAAATTCTGATAATCAGGACCTCGAGTTGCCGCAGGTAATTTAGTAAGAAATCTACCTGGCGGGACCACAGATGTTCCTCGAGTTATCCAGGGTTCTCGAGTTATCGATGCTCGAGTAATCGATAGTATTTTCTGGTTAAACATATAGGCCAGATTGCTGGGACCGACAGGAGTCCTCGAGTTATCCGGGATTCTCGAGTTATCGATGCTCGAGTTAACGAAGTTTTACTGTAGCTAGTTCTAGCGAGCACTAATTTGGTTTATGATTTTTTTTGTGTTGATACGAAATCAATGCAGACTGTATAACATACCAGAAATATCTAGAAAATTTGTAACAACAATGAATACTTACTATAGAACATTGTTCAAACGTTGTTATAGTCCAAAACTCAAAATACGGAATAGTTTATTAGCCATTTATACATAGACTTCTGATTTCCAATTTCGGCAAGTCTATTTCTTTATGTGTGCAACACTGTCGTCTGCAATAGGGCGTAATTGTTTGGAAAACTTTATATTTTAACGACCGAATAATTTATACCAAAGTAACACAGGTTGCCGAGGATTAGCCAAACAAAAATTATATTCGGAACGTTTTGTGTTTATCCAGGCAAATAAAGCACGCAGAGTACAACGGGGAACCCTGTATTGTGAATACATGTACTTTTTTTTAACACGGAGACATAAAACATGATTTTGTTCGGTAAAAGTTTTGTGCAAATGAATATTCTTTTTTGTCAGTACTCGACAGTACTCTCAGTACGAAAATGAATCAGTCGCAAGCAAGATGCCATCATAATAGAACGTTAGTTTCGAATATTTTACATAATTTATTTTATTGAAATTCTAAATTATTTTCCATACAAGCATACATGTAATGTCTAAATGTCTGTCTGGGACTCATAGAGGTATACGATGATGGCATTGGAATACATTCGTGTAACTTCTACTGTCTCGGAATTCTCCGTATTGGACAAAACATTTGTGCTTTTATCATGATTATCGCCGACTTTGATTCCATCGATATATTACTGTAGCCGTTGACAAAAATTTCAAATTATTTAAGTTAACACTTTCTACATTGTCATTACTCAGCTAAGAACAATAAATTGAATTTTCCGCCAAGAAAAGCATATATCTGGCACCGGAATGTCGGACAGAAAATTAAGAGAAGTTCTTGCTGTTGTATTGTTTGGTTTAAATAAATGGCGCTGTCGTCGAACTTAGACCGATAGAAAACGCTCGAAGAAAAGTGTCTTACGTAAAGCTATGTGTAAATTAATGATTCCAATGGTTAATGTATTTATAGATGGCCGAGTCAGAGCCCCTACTCATAAATGTTCTGTGTTAATTAAGGTTTGGACATAAAAGAAAAACAGGTTTTGATTTATTGAGATGCGACGAGTACGGGATGCATATTTGAAAAGATTCAAAGAACGTAAATCGAAAAATTGCACATCTGATATAAAATACATCCGCATACAAGGGGCATGTACCATTACCTTTCAAAACTTACTTTTAAATAAATAGAAAAACCATAATTAATTTCAATTCTGTGACAAAAATGTTGTACGAAATTGAAAATCAATGAAAATAGCACCAGGGATTCTTTGAAGTTATTTGATAAAGAACTACATTGTATGTTGTATTATAAAAGCTTTTAATGTTGTATAAAACATTGTATATAGATCTCCCATAGTATTCTAAGCTTTTATACTTCATGTGTGGAGGAAAAATTGTTTTTAATTAAAACGTTTGCCACAAATAAGCAGCGTAAAGTTTACAGTTCATTTAATATTAATGTGTAGAATTCATGGATATTCTACACTATATTCAAGACAAAGTGACAGTCACGTGATAGATAAGAGTGTACCAACAAGTTTTCTACAATCGCTTAATATACGATTGAGAATTGGTGTAGAAGAAAAGTTTTACATCTCAAACGTATTTTGCATAACAACGGTGTACTTTCCTGCTACGTTACTGTCCAATTATTATTAATTAACTGCAAGGATTAAATCTTTTCATGCAGTTTTTTATGCAGGGGTTGTACATAAATATGTTACGTCACTGTCTCATTATCATAAATGAACTTTATAGAAACACTTAAGGTAGCTGAGTCAGCTCTGACCTAATGTAGGCAATACCGAGGGGAATTTAGAAATCAGACAAATCTACGGTGTTTTTCAAACATTAACAGACTTATTGTTCATCTGAAGATGTAGCAACACTGCGAACGAGTGTCTAGCATAAAAATACTTAATCCATTAGATAAATAGGACTTGTCAATAAGGTCTCGGGGAGAAAAAGTAGAAATTGAATTCTGTGTGAATTTTCAATTGATTCACGGAGAGAAGACAAGAATATTGCTATCAAAATGGAACGCCCGCTTTTGGTGTTGTGGTCTACCGGAGATGACGCACTAGTATATATTTCTTGGAATGGCAACCTGTAAGTTTGGCGCGCATACATGTACGAGGATGTTAAGAGTTGCAAAAAGAAAACTTTCCTAGATTTAGCTCAGTTTATCTACATTCACTGCATATCTTAAAAGTAGTGACCTCAGAGATACGGGTTTCATCTGGCTTATATGAGGTTCGTCAACTCGTTTTCTGTTTAATTTTACCCTTTAAAATCAAATCAGCCTGTTTTTCGTTTTCATCCTCGAGGTGATTGCATATCGTTATTTGCATCATCCCATTGATAACGTTGTCTATGAAACAATAGAAACTGCAAAACAACAACAACGACTTGCAAATTCGACGTTATAATGCCTTTGGCTGATGGACTGAATCATGGGAAATCTTTTTCTTCTATTAATGGTAATTCAACAAATCTCAATTTTCGTTTTTTCATTACCTAAAGCAACGAGAAAACATTGGCAAAGAAAATGTAAGATTTTGAAGCACGTGAAAAAAATATACATGTAAAAGATAACATGCAAACTGGCAACACATTTTAAATAAACGTGTACTATGTAACTATCGAAAGGTATTAAAATAATTGCAAAACCCCTTTTATAGGCGGATTAAATTTATAAGGGATAGGAGGTTTAGTTGTAAACTAAATAAAGTCGTAATAAACACATAAATGAGAAACAAAACATAATTTGTTTCCAAGAAATAGATACAATATCTAACCGGAGATGTTTAAAACTTGTAAGCTTGAAGAAATTACTAATGGCTTTTGGCTTGTTGAACGTATTTTACTCTTTACCAAGGATATTTAAGGAGTGGTATATTAAATGAATCCGTGATAACTTAATGACACAAGTTTACATTCTAATTAAATACAGATTAGCGGATCCAACGTTGCATTTAATTTACTAAAGACAGAGACTTTAGTATTGTGAGTTTATTACCTTATATATAATTATTTACTCAATAGATGTTGTCTCAAAACATACTGAAATCTTTCAAATGTTCTATTTTAACTGTTCAAGAGATTCAAAATAGACATTATTCCAGAGATATAAATTTCTAGAGGAAGTAACGTTTAGGAACTACATATTTCCGAGAAATAAAGAGAAATGATATTGATATTTTTTTAGGCTTCTGATTTCTTTTCACTGTTCCAACTACTGATTTTGTGTTCCGTTCATAAATTAATTTGGTCCCAACGGCTCTTTCCGTGATTTAAGTACGGTGTGTAATGGCTTTCTAAAGTTCTGAATTCACTAATTATAAGTTTTCTTTCATGTATATAGCACTAAAATACTGAATACTTAATGTGTTTGCTCTATCTAAACTTTGTTATTTAAAAGTTAAATTTACGAAGGCCATATTTTTTGTACCGTGTAAGAAAAGTGGGCGTTTTATGCGAAATTGTGGTTATTTTAGAAAGCATTGTTTATCTGTTTTCTCGATTTCTAAGAATTTGTCTTAACAGTACATTTATCACGAAATATCTTCCGACACTAAAATAAATTTTCGAATTATGCATCAGGATATGAATAATGAACTTAAGTTTTCATTTGGCCGGTCAAGGTCGTCTTCACCAAATACTGATTTTTGAATTTTCTCTTTTTTATCCTATCCAGTTTTGAATTCAGAACAGTGTTCGTCAACTGTGGAGTATATCCCGACAATGACATGTTTTTCTCGTGAGTTTGTAGATGATATTGGCTGCTGCCACTTAAGCCTCGTTTACAGTAAAAATGATTCACTTTTCCTCAAAACCATGACGTCATAGATTGTAGGAAGAAAACAAACACTTGCCGTTATTAAATACGTCAAATTGGATTATGGTAGATAGGTTTCCACGACATAATGAATTAAGAAATTTTAAGACAAATTAAGTGAAAGAAGTTCGGATAAAAAATCAATGCCCATACCCAGAACAAGGAAAGCTTTTATAGTCTGGTAGGGTCAGTAACCTGTTTTCTTTCGCCATTGTCAGTCCAATATTTGTGGCAGCAGTAGTCAATGCCATTATCGTCTGTTATTTGTACCTGAAGCCATTTCCGCCACTTCCTGCTCTAAAAGCTAGGTGTCCTTTGCTACAAAACATGAGAATCGTTGCGTATAATTTCCTTCTACAGCCTTCTGTTTCCATGAACTAAGTTTATTTTTGTCAACACCCGTCCGCCTCTGGACCTTTTACCAGTGTCATCTCATTTGATATCATCAAATTTTATCGTTTGGTCATTTAGCACTTTGTTATGCGAATAATAACTTTTGATGTTTGCGCCTTTATTCCTTTTATTTAATTTTTTTCGTAAAACCAATTCATGCCTGGAGTCAACTAGAAAAAAAAGCTATGCGTTGGGATCACAATTCTGTCAAACACTCTTACTGTAAGAAATTGACTTACAGTTGTTGACCTATATATCAAAATGCACGACCTGACCCTTCCTCTGTTATACCATCAAAAGCATTTTAAGAACAAATACTGTCCCACAATTCCCGATTTTATACATGCTGACATCCGTCTGCTTCGGCAATGTATCTTAATTTTCTGCAGACGCCTTGACACCTTTTTGCCTCTGTCTCTCCAGGATGAAAAAAAGTAATTTGAATAAATCTTCTGGAAAAGACTTTAGTATCTGTTGGTAAAACCAAGATTTTTCACCGAATTACACGAGATGCATTTATTAACCTATATATGAACGTGAATGCAGATCTAGACTTTAAGAATTTAAGGCACTGTTAAAGAAACCAGACACAGGAGGCAGAATAGTAACTGTTTTAGAGATTCAATGAAACAGGATTTAGATCTCTGGAAAATCATATTAGGGCGATGGAATTGTTCTTTTAAAACTAAAACGTGCAGTATGTACTTTAGCTGACTTGTGGTAAAAAAGAAAAGTGCGCGCTCAAAGGGCATATATAGCGCCCTCTAACGAAACCATCGTCTCCCTTTCTGACGTCATCGGAATTCTCTCTTACGAGATATTTCGGAGATTACCGAGTGAGCGCGAATGAATTTTTACCAGGCTAATTGCTAGTTAGTCAGATGGTGCGAAAACATTACAGAATACAGTCTGTTGCTCGTAAAGTAATATTCTGCAAATTAATAAGACGCGGTGGAAATTAATTTCAGTGAAAACAGCTTAATCAATGTGATATTGACTATCTTTACGGCAATTCATGAAGCACTGGACGCTTCACTGATCACGTGACAAATCTGGTGTCGCAGACGCTTCCTAATAACATTTCAAATAAGAGAATCTGCTCTGTGAATAGATAATTCTACATTTTAAATGACAGAACGAATACCTTGTATTTGCCCTTTTTATGTTTAAATACAAACAAACCATGTGCATGTAAACAGCATCCATTTGAGACAAATGCTTAAATAGTTTAGATTCTGGCAGGGTCCGTATATTATAGGTGTAATATACGGACCCTGGTTCTGGTGACTCAGATTCGAACCCTTGGCATTGAATGTGATAAGCAAGTCCGATGGTCATGCACTTGCATACTCTCCTTAACGACGGCGTACTGTATCGTACTGAATATCAAACAGGCATCTGAAAGAATCAGGTGACGTCATTAAACACATTCTCATCAAATACGCAAAGACCAAACGCCGTTGAGAAAAAGAAGGAAACCCTAATAAGCATGCCTCTAAGCTAGTATTCCTTCTATATTACCTTGTTTTATTAACCAACGTCGGTATCCAGGAATTTGTACGTGGGTTGCTACTTTGCAGGAGACAGCATTAATGACTATTGAGGAAGCAAAATTTATTTGTCCGGTCTCGTCTTACTTTGGAAAAATGTTTTAATGCAATATTTATAATCAGCCAACTTTGTACTTCCTAACAAAATCATTCATCAAACAAGAGATAATGAAATTATTCCCCCCTATGTCTTGTCTGTTGTCATTAATTTCCACGCAATTTCGGAAGTGGTCAGTCAAAACCAGTTAGATCAAAAACGGAATTGTTGCATTTTCTCTTGGAATTTCTTTTCCCTTGCCAGACATATTTTACGACTGTAGATCATCCCCATCTATACCTGTTGACGTTTGAAACTTTTAATAGAAATGCTTCCGGCACTTTCTTGTAGGTGGAGTAAATGCTAAAACAACCACTGTATTGATGGAACTGTTGCCATTTTTAACCATGTTGTCTGTAAAAGTCGTCCGCCAAGTCGTAAATGTACAGAAATAGCGGTGACGTCAAAGGCCCGAGTTTTCGAACAGTTTTAGCGACATTGAGAAAATTAGTCTGTACTATACGAACTAGTTCTACTTTCGGTAGCTGAATTACCAATGTTTATGTGTCAATCGGAACATCACTCGGCCTTTTCCGTAGACATAAATCGGAATATCACTCCTATATATGAATCTGTTAGGAACAAAACTATTGCAACTTGTAAACAGATATATTTGGCTTAACTGATAAGCTTCCTACTGGTATAGAAAACAGTTACCATTTCAAATTGTTCTTTACAAACAATCACACATATATATAGTCAATGTAATGTATCCTGACTTTCTCCAGACTAGTTAACACTTTTTCTTGCAAACCTATTGTCTTTCTAAAATCTTCTAGGAAAATCTAAGAAGTTGAACTACCAAGTAACGATCTTTTCACCCCTTTACACACAGTATAACAGAATAGCAGAAATATATGTTAGCCCGTATATGACATATCATGACATCGGAAGACTGTACCGTTAAGTTCTGTTTATTACGAGTACATATGAAACCAATCTATTAGCTTAAATATATTTTGTTCCCAAATATATACAATTGTACATACATATTAACAGATACATAATTGCACAAAGAGAAAATGAGAATGTAAGACAATACTGTCTTATTTGATTCTTCTCCTTAAAAAGACTTCTTAGTAAATTTACGCTCAATATAACGTCTTTTTGTAAAGTTGGGAATTATGTGCTAAATATAAGTAGAAATAATAAGACTGAAATATACAGTATGGAAGGACATGTATCTTTGTACAGTATGGAAGGACATGTATCTTTGTACAGTATGGAAGGACATGTATCTTTGTACAGTATTAAAGGACATGTGTCTTTGTACAGTATGGAAGGACATGTATCTTTGTACAGTATGGAAGGACATGTATCTTTGTACAGTATGGAAGGACATGTATCTTTGTACAGTATGGAAGGACATGTATCTTTGTACAGTATTGAAGGACATGTATCTTTGTACAGTATGGAAGGACATGTATCTTTGTACATGAGCGTATCTTTGTACAGTATGGAAGGACATGTATCTTTGTACAGTATGGAAGGACATGTATCTTTGTACAGTATGGAAGGACATGTGTCTTTGTACAGTATGGAAGGACATGTATCTTTGTCACAAAACGAGTCTATTAACTAACTAATATAAATTTATATTAAGTCAGAAATTCCTTTTGAACTTTCACACCAAAGCGACACTGTACGCACGGTTTGCACGGGATAGGGATTAAAATGGACCATGCATTTCAAAACAATGAATCTCCTAATTCAAAATTATAAGATAACTAATACTCAACAAGTAATCGACATATTTTCAACTGAGTAAAACCATTCACGGATTTCCGAACATAATAAGAGTGAAACACATTTAGGGAGCTGCTGTAACCCGGTGAGTCACTATCATCCGTACCCCCGTCCCATATTCCGTTATGCACGACTTGTTCATGGCTATAATATAGTGTACTTTTGTCCGGTATTTACTACCAAGTTTGACACCTTTTGATCAAACCATTTTAACATGAAAGGTAGGTCACTGTGACCTTGACCTTCGATACAGTAACCTTAACGAGTAGGGTTATCTACTGTCCATGACAAATGTCCCTATCAAGTTTGAGACCTCTAGGTATATTGCCTTATCAAGTAACTTAGTTTTGTTGGAAACCAAGTTTACATGCAAGGTTACTGTGACCTTGACCTTTGATCCAGTGACATAAAAAATGAATAGGTTACATCTACTGTCCATGATCAATGTCCATATGGACTTTGACACATTTGGGTCAAATCCTTCTCAAGTTAACTGTGACCTTGAGCTTTGACCCAGTGACCTCACAATGCATAAGGTTTAATTTTCTGTCCATGACCAATGTTCCTACCCCATTTAACACCTTTTGGTCAAAGCCTTTTAAAATTATCGAGCGGAAACCGTTTTTAAAAGCAAGGCCACTGTGACCTTGATATTTCACCCAGTGACCTCATAATGTATAAGGTTCATCTACTGGCCATGACCAATGCCAGTACCAAGGTTGATTAAGCTTTTTTAAGTCATATTGAGCGGAATTTATGTTTAAATGCAAAGTCACTGTTACAGTGACCTTTAGTTTAAACAGTATTTATTTCAAATTTATCATATCAGTGACCTTTGAGCCAGTGTTCCCATGAACAGGGTCTACTAGCATCTACTGCCCATTTTACCAATGTCACTACCAAATTGGAAACCTCTAGGTTAAAAGGGTCAAAGTGTTCTCAAGTTAATGACGGGAAACCAACAATGATATACCAACCGACCGACAGCTGCAAAGCAATATACCCATGGGGGGGGGGGGTGCTTTAAATATCATAGTTACTTTATGTTAACTGGGAACAAGCGTTGTGTTGAT
Organism: Saxidomus purpurata; assembly: GCA_022818135.1. Classification (NCBI taxonomy): domain Eukaryota; kingdom Metazoa; phylum Mollusca; class Bivalvia; order Venerida; family Veneridae; genus Saxidomus; species Saxidomus purpurata. The sequence continues at coordinate 837,678 of JAFMSR010000015.1, forward strand.
GAAAGCGGTACAAATAGGTTACAAATTGCCACAACTTTAAAGTCTTAACAACTTCTAAATAAATGAGGCATTCAGAAAACTCGTGCATGGAGTGTTTCAAATAAATAATGTATTGTGATGTTCTAGAAACTGTGAAAACACACAAAAAATCACATCAATATTGCATGACAGGATCTAGTGTAAGATGGATGAGCCAGTAATGCGCGCAATTTTATTATAGCCGGAAAACAAGAGTGAATATTGCATTGATACTTTGTTACATGTATTATACATGAAGTCTCTATAAGAAAACATATGTATAAGCTATCGGTCAGGCTGTTACTGAACAGAAATGAGTGGATCAGTGTGAGTGTTTCCTCTTGTTCCGGCGTCATTCGAAGTACCATATCTCTTTGCGTTAATTTTGTCCATAATATCTTAGCTTTATTACACTTTGTCTTTGTTTTGTCAAATTGTCTTAACAATCATATAAATATTTAAAACAACTTAACGGTAATCTTCGTCAGTAATGTTGGCTGCCGATGTAGCTCAGCGCACCCAGGGGCAATTTCCCATCTCATTTCTTTCCGCCTGTTAGAAAAAGTATATGAAAATACTGAAATCAAAGATGGCTCGGGAATGAAAAACACACCGAAGTG